>OX637582.1:24098618-24281618 GCA_951800085.1 Comarum palustre
ACTCCATGTATTTAGAGATGTTGAAAGACTATTCCACGTAATTAGAAATGAGGGAAGTGCCTTAAGAAGTATTGTAGTACACAGATTTATATGTAATTATTGTAGTACAAGGATTTCAATTAATGAATCAAGCATAACTTACCACAAGCTATCCTGCCACCAGCGTTTCCAGTGGACTTGCTAAGCTCATGTCCACCTGTGTACAAACAGCGCGAGTATTCGATTAGATACAACAATAGTTTGGGAAGAAACATAACCAGTGTTGTAATTAAAACTGGCATCAAAACTAGAATTTTACTTAGGGTAACTAAACCGACAGTAAACACTAGATTTAGCTGATCTGAAAAGGCAAAAGACACAATTGACGTGAAGGACCAAAATCGAAACAACTTGTATGTATGCATCAGCTATTTTAAACCAATTGAGATGCCGGGAAGCCTAAAGTTACTACATGGATTTGGGCCACCATCTACTGACTCTGACTAGCCTAAAGTTACTACACGGATTTGGGCCACCATCTACTGACTCTGACTAGCTATTTGAGAGATAAAGAGACTGGATTTGAAATAGAGAAAGTAAGAACTCACCCTTGCCAAGGTCATCAGGGTCACCATGGACAACAACCGCCCTACCAATGATAGAGTGTGGTCCAGTGAGAGGAATCTGCAAACATTAGTGTAAACTTAAGAATAGAGAAATGCAATTCAAAGGCAGGTCGAGTAAAGAAAAATTGACGGGAAAACATAAACTCAAAAATAAATGTTAACCACAAACCTGCTTGTCAACAATTGTGAAGCAAGCCTTTCCTGAAACACAGAAACATATCCAAATATAAGTTCCAAGAACGTATCAAACCCTCGCATAATATAGTACTACATGCCTCCCACACATTAGTGAAAAGAGAAATCTAGCAGCTAGTCTTGTGATCCTCTTAATGAAAACAAACAGGACAAAAAGGGCGCTCAAAGAGTAAGCAGATAAATATATACCATCATCCCCAACAGTGATATTTCCAAGATCACCAGCATGACGGCTCTCATCTTCAGGAGCACCATGCTCCTTGCCAGCAGGATTGAAGTGTGGTCCTACAAGTAGACTAGTCATTAGATACCAATACAATAGAGAATTAATGTAAAAACATAGTGGGATAAGGCTTTGCCCCAACTGCATCAGATTATAAAAGAAAAACTTCTAGTCAATGGTGCATACCAGTTGACATGCAACCATTTGTTGTGTCCCCAAGAGCATGAACATGGAAACCATGAAGCCCCGGCTTGAGGCCAGAGATGTTTCCAGTCACAGTAGTTGGGCCTGAAAATTAATAAATCAAAATCAAGTTAATCAATTACAACAACATAAAAACAAAACACATCCCATAAATGATCAGTTCACGATTAAGTACCATCTCCCTCTTGGGTGAAGAGGATGGTTCCGGAAACACCCTCACTGGAGCTAAGCACAGCAACGCCCTTCGCCATGGTTCAAAGTGATCTAATCAAAATCACAGAGCACAGCTATTAGACAAGAAAAATGAAACCAAACCAGTTCAAAATCAACCAAAAGTGACCAAAACAACGACTTTCAATCAATTCTATGCTATCACTCTCCACAGTCCACACAAACACACAAGTTATCATCTAAGCTCGATTACTGCAGTTTGTTAAACTCACACTCCTATGAGTAAAAAGATTCAATTTTTAATTACTTACCTAAAAAACCCAGAATGTCAACAACAATAGTAATCAAGAGTCTGGGCAAGAACTGATGAGATCTGTGAAAATAGCCATAGAAATCACCAGCCACACAGAATAAACACAATGAATCCAAGTAAGCTCAGTAGCCATATTCACAACACTGATAAACAAATTTAGCAAAAGATAAAAGCCAGATCTTTAAGGATCATCATCAAATCCAAGCTAAATTGCAATACTAAACTTAGTCAAAATACAAAATTTAGTGGACCCATAGCAAATCTTAGCTTGATTAATCAGACCCAGATCATAAAACAATAAAAAGATGAGAAATTTCATAGTCTAGGAGATTAAAGGATCGAGCTTTTTACCTCAGTGCACCCCTAAGATGATGAAGAAGAGAAAGACAGGTGGGTGTCGGAGTTATGCGAGTGAGTGAATGGAATAAGATGCCAAATGCAAATGTGACTACCTATTCAGTCCAACTCGGTTTAAAATAGCTGATGCATACATCAAGTTGTAGGATTCTGGAGTCTTCCACCACCTAACACATTTTGAGGGTAAAATGGAAAGTTCACTTCAGCCCAGCAGCCAGGGGCCTGGGACAGCTATTTTCCTTCACACTTTTTTTTCTCTCTCAATTTACAAAAAAAAAAGATGAAGGGTGTTTGTAATTTGTTTCTATATTGAGGTAAAGATCATACACAAGGGCACCAATGCTAACAAATAAGAATCATTCATACTATCTTACATCATAGACATATAGTTATGATGTTTATGAGTAAAATTTCACTTATTTGTTGCATAAAGTATTTATCGATTAGCTAAATGAAATGTAAATATGTAAAATATACTAATTCCTTGTGAAATAGCAACTTCATAAACCTTGCGTACATCATGAAATTTACAGAGGCTATGAAGTAGATGATTGTAGAGATTAATCAGTCTACAACAAATTCATCTTTTAAAAAAGTATATGATGGAAATATAATTGATTAGAAGTAATCTTCATTTTCATCGATTATGGCTGAATATGGTTTATTTAGAACATCTTTAACAGTTTTTTTATATAATTTCTCTATTATATAAGAAGAAATTACAAAGTCTCTATAAATTTAAATAATTGATCAACTCCAACAGCTTTTCTATTTACTCTACTAAATTAAATATTTTTCTGTATGAATCTATATAATTATTATATATTTATTTAAATCAAAATCACATGTAACATGCTTGATATTCTCAATTTTCCACTATAGAGATATAATGACATTTTTATTCTATTCTTAGAAGAGAGGAAGTGGATATGGAGTGAATTTTAAAAGGTAAACAATAAATTTTAGAGATTTATCCATGAAATATACAAATTTTGAGAATTATATAGATATAGAGGATGTTTTTTTTCTCTTCCCAGTTTTTCTATT
Organism: Comarum palustre; assembly: GCA_951800085.1. Taxonomy (NCBI): domain Eukaryota; kingdom Viridiplantae; phylum Streptophyta; class Magnoliopsida; order Rosales; family Rosaceae; genus Comarum; species Comarum palustre. Next base: position 24,101,734 of record OX637582.1, read on the forward strand.
ATAGATGATGGTTTACATAAGCTGTTGGAGCCGAAAACTGATGTTTTTTTCTCTAAAATAGAAACAATTCTACTGCTTTACAGTTGTTGAAGATGCTAAGCTCCTTACAAGGTGTAATTTCTAAGTACCACCGTAATCATTCCCATATATTGTGTTTACATGCATATTCTTCATTCTTCTCCTTCAAAACATATATAGGATATCCATTTGTGTAATGACAAGTCCAACAGCTACATTACATGAAGGTGTACAGTATAAACGTGGTAGACAATAATATCTAGTTCATAAGAAAAGATGCAGCAAGTTCCAGAGTTCAGTCTTGTATCATCTGACGTCAGACTGGCATATTATAGGGATCGAATCATGCTCAAGCCCTTTGCGAGATTTCGCCCATAGTTTGGTTTCGATTCCCAACTTTCTAAGCTCGAGGAATCCACGTTCAACTGCAAATTGGAACAAACCATATCAGATACAGAACTTAATCTTCAGCAATGATCAAAGGAGAGAGTACCATCAACTGCATCATGTGAAGACGGTGGATTGGTGTTGCGATTCATCCAGAATTGCAAACGATCATCTACTATATCTGCTTCCAGACCAAGATTTTTCGCTCTTCTCGAGAAGTATGTCAGCCAAGGCTGAAAGAGCTAAAAGTGACTGCATCTGATACATATAAATTGTGGTATGTGGAATATATATATATATATATATATATATATATATATATATATATATATATATATATTTGTTCCCCCCAAGTTTGCTTAGTTCTAAATCTACCCTTTACTCAAATGCTTACTTAGTCGACAACTAGAACACAAAAGGTGTCATGTCATACTCATACCTGCTTGAAGAACACATCATCACACTCCTCTTTGCTCAGTTCTGAAATGAAAATCAACTCATGGCATGGGTCAGGTAAGTGAAGAAAACCAATGTATATGATAAACTAATTTTATGTTCTTACCATCCTCGAGCAGAAAATATGTTATGGACATGATATTCTTACCAAAACTTTCAAACCTTTACCTCTACACCAACGATGAAAGATGAAGGAAATATCAGAGAATGATTAACTTACTAAGTAAAGCTATAAATACATTTACATCTCTTTTTGTAAATAGTAACATTTTGAAAGTCTGAAGCCTGCAGATTTCTGCTTACTGGTGTATACGAACATTATAGGCTTATAAGAACATTATAGGCTTTATAGCCTTTTATTGAGCATTGTGTTCCTATGAAGCAAGCAGTCAGACAGAAAGTAACCAAACATTGCCAGTGAGTGTCGACAAAAAAGATGAAAGATAGAGGAACCAAGTTCTTCAGTCAGGTTCATTTTTTTTCAGGAATGAACCAACCAACAGCATATGCAAATGATCTGTTTCTTAAAAATATAACTAGGCATAGGATGGATGTGATATGCATGCTCTGTAAGAGGAAGTCTGGTACTTGCGCGAAAAATAGCTGTTTTTTCTTTTCTTTCTGGAAGTAGATCTTTTGCATAAAACGGAATTCTGTTTCCATTCCAAAAAATTTTAAAAAACAAGAATCATTTTTGAATTTTTATTTTTCATTAGATCTTTATAAGGGGCTCGTGGGTGAGATCTATGCCAAGGTTACAGACGAAAAGGAAATAGTATTTTAATCTGAATACCGTCTGTTAACCAGTTTTTGGAAATTATTTTTCTGATAATTAAACGCCATTATAGGTGCCTTTGACATGCATTTCTCGATTCCAATCTTTAAAATCCTCGGACCATTCAGGAAGTTGAAACTAGTTTTTAACTATTATCAATGAAGTCAATATAATATATTTTCTGTGATAATGTCAAGTTTTGAATGAAGCCAATTGATGCAGTTGAATTTAAGCCTACCTCACCCTGTCTGTGCACAATGCATATAAGCACAGTTTAACAACAGTAAATTGCAAATGATGAATCACTGCACCTGATAATTTTGTACTAGGGTGTGGATGTCGAGCCATTATAATTCCACTGCATCCTCTACCTTTGAGAAATAAAGGATTGTCATTACAGGAAATGACTTCTATACATGAAACTAATGCAAGATTCAACCATAACAATTCTGTTGTTTCACAAAATGAACTGCTGATGGTGAATATCAATATATATAGGGTTACAACTTTACTTGTCCAGTTATAAATTCCAGGAAATCCCAGTGCCAGGATTTGGGAAGATATAAACATGTGAAAATGTTCTTTTTCCTTTGGTCTGAAAATGTGAAAAGGTTCAAGAATAAAGATTAGGAGAAAACCTTCAATGATGCTTGCTCCACTAAAAGCATGTTCTCAATATTTCCCTCTCCTGAGAGTTCATTTACATCCCTTGGAGTATACTCTCTTTCAAATACATCGTTTTTCTACTCAACTAGTATGGAAATCAAAGAAAATATTAAGAAATACTGATCACACTGGAATTGCAATAAATTTAACTAAGAGCATCTTTTGGTTAGAAAAGGTTACTAGCCATTTAGAGAACAGTGATTGAAACATGAGGATTCCACTCACCTGTCTGCTCTCTCACTTTATTTCCAGCTTTTAGTACAGCTTCAACAGGAAGAGGAGCAAGAGATGACCAGAATTCCTGTCGTGCTGCAGCAATGTCAGCATGTATACCTGCCAAAACATTCTCCTGTCCGTTCGCCCAGGATGGTTGAATGTACAAAGTTTACATACTCATATGCTGATAAGACCAGCAAGTCCATGAATGCATACTGCTAACTATTAATTTGAATCGTAAGACATCTAACAGAACCCCATTTTGCATGTATAATCGACTAGGAAAGTAGGAATATATGATGTGAATATATCCATTTTATTAGAACCTTAGAGACGTAGTAAGTTTGATTCCAGTCAAAAGGGTTGGATAGGCCTAATTCACTAAATTATGAACTTAAATGTATTTACCATGTTCCGCGCATAAACTCCAGTACCGAGCAAGCCAAGATCTCTTCAAAACAACGTCTTCCTAAGATGAAAACTGAAAATCACATAAGAACATAAACAGAAAGAGGGAACTGATATGCAATATAGATCGAAGAGAAATCTTCTCTTCACGAGTAAGTATCATTCTCTGAGTCATAATCCGAATTGTTTGCAGTTCGGACTCAGCTTCATCATGTCTCTCATCATGAGTTTGTGCAGCCGCTCTCAAAGCTGCCTGTTACAGATGTGATGGTAAAATAGTACCCTTCAGATGCACTTTTCAAATCATACAAATAGCTGTATAGAAAGCATGTTAACTATTCTTGACAGATTGCTAGTCACTTGTAAGAAAATAAACCATGTTGGGGGAGTAACCCAAACAAAGATAGAATAGATTGCTAGTCAGATTGCTAGTCATTACTTGAACCAATTCCAATAACAGAATGTATAAAGGTCATGGCGCTTGTTGATCCTAAAACCCTGATGACTTAACCACTCCACAAGCAGAGTGGAAGATCTATCATTTGATGCAATGAAACACTAGCACTTAATTGGTGGTGTCTGTATACAAGTATGGATATGCAGGCGAAGTAATCTTACCAAAGAGGTGTTCTTACAGTTTAAAAGGGTACCTGTTTAGGAGATGTTAGGTCAATCAATATAAAACGAGTGACAATAGCCTTACACGATAGACGAGAAAGGCCTTACGAAATCTAAAACAAATTAGTTCACAAACGCATGAAGTCAGTCCATGTTTTAGTTTTTTTTTGTTGAACTCACGACATTTTACTTAGAAAGAAACATCAGATTGAATCGGATCGGGTCACCTCAGGCCCAAACCCACATAATATACCCGCCCCCACAATTTGGTCGGCAGCTAAAAAACCTCCTTTCTCTGACTAACGGGCATACAAATTCAGACGACTCACTATCTCTCCTCCTATATCTTCCAATCCCAAAACCAAAATCCCCAATTCTCCAAATCCTAGGGTTTCGATTTTGGAATCGAATCCCCAAATTTCCCAATTCCCCACCTGAAATGCACTAATGGCAGCTCCGCTCCCGCACCCTCTGCTCCCAATTCCAAATTCAATCCTAGACGAAACCGTTTCGGGTCAAAGATTCTACAGCTGGCTGGGTCAGTGCCATGGGCTGTGGCACAATGTGGCGCTCATCATGTCCTCGCTGTTTTTCGCTCTCTACTTGGGTTATCAATCCAGGAAGAGCTTCGAGAAGCTGTCTCATGGCCGCTCGTATATCATGATGGCTTACTATGGCTGCCTATGGCTCGTTAGCTTGCTCAATCTCACTTGGTGCTTTCTTCAGGTTCGGAAAAGTTGGGATTTTGTAGCTAAAGTTTTGAGCTTTTGTGTAGTTTGTTTTGGGAATGTGGTGTATGGTGATTAATCTTGTGTTTTTTCGATTCGTTAGTGTCGTCACTGTCTGTTGTGATTGTTTTAATTTGTGCTCTTGATTTTTGAGCTGAATAATGGGTTGTAGTTTCAGGGTTTTTTTGGTTTTGTTTAGGGTTTTGGAGAGTTTCTTGAATAGGTTTGGTCTTTGATTGTTCAAGTTTGAGACAGAGAGGATTGGGATAATAACTTTGTTGTATGTTAGCTGGAGTATATACAAAGATACGATTTTCTGGTTGGTTGATTCTGTTAAGAGGGTTATGTATCAGACATCGTAGTTGGTTGGTTTTCACTTGGATTGGGATACAAATTTTATAGTATGTTTTCCGGAGTATATACAACTTCTCGATTTTCACTTGGTCAGTTGATTCTGTTATCAGGTTTATGTATCAGACGTAGTAGCTGAGTAGTGTGATTCTTAAATTGCAATTTGTGGATCAGTTTGTTGGATGTAATGAATGAATAAAAGAATTTATACAGTTTTAGGACAGAAGTTAGTCTATGTACACTATGATTGTTGTTTGGATCTTTCAGTTGGTTTGATTGCTGTATTTGTTTACGTTCATAGTCTCGAGAGGCATTTCTTGAACGTAATACCAGGTTGGGTTGTCACTTTGTATGCACAGGCATGGGAATGCACTCCTGATAAAGAACTGGCATGGAATGTCTTATCTTTGTTTACAACTTCCGGAATGTTATTTTTGGAAGTAAGCTTGCTAGCATTTTTACTTCAAGGGAATTATGCAAGTGGACTGGAAGCGTTGACACGAACATTTGTTGTCTCAGGAATCCTTGTTGGTGTGGATATACTTCTGAAGGTATCACTTTTGTTTTGCTCAATATAGGTTTTTCGCACTTCTTGGCGAGCTATGCTTTTACTGACTTCTAGAATAGTAACAGGACAGTTGAACTTCAATTGCACTCCGCTGTGGCTGCATGTACTAAAGTTCTTAGTTTCCATTTAGGGGTCATGTACCAAATGCCATCTCTTTTGCCATGTATGAAGCAATTCAAATAATGTGATACTTTCTGTGAATTGAATCACATGCTAGTTCTAATCTATTTGTATTGTTGTTGCAAAATTTTTGTTGGAAATGCATGTTGATGGAGCTTTAATTGCACTGTCCTTCCAGGCAATTTATATGTTTGGATTTGGAATTCCGCTGTTCGTCGACGACAATGATCATACACATCGGATGAAGTGGAACTTGTGGTCTGTCCATAGGCTAGTACTTACTGCAGTTTATGGTTTAATATTGTTCATGTACCATTCCAAGTGGAGAGACAGGTTACCTGGTAAGTTCCTTTCATATTTACATCTATTCTATAACCATTTAACAAAACGTAATGTCCCTTTTCTATTTGGTGCAGCAAGACCTGCATTCTACAACTATACCGTTATCATGTTTGTGATGAATGTTCTAGCATTGTTTGCTTGTGGAATTACAGGAAACGGAGCTGGATTTGGGTTTTGGTATGTATACTCTTTGAGCTGGACATTCCATTTTATGAATATTTTGTTCACATCATATATCGTCTTCTTATATTTAAAAATTCATATTTGCAGGTTATATGGGGCCACTATTGTCTGTTACCACGCCTTCTATCTTCCTCTTTTATATGTAACATTTCTGGCAGACTTCTTCCAGGTCATCATCCTTCATCAATTGATTAATGTTCTCTTTCTTTCTTTAATTCACCTATTGTTATATTTTGCAAGTATGTTTCTTTTTCTTGTAGTGTTGTCCTGATTTGTTATTGCGCTTGGATGAACAGGAGGACGATTTACATTTGGAGAATGTATATTATTCAGAAATGAAAGATGCTGGGTACTTTGATGCTGATTGGGAGTGATGCAGTATCTTCCATATTGAAGATGGTTGTGCATTCCAGAACTGAAGTCTTCTTGGCTCTATATAGAAGTTAAATATCCTTTTTCTGATAAAAGAAGTCGGATCGTGAAATTCTTCATTTGAAGTAATTTTGTTAAGAGCTTTGTAGGATGTTATATTGTATACTGTATATGTAAGATTTCTGATGGCATGCAACCTCTGCGTCAGTAAGCTAGTTCATCTTGAATGCCAGTTTTGTAGCGAGGCTCTCTCCTTCCAACTTCCTTGGATGCACTTTCTGTTAATAATATCTTGTATGATAGGAGCGGAGCGCTAACTTCTGTTGATGAAAAACCAAACAGAAGTCACAAATTCAAACAAAACAGGGTTTTAGTATGATCATCATGCAGCAGTTCCTAGCAGAATCGGGGAAGTACATAAAGGCATAATGCTTGCATGTTTTATGTTTATGGAAAACACAATTGCCTTCGTCTAATAGGAATAGAACTAGGATTTCTATGTATTGTAGAATTAGGATTCCTTCCTTGTATATAAATAGAGGCTCGTATCGCAGTATGTCAAAATTCTCTCAACTCTTTCTTCTCTCTGCGTTCTTCCTTCAGCATTTTTGTAGGGTTTTGGTTTTCTTGTCGTTTTAAGTTCCTAGAGTAATTTGGCCAAGTCTGTCCCAGAAGCTCCCGCGGGTCTGCGACAGAGAGAGTTGAAGATTTTTAAGGTTGCTGAAGGGTCACTGCTACTACAGGACTTTTTATCTCTTGTGACATACCTATGGCACAGTTCATCATCAACTACAATTCACTACCAAAATCACGACAGTTCATAATACACATCTTGGATGATACTCATCTATTTGTGCATCCCGTGCAGGTGAGATGATAAGAAAGGCCATTTCAGAATTTAGAGACCAAAATTCTTACCAGAAGCCTGCTTAAATATCTATTATAGACTGAGATGTTTACATTGTACCTTGATTTTAAATCATCCTTGTATCTGAAATTAGTGAATTTTAGCTTTACATGAGTAAGCATTTACCTCCCTTTGTGTGGTCTGCTTGCAGTATGCACTTATGTTGGATTGAGTGCACATGAAAATAAATAAATAATAATAATATTTCTGTTATTTGATACCATACACTCATACAGGCATACATATTCTAACTGACCAAGAATTGACCTTCGCCACAAATAGTGTTCTTTCAGTTGGTAAAGAAGAGATTACTGATCATGACAATGTACAGGACTATCCACTTTACGATGATTATGTGTTCAGGTCGATGTTGATTAATGTTGGTGATACTCATGGACTGCAGCAGCAATATTTCACAGCACAGACTGAGACACTGAAGGGTGGATCATTTGCTTCATATTCATAAACTCCACAACCCCACTAACAGTTGGAGAGAACAGTGCTGGTGCTGTGGCTAAGGACAGGCGACAATGAGCTCAAAGAACATTGATGTACGTGTGGTCGCAACCATCCAATATGCCTGTCGGATAGGCTGCTTGCGCAGCCAGTCAATAGTCAATATATAATTGTGTTGTACAACTGCACAATGATGCCTATACATTGTTATACAGTTTGGCCTGTTCAAATTGTGCAAATTCTGCAACATATAACTAGAACTTGAATGAGATTATCAATAACTAGAACAATTGAATGCAACATCAGATATTGTAAGGCCATTCTCTATTTCATAAGAATATAGGAAAGAAAGGAGCTTGACGACACGAACTCAAATCCATACATTCATAATTTAACACTCATCCCCCCTATCAGGTTCAAATATCACACAAAATGACTGCATACATAACCAGTCTACCAATACCAAATAATTATCTAAAGCAGGCCAGGATTGACTGTTGTTTTCTCATTACTTCTTCTAAGCCTTGTTCTTCTCAATGAGCTTCTCGATAAGATCTGCAGCATCCTGAACAGTTGCAATGCTCTGAGCACTCTCCTCTTCCACACTAATACCAAATTCCTCCTCAAGTCCCATCACGATCTCAACCTGAAAGTGGCATCACTTTAAGTAAATTAAAGAGTACAAGCATAAATTTAGCGAGTGCCAGATCGATAGACAAAATTGTAAACAATTCTACTTCTGTTGCTCCCAAGGTTTCTAAATAGAAAGAATGCCCTTCATGAGAGAAATATTAGACATTATTCAAATTGGAGTTTATTTTTCACTATTCAAGCCCTTGACAAAACTATTCTGATGTTTATGGTATAGAAAAATCCATCAGAGAATCTAATTCAACAAGCTTGCAGAAAAAACACAAGAAAAAATATAGAGAAAAGGCTCTTTATTTAACAGTAAAAGGAAAAAAAAAGTACCAGGGTCATAAAAAGGCCGATAATTCAGGGGAAAGGAAGGGGAACAAAATCAAATGTACCGTATCAAGGGAATCAGCTCCAAGAGTAGAAAATTTTGACTCTCCAGAAACTGCCGAGTCATCTGGTAATGCAAGTTGCTGCCTAACTATCTGACACACCTTGTTCACTGTCTCTGGTTTGGCCTGCTCAAAGACAGGTAACATTATCAAGATTCAACCATGATGATCATCAATGATGTTTAGCACTTTTACTTTTTACTATCTTCTCTCACTTCATGTAGACACATGGATGAATCCAAGCGCAGAATATAAATATATATTTCTACCTCTCTGCATAGAAAGTTCACTAATTTAGTAATATGCCATCAATCCAGTTCAAGATCTAAACTTTAAAATCAGAACTATTTCTGATGGTCCATACAATGCAACACAAATCAATTACACATGCTTAAGTATTTAAAAACACTTCATAAAAATCAAAACATACCGCACAGGAAATCCGAAGCCGCGCTGAACGCTGCTGTAACCCGAAAGAAAGAGAACTTCCATAACCAGACAGTGAAACTGGCTTAAGACCAATAGCCTTGGATAATGCCTGTTCAACATGTTAAACCAAGACTGATTCAGTAAACACTCAAATCAATCATATCACAGCAACAGGGTCCAATCCAATATCTCAAATCAATAACAAAACAACAAAAGATATCCATAAACATTACACTATCGAAAAAAAATGGATCCAAATCTTATACAGTTCGACAGTAGAACTAATGTAACCCAAAAATGAATTGATAAATCAATATTAGATTCAACCAAAACTCAGTACTACTTAAAAGAAAACTACAAGCAGTCAAATAAACTGTAATCAAATTTAGACAAAAGAATCTCCCAGAAAAAAAAATGAAAACAGAGTGAAATGGGATTACAAGATTTTGATGAAGGCGATAGCGGAGTGAGATCGAAGCAGCTCCTGTGGTGGCGGCCATTGATGCGATCGAGGAGAGTTCTAAAAGACAGACGGCGAGAACGAGGACAAGTGAAAAAGAGAGGTCGTTGGTTTGTTGGTATTTATAGGTAGGCTGTTTGGTTCTCTGATACTGACTGAAGCCAAAGGAGGAGCTCACTATTCGACACGTGTACTATCTGAGTGAAACAAAGTAAATAGAAAAAAATGACCGCTCCGGTAAAAAATTAGACGTCCCTTAAATTCGGTCGCAGATGAATTCAAGAGTGATCTTATCAAAATATCAGAACGAAAGTATTCAATCGTAGATAACACAACATTACAACTCAAAACTATGAAATTAAAATTAAGAGAAATGAAATTAATTACGAACAATTTATAAAAAACGATCTCATCTAACAATTCCTATATAAACTAGGGACGCATGGAAAATAAAGGATATATATTGATCAAAATCATGGAATCATACTTCAATTTCTGGATCACTATATCAGATTAGCCGTGGTAACATACTTGATCATAAACATGTTCAGCCAAAAAAAAGTTGAAACACACACTTCGTGTGCAAGAGACGCAAATTTAGAGCTTAAAAAACCTAGCTAATACACAAACAGAGGCTCGTAGAGATGTTAGCTACTGGGTGATCTTTGAGATTGATCAAGTATGGAGAGATTAGCTCCTATGGAACAGGACAAGGAAGAAGTACATGACTTGTGTCAAATTCTAGTTTTTCGCATGCAATACAGTATGTCATTCACACAGAATGTGCTCGGTTCTCCCCCGGCGGCCGGCTCCCATCTCCGGCGACTACGACTGATATATTCATGGAGCAACCAACCGTGAGAATGATTCTCCATCTGATGCTATATGCAGCAACCTAGTGACAAGTACGGCCTCCAGATTCCTAGTTCTGCTAGGAATCCGTTTTATAATATAACGTTCATCGAATGTTCCTTATTTCTATTTGATTTTATCCTCATGATCACTACAGGCGTTGTTGGCAAAACATGGAATTAGAGGGAAAGGGAAAAGATGGGACAAGGGTGACCCCTTTATCATCATTATACTAATATTGTCATAACTTAACCATCTTTAAGGTGTTGAGTTTGAACTACAAAAGAATTCGGTACAATTAGGTATGATTCACCCACATATATGTTGTATTTTATTTATCCTTTTTTCTGACGTGAGATTTTTTCTCTTCAACACTCTCTCTCACGTGCAACCTAATTTTTTAGGTATGCACGTGTAATTTGATTTGGTCTAATTCACACATCGGAAATTGGTAATTTGATTCGGAATATGATTTGGTCTAATTTTCATTTCGGAAATTGGTATATACGGTTCAAAGCCCACTGCGGGCACTTGGTATGATATGAAGTCAAAAAATTTGGGCTCATTATGTTGAGAGACTTTCTCCCGTTATGTTGGGAGAAGTAATTGAAGAGAGACTCGCTCTGATACCAACTAAAACTGGGACAAGCATGACCTGTGGATCATCATTATACCGATACTGTCAAAAACTCTAAATTAACCACCTTAAAGGTGTTGAGTTTTAACTACAATAGACCTTAATACAATTAGTTATGATTCACCCACATATATGTTGTATTTTATTTATCCTTTTTTGATGTGTAATCTTTCCTCTCCAACAAAAAACAGCACCAAATGCTCCGGACAACAGCCACCACCGTGGTGGTCGTTGTGGCCACGGCCATAGTTCAACTGGTGAAGGCCTCCAAATGATAAATGATCAATCTGCAGAGCATGTGTAGCAAATGTTATCTGCATAGGTGATTTGGAAATGAAGCATTATTTGGTCATCATGCATTAAAATAATGAAAAAACAAAGGACAAAATTATAATTTAGTAAAAACTGAAAGATAAAAGGGTAAATACCAGGTTGATAAATAATGTAAAGGCTGTGGGGGCAAAAATGAAGTGACACTGTTCATATAAACAGTAAACCATCCCTTTTTACTTTATATATAGAGACATGACAGACTTGTATTAGTTTTATATGTGAAGCAACTCTAGCTAGAAAATGCGAATCTTCTTCGGTCTCTTCCATAGTGTCAAAGTAATAAATCAAAATTCAAAAGGGATTTACAAGTCCTTATTTCACTGACCAGTGTTACCATATGTAATATGCAGCGTTACAACGGGAATAAAAATGTAGTGAAAATGGACAGGTATCATTTGAGATTAACAGAAAATAAACAGATAAAATTTTGAACGTAACACAATATCTGACTCTTAAGTTACATCTCACAAGGTTCACACACACGATGTATCACATTCCGAATACGTGACCTCATAGAATCAAACCATCGGACTTCTGAACTGACATATCAGACGGATCTCCTTTACTAAAAATAAAACCGAACAAACCCGAGAAAAATTAATAATAAAAAAAAAGAAAATCACACACACTTGCGTTAAAGAGAAAGTACAACCAATGTATTAAATATCTAAAATAATCTATATTTTCTTAAAATTTCTATTTTTTACAAACACATATATTAAATTTTATATTTTTTTCAATATTTTACATTTAACATATTTTTATTTAAATATATAAATTTTTATATAAATTTTTTTTAAAAATTATCCATTCAATAATTTATCAATATATCTGATTTTTACTGTTTATATTTTAGTCCTACAGTAGAACCCGGAAGCACAGTGGAGACTTGAGTCCACCAAACCCACCACCCCTCCTCTAGGGCTTTGAAAATCCTTCTCTGCATTTCCACCGCGTCTCAAATCCTCTCCGATTCTCCAGGTAAAAACGATTTTTCGTTTCTGAAATTTCTGATCCGAACGACGCCGTTCTCCATTCTCCATTCTCCTATTATAAACGGCGTCGTTTCATGAGCTGATTGTTTTCGTTTTTTGTTTTACTTGCTTTTCTCGTCTTGATCGCCGGCACTGGACCGGAATTGAAACGACGTTGAGCTCAGTCGTTTTGATGCTCTGTCTGATTCGAACGGCGTCGTTTCCAGTCCTCCGTCGCCGATCAGAACGGAGTGTTGGAAATGGCGTCGTGTACTGAACTGATTGCTTTTTCGTTTTTGTTTTACTTGCTTTCTGGTTTGATAGCCGGCACTGGACCGGAATTGAGCTGACTCGGTCTCACGTCCGAGTTGAAGCACCTTCTTATTCGAACGACGTCGTTTCCAATCTCCATCGCTGATTAGAAAGGAGTATTGGAACGGCGTCGTTAGCTAATTTAGTTTGTTTTACTGTGATTTGATCGCCGGGACTTGACCCGAATTGATACGACGCTGAGCTTGACCCCGAGTTGAAATGAGTTGCGTAGTTAGCTCAGTTGCTTGTTTTACTGTATTTGGTCGTCGGGGCTGGACCGGAGTTGGAAACGACGTCGGTTTGACGTCAGAGTAGCCGGTGCTTTTGATTTTGGTTTTGAATTTGATATATGAGTAGCCGACAAAAACTTTATAAGGATTGTATTGTATTTTGCTATGGTTTTGGGATCTAGTGCATGAAACTTTATAGGCAAACTTTGGGTTTCCTTTTTCCCTCATTTTTCTTTAGCTCATATGCTCTACCGGGTCCCAAGGATCCAATAATTTCAATCAGTATTCAGCTCTTCGTTTTCTAAGGCTTTAATGGTGCAGACATCTAAAACAATACTGTGATACTAAGCGATTTCGTTTTGTTGATGTAGTTATTGATTTCTTTGAATTCTATGCAGTGAATTTGGATATCAGTGTGTGGCGTTTAGATCATTTTGAAGGTTTGATCACGATGAATTCGATTGTGGAGATTCATCCCAAAGAATTTAAGTTTGTAGGTAAGCTCATTATTGGTGAATGGTCAGAGCTATTAATGTTGTTTATGATATAGTATCCTGATCATTGTTTGCTTTTAAACATTAAGATGTTTGATTCTTGCCTGATTCATGTGCCTGACCCACATAGTTGGAACTTAGACATGCTCTGTGGAGTAGAGGATTTTTGCTATGTTTTCATTTTTATAGCAGTTCTGCTCTAGGCTTATTGCAAAAAGAAAAGCATCTTTCATTATAAACCAATGAGTAACAGATTATTGCATGTTCTTGTTATCAGTACCTTGGAATGTCTTACCCTTTCATAGTTAGATTTGAAGGTCATATTTCCATTTTAGTGTTCCTTTTCTTTAGCTGGTGGATGATTGTATACGAACCGAACCCAACATTATGTTACTGTTTTCCAAAGCTTTTTTTATAGTAACTATTCTTTGTGACTTGTAACCTGACTGTGTAATTGTTTTCGTAGTTAAGTTGAAGAAGCAAAGCACATGCTCAGTTCGACTTACGAACAAGTCCGACCGCCATGTTGCTTTTAAGGTTTATAATGCATTTTGTTTGTTTTCCAAGTTATAAGTGATTTGAAGTGAACTTTGTTATGTAAGAAAGAATGCTAATGACTATATTTGCAGGTTAAAACTACATCCCCTAAGAGATACTGTGTACGACCAAATGTGGGCGTTATCTTGCCAAAATCAACTTGTGAATTCTCAGGTACTGTCATGCACCTCACTAAGTATACTCTGAGAAATTGTTTGAATCTGCATGTAAACATTACCGTATTCGTAGTTACAGGAGTGTGAGGGTTGAAGCGTATCCCCCATTCTTAATAGAAGAAAACAAAATTGTATATCATATAGGTCTTGCAGTTTTTCATTATTTTTACATGTTTGATAAAATTGACGTGGTGAATATTGTATATCATATAGGTCTTGCAGTTTTTCATTATTTTTACATGTTTTATGTTTCTATCCTGTGAATGGATTTGGCAGAAGATCTTAGGAGTTTGAAGTATTCCATTTTTTATATCGTAAAATGTTATCTACTTTAGAAAGATTAAGATACTGGCATTCCCTGGGCTCACAATGCAACGAATTTACTGTTCTTTGCTTTGTCCATTCTGATTGTTCTCTCCTATAGATGCTTTTGTTATAACCATGTGACTTCCTTTGTTAATGTAGTTACAATGCAAGCTCACAGGACAGCTTTGCCTGATATGGAATGCAAAGATAAGTTCTTAATCCAAAGCACAGCTGTTTCTTCTGAGACAACTGACAAGGATATTACAGCCAGCATGGTAAGTCACTGTAGTTTTTGGTTGCTTGAGAGTTGAGATTCTGTATGTACTGGTTTCTCATTGTTTACCATCACAGTTTGCAAAAGATGAGGGTAAATACGTTGAAGAGAAAAAGATAAGAGTAATCTTTATCAGCCCACCTGATTCGCCAATGCTCTCACCAATCAAGGTAAACTTGAAACAAGGGCAGGGCCATGAAGCTTCAATGCTAAATGATCCAGTATTTGGTGGAGTGGAAGCCCTCCCTCCACACAAAATGGTAGAGAAACTTTTCTTGTTTGAAAATGTTGGATTTTCTCCCTCTCTCCTCTGCTCTCTAAATATAGTATCATCACTCAGCCTTATAGTGACTGTTTTCTCATATCTATTGATTGATCATGTCCATCACAAAGTATTCTGACTTGTTTGGGTAATATACACCAGGTTATAAAGGATGCAAACTTCAGAGCTGTCATCAGTGAGGAATCAAAGTCATCAAAGGAAACGGAGGTGAAACTAGCAAAGCATGTGGAGCTGAAACTAAGAAAAGAAGAGGAGTTGAAACCAGCAAAAGTTGTGGAATTGAAACCAACAAAATATGAGGAGTTGGAAGCAACAAAGGATGTGGAGTCAAAATCAACTAATGTTGTGGACATGGAACCAGCCAAAGACATGGAGTTGAAGTCAGCTAAGGTTGTAGAATTGGAACTTGCAAAAGATATGGAGTTGTATCATGCAAAGAATGTGGAGATGAAACCATCTGAGGATTTGTCTTTGGAAAGAGCAAAAGATGTGGAGGCAGGTAAGGCACAGGTTATGGAAGATTTGAAGTTGGTTAAAGATATTGAGGAGATGAAATCAAGGCTACTTGAACTTGAACTAAAGCTGAGCCAGGTTTGTTCTTTTCTGAAAATTTCTGTTCCAAATTTTGGTGGTTCTCATTGTTTTCAATTGCATGTACAAATACTGTAGCAATATTTCTCGAAATTATATATGAAAAGTTTGATTATATATGTTATTCTTATACGCTATTATTTTCTCTTTCTGAGGTTCTCCCTTCATAGATCCTCAGCAAGATCTCTTGCCTTCTTGGTGGTCGTACCACTTGGTTTTGGATTGGACTATCAAGATTGAGTTATTTATCCCTATTTTATCAATTAGAGCAGTGAAGTGAAAATGGGTACATATAGTGGCATATTCTCTTTTCAGCTTGGATGTTATGTGATAGTTGGTGGAAGATATAAACTATTGGTGGAGAAACTTGCAGTTGTAATAGTTTCTTGGACACAAGTTAGTCTGTTTCAGGTCCTTAACTTTGATCAAAGTTGAGAGTTAGCACATTACATAAATTTCTGGTGCAACTGGCTGCATCAATTTACTTTCTGTTTGAAGAATGATTTGCCTCAATTTTTTTTTAAAAATTCTTTTCAGGCTGAAGCTACTATCTCGAAGCTAACGGTGGAGAGGAGTTCAAGCATCCAAGAATCAAAAGATTTAAGGAAACAATTAGTAATTTCTCTAACCCTATCCTAAACTTTATGGTGTGTCCATTGATGATTTTTCTGCAAGTCTGTTTTGTATGTTTTTATTGGTATTTAGTGTCCATGGGTTAAAGAATCCTGTGTCTTATCTGAGTATGACTTTCATTTACATTCTATACTATTACTGTGTTTTCTCAAGTGTGCTTCATTTTCAATTTTTAATTATTCTTTTTAATGAAACATATACTGTATACTTTGGGTGTTATTGTAAATGGATCTGGGACACTCAGTCACATCTCAATGCTTTTTAACTTATATTAAGATGATCAGCGGCAGTCAAAATAACTACAAATCAATATGTAGAATTAAGATGATCAGTAGCAGAAGTCTTTAATATGTTCACTGAATTTATTGTCAGAACGAACCTACTCTCTGATATGCTTACAAATTAAAAGTAGGGGAGTAACAGTTTTTTTAGAAACTTGCATATCTTTAGTCTCTGATAGTGCTGGCCTTTTCTGGGCAAAAGTATCTCCAAATCGTGCCTTTTAAATATTTTGGACCCTGCATTGCATTATATGAAGTGATGCTTCTTTCATGAGGCGTTTAATTGTATTGCTCCACTCTTTGTTTATGATAGTTCTCACTATAGAGATGAATTTTATGTATCTCACATATGCACGCATGCACCTGATTAAGTAAGAATTGATAACATAGGTATATCCTTTTATTGCAGGGGTATTTGAGTAAGGGTGGTGTGCAACGAGTCAAGTTCCCTGTAATATTTGCTTGCACGGTGGCACTTTTCAATATTCTCCTTGTTACAGCTATAGCTGTTAAAAGTCTGTGCATGAAGGTAGCGTCATCACTATGAAGTTAGTTGAATAGGATGGAACACCCTCTTCCTCTTAAAAGTGTATAGATGAGGTATAGAGGGGAGAGTCCGCTAATATACTCACAGTCAAGTGCAGTAAATGTTCATAGGCTTGAAGCTAAGAACTAAGAAGCCATCTTTTTGTTGACTACATTTCTTGTTTCGGGATTGTCACTATTTCACGAGATCTAAGGAGGTCTACTGCTGAACCAATGATGTTGTGTAGATGCTATTGTGATGTTGGTTGGAAAAAAATTAGGATGACAATTGAGGAAGATTGATATGGTAGTTTTACAATGATTAATATGCAGACAAGTTTTGGGTCTGGAGTGAGGACTATGCATATATATTTGTTTCCTTTGCATGCAGACTGATCCGAACAGGTTTGGTTCTCAATTACAAGGACGCAATGTTCTAAATATGCTAGTTTGTGCTTATGAGCTTTGTATTTTGGATTTGTGGTTTTGGTTTAAAGGGATGTGGTATTCACACTCCATTTTTGTAATTTCAGATGCTACTCGCACTCCCTTTGTGTACAAAGAGTGAATATCGCCTCCCAATTTTATTTGCATTGGCTGTTTGTCTTGTTTAGATTGAACCTTAAAGTTAAATCTGCTTTGCTTCTGTTTTTGGTCATCGTTCGGTTTTGTTCATACATCCACCGCGAACATAAAAAGGGTTGAATGTTATCCCTCCCTAATCTTGCTGCAAAAACATGTGGTTTGATAATATGCAAAAATGATGGTTATACTATGCCTTAGCCAACAGTCCTATACAACATGAGTCCTAAATATGAATCATAAGATGAAATTATTACAAATTTTACGAACCTAAATGTGGCCACTGATTTTGTAATATGCAAAGCCTTCCATCAACCTTATTGGACTCAAACTAGGTGATATCTCAACGGGATCACCCATTAGGTTAGAAGGTATGATTAGGTTTCTCGAAGATACATGCATGTATATACCTCATGAATTCAATTGCCATAAACGTTTCTGATCTAAGCGTGTAGTGTAGAGATCGAGCTAGATTTGTAGTCTTGCCTTCTTGGCAATTACCCTTAATCATGCCGATGCTTGTGGATAGCAGTTAGGGTTAGGGTGATTAGTGAAATTGACCGTACAATCTACTAGTCTTCTAAGTTTAAGAGCATCTCTAACGAATCATATAAAATTAAAAATATATACATATTGTTCTAAGAGAAACTCTATAATGATTAGGAATAGAGAATCAGCTCCTTGTTGTTATTCATTCATATGATAGGAACCCTTTATATATGGACTTTACATAGTCATACTAGGAAACTAGTACATGGATCATATCTCTACTAGGGCCCATAAAGCCCACATACATAGCATGGACCAAGGCACACATACATGTCCAATTATCCTTGAACACATATTAGAGGAAAAACATATTTTTTAGCTCTAATAGTTTATATAAAATATCCTCTATAATCCAAAAAGTGGAAAGAATTAAAAAAATATCATCTTATCTATAGAATTCTCAAATATTTGTATATTCATGTCGAAATTTCTAAAAGTTATTATTTGTCTTATATAATTCATTCTCTCTCTCTTAAAAAGGCGTTATAAAAGTGAAACATTTAACATTATATTTTGGGTCTAATTTGAATAATATATAGTCTATAGATATATTATATAGTCTAATATATATTGTTTAAAGCCTTTATAGCATAAGAGAATGTTTTCTCTGCCCTCTCTCCTGAGAGGTTTCTCGACGACTACCAGATCTGACTGGTGGTAGCTCTGTACCTACGATTGAGAGTGGGATCTCTTCCTCTCCCTCTCGTCAAATCAGTGGGGGTGATTGATGGTCCTCCCTATATGCAAGATTTGGTGTTTCTTCTAATAGGGAAACTGATGGCGGCGTTGATGCTCACTGGGTGAACCAGAATCAGGGTTGTTTGTGTTGGGCGATGGGCTTTAGGGATGTAGCACCGGGTGGTGGTGGAATGCGTAGTGGTGAATCGGGGTTGTTTGAGTTGGGCGATTCTGCAAGATGATGTTTTTTGATGACCCCACAAGAATACGTCATCTTTATACTGCTTGCTCTGATTTAAATCGTATGACTTTTGATAAAAAAATATAGTCTACTATATAGTCTTTATATATAATCATTAAATTATACAAAATACATTTGATTTTGAATAACATTAAAGAATAACTATTAGAGTATAGCTCTCTCTTTTTTAGAGATTTTCATTTTTTGCAATACAAAGATTATTATAAAAGTTGTTGGAGACTTGGAGATGTTGTTGCTGTATGATTGAGTTATATATAGTAATGTTTAAACTACACCGGAGGTAGGGTTGGGCACGGTCTCGGACTGGCACCTTATTCTTCAAGCCCGGCCCAGACAGGCTACTGTCTAAATGGGTCAGTCTTTGCCGTAAAAATTTTTAGGACCGGCAAAAGCCCAGATCGGCGTAAACCCGGTCGATCTTGCTGGATGTTTGAGCTTCTTTTTTCCTATTTGCCGATCTAGCTCCAATCAAAGATCCCAAAACATCTCATAATCAAACATCCTAAGATCTGAACTTTACATAAACTCAGTAGTTAGATATACCAAAACATTTGCTGCTTGACTGCAAAATCAAGTCGGTTTAAGAAGCAGAAAACCAGAGTATATAAGACGGGAAAACCTGAAATGTACAATCCCCAATTTACATACCAATTACAATGTACAATCACAAATCCTGGAATGTAAAAGTTTAAATATGGCTTCGGTACTAAAATACATGCGCGTCAAATCTAAACCTTACACATAATAGACTTACAAATCGGTTCAATTTCCACCTTGGTAACCGAAATCAAGAACTGAAATCCACCAAAAACCCTAAATCGAGCTCCGTTGTAAACTTGAGATAAGTAACTTGAAGAGATCAGGAACTTGAATAGGGGAAGAGTTGAACAAAATCTCATCGAGGAAGGCCGAAAATGTAGACTCTTGAAGACGAGAATCGAGTTGAGGTCGAAAGACTTGAATGGAGGCTCTCTAATATGTGAGAAAGTTTGCTCGATGAGAGAGTCTGAGAAACTGAAATTTTATGTACCCATGAGAAGGTGAGTCAAGGTTGAAGAAGGTTGGAAAGCTGCTTGTGAGTTGAGTTACACACATATATATATATGTGTAATCACAAGTGGGCATTCCTATAATTGTAGTGTACACTTGGAAACAATTCTAAAACCTGGGCTACATATACATGCATAAACATCGATGGATAAAACCTGGGCTACAGGCCTACCAAGCTCTTCAGGACGCAATCGTCAAATTCTTTGATCCGTGGCCCTTTTGCCGCTAAGAAAGTTGGGATTTCTTCTCTGCTATGACTTAGACCGTTTTACCACAAGCAGAAAGATCATCAGTGCTGGAGCAAGTTCCGAGCATCACTTTCCATTTCCAAGGTGCAGACCTTCAACCTCAGCCAGACACTAGCTTCAGGGTCTTTGAAGACACAAATGAGTTGTGCCTCATGATGTTGCCCACTACGGAACTTGGTTTTCCTAACATCACTGGGGGTTTTCAACTACTGCGGTACTGGTTTCAGTTCGATCTCGCAGCATCCTGACTCTCATTTATGCTAGCAGCGTAGTATGCTACTAGCTAGGATGTTTTAATGTACTGGTATATATGATATTCTGATAAAAACAGGGCCAGTAATTGATGTTAATAAAATTGTTTTTCCAACATCGATCGATTGTTTAGATCAAAATAATATAATCGTACATGGTAGGAAACTCAGCTTTTGGACGATATTACTTGTCATATGTTTAGACTCGGGGAAGATTTGAGTGTGTAATAATTGAAATCTACTTTCTGAATCGAAAAGTTAAACATTTCATTAAGATATTTATGTGAACAGAGCATAAAAGGATGATAATCCGTTGAAAAGTTTGGAACCAAATCCACATGTAACATTCTTGTTTTCAAAAGTTGAGAAAGAATCTGTTACCTGTTAGCTTTTTTTAAGGGTTTAGAATTCAGCCTAGCTGGAAGGCTCTGCTTTATGTATGGATTAAATTTTAAAGAAAACAAAATACAAAGTTGTAAAAAGAAATTACAAAAAGAAAACTAGAAAAAGAGAACAGGATGACACCCTATCTCCTGTACAAACGAAAAAAGGTAAATGAAAACAAAGATGTGAATGTTAAACAAGTTGAGACCGCCAACACCTGTCGTCTAATGAGCTCGATAATTATTATTATTACAGTTAATAATAATAATAATAATAAAATTGAATCAACTCTAAAACTAAATAATTGTGTTGAAGGTATTTTAACTGATTAATAATTGTATCGATTGTTCAGAGTTTGGAGTACAATCCTAAACACAGTCATTGCCTTCTATAGAGGAGGCTTATTCTCAAGTCAATGAGCATAATAGACTTCAAAAGATGATGTTTGACACAAAGCATGAGGGATCAGTCATGATTGCTCAATATCGGCAACCACATGTTTGTAGCTCCCAACCTTCATCATCTACACCTCCGATGAAATCACCCTCTCAAGAATCCATGAAATGCACTTATTGCAAATCCAGTAGCCATATGGTAAAGACTTGTTTCTACTTAATTGGCTTCCCAAACTGGTGGTTTGATCACATTGTCAATCGCAAGGAGGCCCAAGCAAAAGAAGTATAAGAGAAAGTGAAATCATTTCAACCCCGTGGAAACAAGAACCCAAAGAGCTACCAGCCTAAAGACAAACCCCACGCCTCTCTCCAAATTACTTCACCTGACCCGAGTTCAAATACAACTTCTGACAGACATGCTTATAGTGATCATTTTGGTAACTCTACTTTTGCCTTCATGACTAATTCAGGTAAACCTGTCGTTTTGCTCTCATGACGGACACTATGGATAATTGATTCATGTGAAATTGACCATATGACTAATAACTCTAGCAATATTCACCATTTAACCCAAGTTCGCCGGTCTGTGATAACTAATGTTAATGATGATCCTTACCCTATTATTGGTGTTGGGTCTGTCACTCTTACAGATTCCATTACCCTGGACACTGTGTTACTTGTTCCTTTCTTATCTCATAATCTCCTGTTTGTCAAAGAGATAACCCAACAATTTTATTCTTGTGTAATTCTTTATCCTTGGTATTACATATTTCAGGATATCCTCACAAGAAAAACTATTATGCGGGGTATTGAAAAGAGGGGATTGTACTACATAGCGATAAAAACTAAAGGTAATCTTCGTGCAAGTGAAGTGCATCAGATTCAGAAAAAAATGTATCCACAAAAGAAGAACAAATGTGGTTATGGCATAAGAGATTAGGACATCCATCATTTGGTTATCTTCAAACTCTATTCCCTTTATTATTTCAGCATTAATAAACTATCTGACTTTAAATGCAACACTTGCATTGGCAAGAGTCATCGTGTAAGCTATCCACTGAGCAAAAATAAAAGTATTTCCCTATTTGATCTTGTTCACTCTAATGTTTGGGGGTCTTGTCCACCAACGCTCTCTGGAATGAAATAGTTTGTTTTCTTTGTTGATTATTGCACCCGAATGAGTTGGATATACTTGCTATGAAATACAAGTGATGTTTTCCCAATAGTTCAGACTTTTCATGCTATGATCCAAACTCAATTCTAAAACCCATTAAAGTACTTCGTACTGATAATGACAGAGAGTATGTGAACCCTGACCCCTTTTCACCAATATTAAGATACTCATGCCATCATTCATCAAACCACTTGTCCTTGAACCCCTCAACAAAATGGTGTGGTGGAACGAAAGAACTGCCACATTCTTAAAGTTTCTCGCTCCATGTTGATCGGATCTCATATGCCTCAATATTTTTAGGGAGACGTCATCTGAACTACTACACAGCTCATAAATAGACTTCATACACAAGCCCTTTAGCCCACATCAAAGAAAAATTGTCCACTTCCAAAAACACCAACTCAAGCTCTTGAAAGTTATTTGCCTTAACCCTCTACCCATTATTTTGATCCAAAGATTTTTGGTTGTGTAGCTTATGTACACATCCATCGAACCAAGAGGACTAAGTTGGATGCTTGTGATGAAAAATGTGTCTTCATCGGTTATGCTTCCACTTAGAAAGGATATCGGTGTTACAACACCACTACTAAACATTCTTATGTTTCAATGGATGTTACATTTTTTTGAACATGAACTATATTTTTCCCCAAATACTCCTCTTCAGGGAGAGAGCCGGGATTGTTTGTGTTCCTTGGATTTCGTGGATAGCTAGACACATGAAAATAGTGAAGTACGAAGAATTGAATATGAAGCTAATAAAACGAGTAACCATTTATCAGCATCACAAACAGATTCTGTACTGGACGAAAATGACAATCAGTTGCCAACTTCAGAATCAACGGAGATTGATAATTCTTCCCCTTCTACTACCCCATCAACATCAATGCTCCTTGAGGATGTTCCAGAGGTAATTAATAACCCTGTGTTTGAATCTCGTGATAATATAAATTCTGAGCCTAACCATGAAACATATTCAAGTAGCATTACATGGATCCATAAGTTACCATTTAAAAAAATTGAGGTCAACCAAAGGCTCAATATGAACTGGATCCAAAATCCAAAGTTAAATATCTCATAAGCAATTACATGTCATCCCATAGGTTATCTAAGTCATATGCGTATTTTGTATATCATTTATCTGCTATTGTCATTCCAAATAAAGTGTAGGAAGCTGTAGCTGATCCTAAATGGACTAAAACTATGGAGGATGAAATGAAAGCTCTACAAAAGAATCACACATAGGAACTAACGCCAAAACCAACAAAAAAGGTAACAGTAAGGTACGGATGGATCTATACATTGAAGTACAGGCACTGCAAAAAAAAGTATTTTGACTACGGTGTAAAACCGTCGCCAAAATCCGTTTTGCCTGACAAACCAGATAGGCGGTTGAGGTTTCACTACTTTGCAACGATCATGTCGCCGGACCTAAATGTCGGTTAGGAAAGCGTCGTGTGTCTTCACCAGCCTCATGAGGAGAGTGTATGTAGACGTTCGCCATGAGGTTGGTGATCGATTGAAGAGCCCTTATCCTGCATGGCTGCAACCTCTTGAGGGTTATATGTATCACATTCGATCTCAAGCTTCCTATACATAAAGGGAACATAGGCATATGTTTCTTGTTGTAAAGTTTCGTGTTTCAGATCTGTTTTCAATAGTAGGGAAATTATTGATGGCTTTAATTGGTACACATTCAAATCAGCTCATCCGTTTTCGATCTGAATATTCTAAGTCGAACCTCTTTGCTTGCAGTATGATCATTTCATAGGGCAAGACAAGCCTCCCAGGCTCCCACGCGACTTTTTCAGAGATGGTTGGCTTCTTGTCCATCACTTCACAAAATGATTTGCCAATTAATGAATAACAACTCGTGCAACTACGTTGGTGAACCTTCAATTCATTACTGTCATCAACTACTCTTTGTTTTATGATTTTCATACACGAAATTCGTTCTGACAATATATTACTCTATGTAGGTGGATTGTAACGTTTCAATATATATATATATATATATATATATAATATCAAAATCTTGACATTATATGTTATTTTTGGCAAAACAATGAAAAAATAAAATAAAAGGATAACTGTTCCTGATGAATATATCTTTGCGCACTACTTTCAAACCCTGCTTGCTTCAACTCCTTCACTCACAAAGCGTTTTCCCAACGATCCTGCCCGTACAGATCAAAATAAAACGATAACTGTTCCTGATGAATATATCTTTATGCACTACTTTCAAACCCTGCATGCTTCAACTCCTTCACTCACAAAGCGTTTTCCCAACGATCCTGCCCGCACAGATCATGTTTATCTATTGAATTCAAGCAGTCAAAACATAACAAAATTGTAAAGAACTTTCTAAACAGATAATATTATTATTTTTAAAAGAAAATCTCTGTATGATTATAAAAATTAAATTTTTTCAATCAAAGTTTTAATGATATTTTGGAGCAAATTTCTCAATCATACTCACATGATCCCCGCCATATTAATGCATTGCCTTCATGATACGTTGTTTTCTAAAAGTTGGCTAATCATCCATGTATATAAATGAGAATCACACACACCCTAGCCACCAGCAAGATCGATCTAGATCCACCAACATAACACGTGGAATCCAGGAATTGGAACCAATATCATTAACAAAACCTAAACCAAACAAAGCATAGGATTAGGATAATCTTGTAGTTTTTGTCACTAAAACACAAACCGAATAATTATGATAATTAAGTAGGAGTAAGTTTGTAGATTTAGAAAAAGTAAGCAAGTAAGAAGGAAAATATGGTTTTGTGTTGTAGGCTTGTAGCGTCCACGTGTCGAAGCGTCCGCATCAAACAAGTTACGATTTGGACAAAGCCAGTCCACCCAGGTGTGCTACTCTCACTGGCAATTGAGTTTGAACAAAATTCGAAATTGAACTCTTACAACTCATTGCTTACATAAGGATAATGTCGATCTATCTTTATCACTACTAGTGGTCGATGTGTTTATGCTCACTCTGTCCATCATGTATCAACTGGTAACTAGGTCATCTTGACAACTTCACTCACGACCTTGTCTTACAATTACATTATAGGAGTCCACAAACAAAACGGTTTAGACTTCATGTGAATAAGAAATCGTGAACCGGCCATATAATAAGTTTGGTGACAGTCTTCAGCTTGAGCACCTTTTTATTAGCTCAGCTTTTTTACATAGTAACAAAAAGATTATATAGAAATAAATTTAAAAAACTTGAAAAGAAAAAGAAAGTAATCAGGCCTGATTTTGTATTTGGCCTGATTACTTTCTTTTCAGAACTGATTTTGTATTTGGTCTGATTACTTTCTTTTTCTTCAGCAAAAAATGGCTTCTCATCTCTCTCAAGAGAAAATGACCTTGTGGCTGCCCAACCCAAACAACGACGGCGACGATGTCCAAAAGACCGGTGAGGGTGGGTTCTCCCTACTCAACTGACGAATTCATGATCTTAGTGCTGGTGTTTTACGACCCCAAGTTATCTTCTCTGCCTTCGTTGGAGTTCTTGTTGTCCTTGGACTTTCCTCGACGGTGGATGTCGATATGATCTCGTCTCATGGCTGGGGGCTCGTAGACCCTGTTGGTGGCGGTGGGTATGAGTTTGAAGGGCCAGACTGGTTGCTAGGATTCTCAATGGAGGGTTGGATGGTTTGGAAACCTAGATTATGTGTATTTGTGGTGATTTCACGATGGCGGGATTATGGTTTTGTTCCTGACGACGTTCTTGGGGAGGAGTGTGCTTGGTTTGTAGATTGAATAATTAAAGGGATTCGTTACAACTATTGTGATTTTGATCCTAGACTGACTAGTGAAGGGTCGATGGCGCTGGGGATTGTTGCTGGTAATGGCAACGACGACGGTGAATATGGAGGTTGCGGCTACAAAAGGTTATTGGTGGATCCTAATGGGCCAGTTAGGGTTTGCTTTCTTAGGTATGCAAAGAAGGGCTCTGCTCCTACTCGGCTGTGGTTGGGTTTTGAAAAACTTGCTGGCCTTGAAGGCTTGGATGACAATGATAGCATTTGGGCTATCAATAAAGGAGATGATGGCGACTCTTGCTTGGCAATGGCGACGGTGTTGGCCACATGGAGCTCTTCAAGCCTTGTGGCCCTTTGTGGACTTGGGCTTGCCCTTATGAGCCCTAAGCTCATTAGGGTTTACATGTCTGGACTTGCACTTTGGGCTGTCCTTTAAAGACTTGGCTAGATTGGGGTTATATGGTCCAGAATATGGTTTAAAAGAGTCGGGCCACATGTTCTATCATGATGTGGTTGTCAATATTTATTCTTGTTTCTACGTCTGATAAAACTTATTAAATAAATATGCTATAAACGATCTTTAAAAGGTGAGTGTATTTTGGTTTCTAAGTCTAATATATGTTAGATTTGTAAGCCTAAAGGAGTAATTTATTTCTGTCGGCTTTTATGGATGAGTTATCTTTGTAATGCTTGCTAAATATATAAAATGGTTGACTATCCACTAAAAAAAGGTAATCAGGCCAAATTAGACAGTGCTCTATTTTAAGATCTGATCTTCTATTAAATCCCAATGATATAATCATTTTCTCTCATTTAATTCATTTTTGTGGTGGGTTTTAAAAATAACAAAAATGAAAAATCCAAATAGCGACACGAGTGGATGTGTTTCGGATGCCTTTCAGCTTCTTCAACCGACAATCCCTTACTTCACCACAGACAACTCCTCACCCTCCAGCACCACCTTCCCACCGTCCGATCCACCTCGTCCCCTCCAGTCATCAAAACAAACGCGCCAGATCCAAAACCTCCCTTTATTAACCTACACATGACCGCACTAGATCAAACAATAAACGTCCTGCCCTGTTTCGTCCTGGGGTGTCCTCTGTTTTTAACTACAAGCAATGTGTGCCTCACTCTTTTTTTACCTTTCTCCATTTTGGTCTCTCGCTTTCTCTCTTTTCTGTTCCAGAGGTTTCCACAATCCCCATTTTCTTCTTCTGACCCAAAACGAAGCAACACTCTCTGTCGCATTTTCCCAGCTTTCCTTATATTTTCTGAAAAGCAGAAATCTTAGAGTTCCAGCTGATCTTCTCTGTTGGAACTCTATTTCTGCCTGAAAACCCAGAATCATAAGCCTCCGTTTGACATTTTAGCCTTATCAGAGGACCCAGTTTGATATTTCAGCAGGAAATTGCAGAACAGGGCTCCTTCCCCTGCTTTCTATTTGTGCTGCTATGCATGTTCTCCGAACCATTCTGGTAAGTTTTTCTCATTACGTATACATGTGTGTTGTTTGGTGGTTAAGAAAACAGAGGAAACTGAAAATGAAGGAAAGTTTGTTCTTTTGCTGTTTGACATTGTAAGGATAGATTTTATGGAAAAGAAAACAATGCATTGATCTATGTACTTGTATTGGCTGTTCAAAGTTTGGGTTTGAAATCTTGAACTTGGAGCAATTCAGGGTTTTGTAAATAAAGGTGGGAATATAGAAAAGATTGGATTTTTGGTTTGGTGTTGTGGATTTGATTTGAGGTGTTTTGTTTCAATGCAGGAGCTCGTGGGGTTTATGGGAATCTAGGATTATTGAGATGGACAGTTCGGAGACATAGATTTGGGTGAATACAAGGATCGTGTTTTCGTTTGAAGAATCTGTGATTGAGTTGTTGCATATTGGTTGCATTGAAGACACGGATACAATGATGATTCCATTGAGCATGGTGATATCCAAATTACCCAAATTGCAAGTTCTGTATGCTTCTGATCACTCATCTGTGGTCTCGTTGAACCTTTTCGTGGCGCTCCTTTGTGCTTGCATTGTGATTGGGCATCTTCTTGAGGAGAATCGGTGGGTGAATGAATCAATCACCGCCCTTTTGATCGTAAGTACTTCCTGATACTGATGTAATTTGTAAATGAAGATCAGGAAAGGCAATCTTGAAGTGTATGCTAGTTTTGGCAGATTTTGATTGGTTTTACTTTGGTTTTTTGGCAGGGGGTGTCTACTGGAGTAGTTATTCTTCTGATCAGTGGAGGAAAAAGTTCGCGTCTATTAGTATTCAGTGAAGATCTGTTCTTTATATACCTTCTACCACCTATTATTTTTAATGCCGGGTGAGTTTTCAGTTCCTTTTAGTTGTTTAACAAGTGCATCTGATAATGTAATGGTTGATGGTTTGTGCAACAGATACATACATGATTTTTTGTTTTGGTTGATTCAATTCGAGCTGTGGTTCAGTGGTAATTTGGCATTCTTTGGCAGAAAAAAAACAATTGATTCTAAATTGGTTTACCTTTACAAACTAAGAGAGATAACTTATCTGAATGATGAGATTGAGATAGATGTAGAAATATGTGCTCATACACTATTCTAGTATCATACTGCCATAAACTTCATTCATGTAACTTATAATCAATCAACCGGAGATTGCACAATTTTCAGTCTACATTTACTAATTTCAAGGCTTACACACCATCCACAACTATCTTGAATTTGGGCATTCTAATGAGCAGCTGAAAACCAATTTTTCTTTATCTCATAATCAGAACACCAATTTTCTTCTTAGCAGGGAATTATCCATTTTCCATTCATCCTGTTGACTATTCATTGGGTCATTAATACTTCTTCTCTGGGCTTACCATTCATGCTTATTTTCTATTTGTACCAGGTTTCAGGTGAAAAAGAAGCAGTTTTTCGTCAATTTCATTACTATTGTAATGTTCGGTGCTATTGGTACATTGGTATCCTGCAGCATCATAGCATTTGGTAAGTCTCACAACTCTCTAATTGAGGTTTACATGATGTGAAGTACGTATCAGTAGCATTTTTGACTTGTGAGTGAAAGTTGTAGAACAGTGATACAAATATGTGAATAGTCAGCTTACTGGCCTTTCCTTGTTTCAGGTGCTACTCAAATTTTTAAAAAATTGGATATTGGGTCGCTCGACATAGGGGATTATCTTGGTACATTCACTTTCTTTATTTGCTTACTGTATTTAGACTATGTTTCTGATTTCACGATTTTAACTCCTAATTTGCAGCTATTGGTGCAATATTTGCTGCAACGGATTCTGTATGCACGTTGCAGGTAGAGCACTATCAATTTACATCTGAGCTTTCAACCTTGTAAAAGTAACCAAGATTGCAAACTAATTAAATATGTTTATCCAATGGTCCAGGTTCTCAATCAGGATGAGACACCTTTACTGTACAGTCTTGTATTCGGTGAGGGAGTTGTTAACGATGCTACATCTGTGGTGCTTTTCAATGCTATCCAGAGCTTTGATCTGACGCACATTGATCCCAGAATTGCCTTGCATTTTATGGGCAACTTTTTGTATTTGTTTTTTTCAAGCACCATGCTAGGAGTGATTGTAAGCCCCTCTCTGTATTACATAGACAAGTGTAAAGAATATTGTGATTTTCCTCTGGTATAACTTAGTTCTTTTGCAGACAGGACTGCTAAGTGCTTTCATCATCAAAAAGCTTTATTTTGCAAGGTATATTGTTTGGATTTACTTGTTATGCCAAAATAAGTTTCATGTAATATCATGGCTGTCTTTAGTTTCTGTGTTGAAAGTTGGATACGAAAATAGATTTTTTTCCCTGACATCTTTCTTTCTGACATATTTAGGCACTCTACAGATCGTGAGGTTGCTCTTATGATGCTCATGGCATACCTTTCATACATACTGGCTGAAGTAAGGTTTCCTTTGACTCTGGGAATCTTACAAAATGCTCAGGGTGTTTCTTCACCCTTGAGTTTCGATATTGTTGATATATCTGATTGCTTTAGGCATGCTATTAACATCATGATGGTATACTTGATGTGCATTGCAGCTATTCTATTTGAGTGGCATTCTCACTGTATTCTTTTGTGGGATTGTGATGTCTCATTACACCTGGCACAATGTGACAGAGAGTTCAAGAGTCACGACCAAGTATGATTTCCTAGTTTCTCATGATTACTTCCAAGCCATTTCAACGCAATAATCATATATTTAATAATTCAAAAGGTCATATAACTATGTTTAAATTTTTTTTAACATATTGCTAGGCATGCCTTTGCAACTTTGTCATTTGTTTGCGAGATTTTTATCTTCCTCTATGTTGGTATGGATGCCTTGGACATCGAAAAGTGGAGATTCGTAAGTGATAGGTAGGCCCTTTTACATTTTCGAAGAATACTTTACACCTTTTGTCTTTGCATTTATCCGAATATCATCAACATACGTTGAACTTATCTATATTATACAGTAATTGTCTACTGGTTTCACAGATGGTGCTTCTTCTAGTTTTATCATTTTATTGGACTGATGTTTTACATATGGTGCTTTATTTTGTATGTGCAGTCCTGGAACATCAGTGGCAGTGAGTTCAATACTGCTAAGTCTTGTTATGCTTGGAAGAGCAGCGTTTGTGTTTCCCTTGTCCTTTTTGTCAAACTTATCGAAGAAAAATGAAAGGGAGAAAATTAGCTTCCATCAGCAAGTACGCAATTTGTTTTTTTTTTTCAATTACTATTTTCTTCTTTTTCTTTTCTTGCTATGGTGAACTGATGAATTTGCATTTTCTTCTTACTGTAGGTGGTAATATGGTGGGCTGGTCTTATGAGAGGTGCTGTATCTATAGCGCTTGCTTATAATCAGGCAAGTTGTTGAAATTGTTCCTTTTAGGTTGTTGTAGGCTTAAATCTACACAAGTAGGTCAGAAAGAAAGGGTAAAATTAGCTTTCCATGACAAGGCTAATATAAGCAGAACAAATATATTATTTTCAAATTACTTTATGAGGTCTGTGTTTTTGTTGACTTCTAGTAATTAGAGAGTAGCTAGAAGTTCTCGGTTCATCTGAAATCCCATTTTTCTTGCGTGCGCTGACTTGATATTTCCAAGAGATTATTATGACTGACTTTATACTTCCAAAAGATTGGAAATCCAAACGTTTGTTTTGCCAAGCAGGTGAAAAGCAAATCACCATCTAGTGGTGTAATTTCTCCTATTGGGGATGATCCCCTATTTACTTCAGTTTTAGTTTGAATGAGTTAAATCAGGAAAATTTCCATGAAGATTATTCAGTTAATATGTGAACAAGGAAATATCTTCGTACATGGATTGAGATACCTTCAAAAGGCATTATCTAGACAATGTGTTAGTAAAGTTTTTTTGGTCTTCTGTGTTTTCTAGTAAACTTTATTTCAGAATTATTCAAATACGCTCATGTCTAATATTTTTTTTCTTTCATTTGGATGCAGTTTACAAGGGGTGGTCACACTCAATTGCGAGCAAATGCAATCATGATCACCAGCACAATAAGTGTTGTTCTTGTCAGCACAGTGGTAAGACACCTCCATACGTTATGTATTTTGATATTGATACACTCTCAAACTGTTCTTTCTGATAAACTCAGAAACGTTGTTTCAACATTTCTTTTTTCTTTTTCCCTTTGTTGTGGGATTACTTTGGCACTTGCTCTGCTAAGGTGTGTCTTCTAGACAAGAGACTAGGTTGCATCAAAAAGCAAGTATAAGATATACAACTGATATAGCTGTTTAGTCATTGAGTTTTATGGTCTACCAAAGGCTTGCTAGTCTTTTCGTCTTCTTTAGTCAAAATGGTTTCCATCTGCTAACAGCATCTACAACAGTTTCATAATGCTGCTGTTTTACGAAGTACAAGTTCAGTTTTCTTTGATCTGATGGTGGCTTATATTACTCTATTGTGTTCAGGTGTTTGGTTTGATGACGAAACCTCTAATTAGATTTTTGCTGCCTCAAAAACAAATGACCAGCACAACCAGCATTATGTCAGATCCATCCTCTCCAAAGTCGGTCATTGTTCCGCTTCTTGGGCAGGATTCTGAAGCTGAACTGAGTGGTCATGAGGTGCGTCGTCCAGCTAGTATACGTGATCTTCTGACGACTCCAACACACACTGTACATCGCTACTGGCGTAAGTTTGATAATGCTTTTATGCGTCCGGTGTTTGGGGGCCGGGGTTTTGTTCCCTTTGTTCCCGGCTCGCCAACTGAACGGCACAACACTCAATTCCAATGAGTCAGCAAAAAGTTTGTAAGTTCTGTCTAATATCTAGAATTGCAAGACTTCAATTCAGCATGTGATTATTCTGAGCTTTTGGTTTATATAAGCTGTGCATATCTGGATAGTTAAATTGACAATTTGACATTACAGTTCTCAGTGAACATGAGATCTGAGAGTTCAATGTAGTGATATGTATGTTAGAGTACCATCAGTGTATTGAATTGTGAACCTTTTATAGTACTCCATACTTCAGTCTATGAGTGGAAAAGGGCATCATTCTTTACTCTTTACATGCAAAACTGAAAACAGCTTTAGAATTGGCTACTGTATTACATGCACTTGTTCACATAAGCAACACTAGCCACCTACATGATTTGTTGTAGTACCATAGTAAGTATATGCCATTATAGTAAGATGCGTGTTAGTAGCCACCAAAGGGGGTTCTTTACTCTTTACATGCAAAAGTGAAAACAGCTTTAGAATTGGCATTACATGCACTTGTTCACATAAGCAACACTAGCCACCTACATGATTTGTTCTAGTACCATAGCAAGTATATGCCATTATAGTAAGATGCGTGTTAGTAGCCACCAAAGGGGGCATGCCAGTAAAAGAGAATCATAATGCAGGGAGTGCATGCAAATTATGCTGTCAAACTAGAGTAAAACAGTGGCTACCAACCACAAGTAGGTTGCATGAATTTGAAGTTGGGTTAATTTACCAGTAGCTTGTAGCTAATTCATTCGGATGGCATGGATCATCACTCATCAGTTTCTTCACAAACTAGCTAAGCATTCCATATATTTTTATACCAAACTGTTTTCATTTCTCTACATCTTTTACATTCTTACAATCGAGAATGTCTTCTGCATCTATTTTCCTTGTCTTCATCATTATGATGTTTGCCACCGGTGGTACTCCACCGCCGATGGCCCTAGCGCAAGGTTTTACTATACACGCTAGATTGACCAACCATAGTGATTTCAGACACAAACTTCGTCAGAAGCTACTGTCCCAAACCTCAAAAATTCGACCCCTTCATCTTGATCAAGGCATAGTCTTCCCTCCTATGCCATCCGGCTTGGTCTATGTAAGCGCCCGTTTTGGGACTCCTCCACTCACCATCAACCTTGCCTTGGACACCCTCTTTCCGTTCACTTGGGTTCAGACAGTTGGTTGCCGTCGGTACTGCTTCAACCTTTCATATCCATTTTCCAACTTCGACCCCAGAGAATCCACCACTTTCCAACTTCTCCCACCAAGCAACACTATCTGCGCTCCACCTACAGCTCATCCATCACGTTCTGGTTCCTTGTGTGTTTACGATGCTGGTTATAGCGCAGGCATATTTGGAGTCGATGAGTTCCAGTTGTTGTCGCCCTTCCCCTCCTCTTCAACTAGTCGAATTGCATTCGGCTGTGACCTCCAGTCCCAGGTGGACTTCAATGGAGGGTGGGATTTCAACCCTATTGGAGGGATGATAGGGTTAGGAAAAGGGCACCCCTCCAGCATTGTAAGCCAACTAGGCTCT
This sequence comes from Comarum palustre, assembly GCA_951800085.1. NCBI lineage: Eukaryota > Viridiplantae > Streptophyta > Magnoliopsida > Rosales > Rosaceae > Comarum > Comarum palustre. The sequence goes on from OX637582.1 coordinate 24,135,798, forward strand.
GACCGTTACTCTTACTGCCTTCCGGGGTTTGCACAGTCGCAGTCCGGCCAGCCAACCCTAAACTTCGGCGCTGAGGCCATTATTGATGCTAGTGCTACAAATGTACAGACAACTCCACTAATCTCATCCACTATCTCATCCGCCCCACAGAAGTTCTACAACTACCTCAATATGACTGCTGTAACCCTAAACGGAGATGTTGTGTACATGATGCCGGAAAACAGCTCTGCAAACCTTGTCCTCTTGGACACCGGATCACCAGACTCCTGGTTGATTGAAGACGCCATTTTCAGTCTACAAGACAGCATTATTAAGTACTTCGAGGATAATTACGGCTGGAAAAAGATAGAATCTCCTAGAGCGTACGCGTACCCTTGTTGTTACGATCTACCGAGTAATCTGGCTAGCGTAGTTTTCCCTAAAGTTGCCATAAAGTTCCTGGGTGGAGCTAGCTTAGAGTTGCACAATGCTTTTGAGATCTTCGCAGCTGAGCATGAGTTTTGCATGGTCATAAGGGAAGGTGCTCCAAATGTTGTAGGTGTTTACCAGCAGCTCGGTTATAGATTCTTGTTTGATCAAGCTCAGTCGCAGCTCTCTTTTGCTCCGAACATGTGTTAAATATCCCGAAATTTACTAGAATGTGTTCAAGGCTGCTCGATTTTATCACTGTGGTACACGAGCTCTATTGTATTCCAGTGGAAAAAAGGGCAAGGGCGATGTTTGTCTTCATAATTTAACCACTAAATTAACAGGTTGTCGTAGTTCATATAAATAGTTGATTACTGTGGGAGAATCAAGCTAAGGTTTCTTGACGCATGCGTGTATTGTATATTGCAGTTAGGGGTGGTTATGAGATCAAACCATGCATACAAGCTGATCGAGTCTACCAGCCTCCTAAAGTCATTATCGACTTCAAAGTTCAAACCATTTGATTCGAGTTATAGTAATCTTTAACCTACACCTGAGCTACTTAATTACAGATAAATGAAACAGTTGTACAACCTAGGACTACATGTATCTACATGCGTTTACGTGCTATCCGATCCTTTTCGTCCAAAAACGCTGAAACCAAATGGAACTAAGAAATTGTATTACAAATCTTTGATCCCTCGACGCATTTTGCCAGATGACGAGAATGTGAGTTCTAGCTAGCTTCTTGTAAGGATTTTTAGCTTCATATACTTTAAAACATGAAATCAAAGTGGAGCGTAATGGATGTATGTTACATTTACAACTCGACCACTTAAAGCATATGCGTGTGAGCACTGAACAATAGAGAGAGACAGTCGCTTACAACATAAAACCAGTATAAAGGTCATGATCACCAAAAAACTGGATCTAAATGCCTCTTTTTGCATTTCATGTACGTAGGTCGAAGTATAACTAGAAGACCATTATTTTTATGAGAATGTAATTAGAAACAATCTTGTACATCAAAAACTTGAAATCTGAATCATATTTCTACCTGTTTGTTGAAAGTAATAATACAATTAATTATATTAGTTAGGCATTATTGTGTTAACGGGAAATCTCTCATTACTAGTTAAGGACTGCTAATTTATATCAGACAGATCACGAAATTCTCCTCTCTCTCCGTCGCGTCGGGTCTGTCTTCTCCTCCCAGCACCATCGCGCGATTTCGTCGATCGAGACCTGGTGCACCGCCGCGATGACGTCGTCGACCAAGACGGAGGACGCTATACTTCGTCGGACCACCATCACTGATCATCGGAAGAGGTTACTCCAGCAGAAGGAGCTCGATTCACACAGGTGTGATCACACTCCAATTTCTTCTTCTTGTATCGAACTAAAATGTGACGAGTTTACATTTCTCGCTTTTCTAGGGTTTGAATTGAGTCGATTGTGTTCTAGCTGTCAATATTGGTTGATTTGGTTTTGTAGAGTAGAGGTTAGTGGATTAGTGCATGGTGTTCTATCTGTCAAAGGTTTTAGGAAGAGTTCTGTTTCGACTGTGACGCATCTCCGTCTCAAATATACTGCTTAACTGCTACAAATCGCCTCATAGCTTTAGTGTATGAAATATGGCTATGGATTATGACCTTAATTTGTGTAGATGCAGTTCATCTTGTGGATCTTGCCATAGAAAGCCAGTACCTAGTTAACCGCAGTTCAGTAACTTGTTTTCTAACAAACCAACAGTGGGTTATGTTTGGATTCAGGAATCTGAGTTAAATCTAAACGTGCAATTCAAATGTATGAGACACTTTTGTTTAGTATACTGCTATAGAAATGAAATCTCTTAAACTTTCTGAGGGTACTCAAATGTTGCCGAAACTCCTATCCCCTAGTGAAACAATGCTGAGTGGAATGGAACCTGATAGCTGGTTTATCTAAATGTAATAGCATAGGTCTGATTCGAAGCAATTGTATTTGTGCTTAAACGGGTCTGTTTATGAGTGAAGAACATTAATGGTATAGTAAAATATACATGCATCATCGCTTCTTTATGCTCCTTATTTCTTTTTTATTGTCCAAAAACTGGCTGAGGAAAATGGAGGTCGTTGCTGCAAGTGGAGCTGGCAAAACGGCTGGTGGCTTACTCCTTTGCTGATCGTGTCTTTTTCTCAAACTCCGGAACTGAGGCGAATGAAGCTGCCATAAAGTTTTCATAAAAGTTCCAAATATTTTCATACCCTTAGAAGAAATACCCTGCAACAGAGTTCATTTCTTTCACAAACAGCTTTCATGGGAGGACGATGGGGCTCATGACTTTAACTAGTAAGGAGCATTACCGATCACCATTTGCGCTCAACGCTCAGCGATCATGCAGCGAGCGAACAACGCTCAGTGATCATGCGGTGAGTGGAAAGCGCTCAACGCTCATGTGGCGAGCGGACATCACTCAGTGATCATGCAGCGAGCGGAAAGCGGCTAACACTCACTCAGCAAGCAGTTAGGGCTCAAACAACGAGCGGTTAGCGGCCCATCATCAGGACATTGTAGCAAGCGTTAGTTTTTGCCAATAAGATGAACTGCCAAGATTTTGTTTGCAGTTTGAAGAGATTCTTCTTGATTGAGGAGCTCGGGGACTAGTAGGGTTGGGCACCACATTGGTGTCACTTATGCTTGGTGATTTGGTTTGAACTCTTCAACCAAGAAGGTTCTTTTGGGAACTTCAGAGACTTGTTGGGGTAGACACGAATATACCTACACCGTCAAGCATAAGTAACTCTTCACGAGCCATAACGAGACCCGACCATGACATGCGTCACGAAGCCCGACATACAAACTATGCAACGGTACTCGAAAGTCGCTGGTCCGACATCGAAAAGTCACATTTTCGACATCACCAACATCCTCTCACATAATACTACTATGACTTGTCCCACATTATAAAGAAAGTAAATGAATGAGTCTCATTTCCCTATAAAAGGAGACATCTTCCCCTTACTCTATATATCATTACTAATACTTGTAATACTTTGAGGAACCATCAAGACACCCAACACTTGGTACATATTAAGTGGATGTAGCCTTACCCACCGATGACAAGGTGAACCACTACAAATCTTGTGTTCTCTGTCTAATCTCGTTACATACATACTTACATACATATAACACATGTAGATACCGACGTATCAACATTTGCATCAACAACTATTATTATTTTATTATTTATGTTTTTCATTGTAATATTCAATTGAATAACATGTGCTTTTGAATACTCAATCATATCATTGCTTGAGAGTAGCAAATCACTAGAATAAGTGCATCAGCTTAAAGCTAATGTTAACCAGGGGCGGATCCAAGTAGAAGCCCGATAGGGCTTAAGCTCAACCGAACATTTTGACAAAAAAAATATATGTGTATATATATATATATATATATATATATATATTTGTGTGATTAAGCACCCAAGCTCAACCCAGTTGACCAGTTCGGTAGTCCACAAATCACAATCTCATTCTTACCCTAGATTTCTCGACAGAACTGCCCCCAACTCTTTCTCAACAGCTTTCTCAGTCCTCACTCACAGACACTGCCCCCAATTCCCAAGTCATCTCTCATCCTCTCAATTGTTGTAGTTGTTCTTGACAAAAGCGAGCTTGCCGCTCTGTTTCATCTTGTCGAGGTGATGTGCTAGAAGTGTGGTGTGAGTGGGCGGCAGGTCGACCGATCGGGGTAGGTGGACTCGATTTGTTGCGCGTTTGAGGTCTTGTTCGAGCCACCGGTCTCATTAAGTGCCTCTGCCACCACCACCACCCCATCCACCTCCTCCAAGAAAGTCTCTGACTGCCTCGTTTCATTCTCATAAAAAAAATTTGTCTTTCGGCCAAAATTGAAGCCCACCCCATCTCTAAATCCTAGATCGGCTGTTAACAATTCAACCTCGTCATATTATTTGAATTCGAAAGTGTAACTAGACATGTTATATGTATCTCTAAACTATACACGTTAGTATTACTTGTTACTTGAAAAGTTTTGTCCCAACAAGGATATATAACCTACGTACTATACGTTATTCGGTGACATATATAAAGCTAATGATTTTCACACCAGAGTTTGACTCGATCCCCTCGTGTTCTAGCCACATCCCAGCCTATCATTGTTATTCTTCTTCTTGTTTTTTTTAAATATTGGTTTGTATGCACAAATCTGAATTTGGTTTTCCTTTTGTTGGTAAAACTGTTTTGGAGGAGTCAAGGGCCTCTCTCATATGGTTTGTCCAGGACGTGCTCCTAGACCCGAATCTGAGATTTTCAGGCCTGAGTCGAATTCTCAAAGTTAGACCCTCAAATAATAATTTGCGTTTATGTTTTTTATTTTTTAATTATAAAAAATTAAACTATAAACAACCTATTCAAAATATTTGGATTATAATTGAGACATGATTTAAGCTATTAACACTATTTTCTTCCTTATTTGACACACAATTTATTGTATATGTATATAAAATTAGGTGTTGGTCTGTAATTATAACAAGCTTATTTGGGTCATTTTATTTTTTTAATTGATATATACTCTTTCATTAATATATAGTTTAATTAAGATCTTAGAAAGAACAGTAAATATTTTTTTCATGGGCCCTTTAAATTTCTAGGCCTTGAGTCGGAGGACTCCTCGGACTCGCATCAAGTCCGGGTCTGTGTCCTTCGAAATGCCTTTAAGCTTGACAAATATTACAAAACATATTGTTCATTTCAAATATACAACACGAAGTACTGGCACACAAAAACAATGTAATACGGTCTAATAAATCTTTATTCCATTATCCGACTTCAAAGCAAGGATCAACAACATAAATTGTGAAATCACATTATTGTTTATAGAAATCTATCAGAGCCCGGACGTTAAAACCGTGATCCCAGACAGACGTCTTATAATTTGCACTAGGAGAGGCTGGTGAAGGGTCAGTCCTGGCCTTGAGAACAAGATCATACAAGGTGCCTGAATTAAGCTGATATCTGCCCTCGACCACACTCTCATAGACGAGGTTCGTTTTCGCTTCCTTGTTGTGTTGAGAAACCGCAAACTTTGCGTTTTCTACCACATTTGGATCAGTAGTGCTGCTTATAGGCTTCAAAATAACTTCAGCTGAATCGGCAATGACAAGAGGAACAAGAAGAGCAAGCAATGCTAGGAGCACATGAGGGCGCATCATGGTCAGTATTGAAGATTTTTGACCGGCTTTAGTGGCTTCATTCGAAAATTTGAACGAGAGACTATTGGTGCAATGTCATGTTTATATAGGGGTTTCATGTGCATGCATTTCTTTAAGAAGAGAATAAATGATGGTTTAAAAACTATAAATGCATTTCATATCCATTTCATACAAATTATCAATCATTAATGTCCATTCTAATGAAAAACTTTTCTTAATGCCCATTTCAATTAATTTTAATAAAATTTCCTTTTTATCCTTAACCATCTCTCTCTCCCCTCTCCGTCAACCTCTCACTCCCAATATTATTCTTTCTTTTCTATTTTTTCACTCTGCCTATCCTCTCCAGTCTCCAGTCTTCGATCCCATCTCTCTTTCTCTCTTTGTGACCAGACTCATCACAGCCGGCTTCAGCGCTACGGTTCGAAACCCAACCGTCGTGATCAAGGTGAGGATGCAAGGAAACTCACTCCGGATCTATTCCCGAGTAACTGTCCTCATGCTCTAATGACGGAGTTCGTCAACTCACTATTGCTCAGATATGGCTGTCACTGTGGTTCAGAATTAAAGGAACCATATCTCTGGCGTTGTCGAGAAATAACAACGCCGGTCAAGTCTTCGTTAGCTTCAATGCGGTCGCCGTCATCGGAGTGCAACCCAGCCTCAAGGATGATCTTAATCATCAACTTCAAGTCATGGATCTGGTCTCTCTCGCTTGCTGCTACTGCTCAAACTTCCTGTAGTTTTTTTTTGTATTTTGTTCGTCAGTGATCTTAAATTCCTCATGATTTGGCTTGTTTGAGGTGTGAGTCGCGGGAATCACTATGAAGAGCAGGACCTCTTTCTTCAGTGATGTTTCAAATCTGAAGTTGCATAGCCTCTTTGAATTAGAAAATGGTGTCTCTAGTGCCCTCCGATCACTCGAGGTTCAATCGTTGCTGCTAGATTTTGGCTATGTCGACGATCCTAGAAGTTTAACTAAGAGTTTCTAGACGGCATCAGAGCACAAGAAGAAGCCACTGCTAGCCTTATTACTCAGAAGAAATTTGTCAAAGTAGGCTTTGCCTATATTATGTTGTGAGGTTTGGTCTATTTCGCTCTTTTTGTGTTTGTTAAACAAGTCAAATTGGCTTATGCTGAGTGAAGTTTTCTAATTCTATAGTAAGACATGTATTGGAGGTAAGAGAGGCAACAAGAATTGAATTTTGTTCTCTTGAATTCATGCTCAAATTTATTTTTACTTTGTGTTCTTGTTGTAAACTTGTGTCATTGAGGTTTGTATTCTTAGTTAGCAGTGACATAACAATAATTAGTATCAATGATGGAAAAAACTTGAGATCCTGAGGGTCAGGAACTGAGTTACTGGGAGTCAGCAATTGATATATCTAAGTTACTGGGTGTCAGTAATTATTATATCTGAGTTACTGGGTGTCAGTAATTAGAATATTTGAGTTACTGAGTGTCAGTAACCAAGTTATCAGTGGTTATTGAGGGTTAGGAACACAGTTACTAGGATCAGTAATTGGAATATCTGAGTTATTTGGGTGTCAGTAACCAAATTATTGATGGTTATTAGGGGTCAGAAACTGAGTTACTAGAGGTCTGTAACTGATATACAGGTGACCGGAATTCGGCACCGATGACCGGTGATCGGAATCCGGCACCGGCGACCGAAGTCCGGCACCGGCGACCGGAGTCCGGCACCGGCGACCGGAGTCTGGCACCGGCGACCGGTGTCCGGCGCTAGCGACTGGAGTCCGGCAGTGCTCCGACAAAGTCTTCTCTCTATTGTAATATACAAGGGTAAAAATGTCTTAAAAATTATTATTTTAATATAATTTTAATAAAGAATTATGTAATTGGGCACAAATAAGTGTATCTTTCATTCAATTGGGTTTCAAATTCTTATTTTCATTGAAATGGAATTTGATTTTTATTTTTATTTTCATTAGCCCTTTCGTAAATTAGTTATGTTTTGCACGTTGATGGGTTTCCTCTATAGAGACTAGGGTCAATAATAATCTAGAATTAATTACTTAGATTTTTCATATATGTGAATTCAAAGACTGGAGATCACATACGTGATTTTGTTAGTATGGGAAATATTGATATGGGAAAAATAAATATAATGATCAAATAATAAGAATATGGCTTCATGGGTTTACTCCATAGCCGTTTCAAGGTATACTTATTTTGCAAATGAAGGGGGAAGCAATTTTGAAATATATGTGCTAAAAATTTATTGAATTGGCCGGTTTGGTTGAGGTTTTGATGCATCGATCGGCAAAGCACACATGGAAATTTCTAAAGATTTTGGATAGTACAAATCCCAACAGTGTTCATGACCAGAATCTTACAAACCAAACCTCTACTGATTACCTTAGCCAACTTACAAAAATAGAGAATGATGAATTTGAAATATCTTATGTAATAGTTGGACGATCACAGTTCTTTTAACATACATAGTAGATAGGTGATTACTGATAACAACAAATTTAAAGACCAAGTCGACTAGCAGGACATCTCAGTGCCACCAACAGCCGGGCGATGAAGTGATCGATCTACGGGCGTGGCGGTCCGTATGGACCTCCGGGTCCTGGAGGCCCTCCTCGGCCTCCAAAGCAGTCCCCCAGCAACCAGCAGCAACACAAGAAACTCAAACTGCAAAAGGATCCGGTCCACAAAAAATTAGATCATTATCATATCCTAAGTTCGTAACCATATACTATACACTAAAAATGCAGAAACTCTCAATCAACCACTCAACTAGACGGTCACATATGAATCACGTATTGTTTAAAAGAGATCAATTGCGTAGGCATTTCTTTTAGATTAAATCACATGCAATGTCAATTGATAGGTACATACATTACATGCCTTCCCAATCTACCTGATCCAGCGGTACAATACATAATAGTGATTTCAACGACCAGATGCAGCTAAACACATCTCTAGAGGAGATGGAGATGAACTAGATTCAATCAAAACCTTCAATCAAAGTAGGTATATAGTGAATATAGTTGCATACCAAGAACCTATAACATCACAGATGCCACCAAAGAAACCAGGCGGACCACCAGGGAGAGGGCCGCCCCATCCAGGCGGACTGCCAGGGCCAGGGCCACCCCAACCAGGCCCTCCATGTGGCCCTCCGCCTCGAACTCCACCGCCTGCAGGTCCCATTGTCGTTACTAGCTTTCCACAAGCACCTTCTATAAAGCCAGCAACCTCACCACAACTACAAACCACTACACCAAACAAGACCAAAGGCTATATATGCAGCCTGCTGTATGAATGTACTCGAAACTTCTAGAAGTCTTAGAGGAGAGAATTGTTTGGCCTAGAAGCAAAACTAACTAGTTTTTCACACTGGAGCACAAGTCCCTATAGCTTTAACACTTTCACTTTTGTTTCTTTTAGAACTAGAACTTTCACTACTTACCATTCCTTCTCCAGCTACAATTCAAAGCTGTATGTGAAAGCTGGAAAGTGCGGGAAACAATGACTACGACTGTCAGTTTCTTTATCGAAGGGATCATGAAGGTGTTGATGATGATATTGATGCCTTGATGGTGCCAAACTGATGAGGGGTTGCCACCTCTTTGACATGGAGTACATAATGGCATTATAAGGGTAGTTGTACTTGTAGAACCTACTGAAAGTTTCTGATAGTGATATACTATGGCTGACGCACAACTGTAGTTGTATATGATAGAATGAAGAAACTTCCATGTCAAAGAATTTGCCACCAGTTCTTCACAACTTTTGCCAACAGTTTCTCGACAAATTCGAGAAGCATGTCATTGCGTATTCTTACCTGTAACCAAACGATGGTAACCTCCAAAAGGTCTGTTTATGATGTGTACATGCAAGTTTTGCTGGCATTAACACCACTATTCTAGCGAAACTCAAACAGAAAGACCCCAAAACATGATCCTTTGCATATCTGCCCTAAATTCATGACCATACAACACAGCAAAAAGCTTCGAGTTAAACCTAACAAGAAGAAACAGCTAGCAAGACGATCTTTTTCTCTCTTTTGATAAGTTCTATACAAAAAAATGTATCAGTTTTAAAATCCAGTTCCATGGCAATACAAGCAGGATACAATACTGTCAAGGAACTTCAATCTTCTATGAGATGTAACTTGTCAGCAAGAACCAATGTAACTCTGGCACAAAACGGGATTTGACCTCATCATATTCCTCAATAGTCAATACAGATTTCCTTCTTTTAGTTGATCTCATTTTTTGTACAAGAAATCACACATTTACATCATGATATTGCTGCCAGTCCAATAACCTCCCCCTCATCAACTCTGCTTTCCGCAACGTTGACTGTGTTGCGAGGCTTTGCTGAAATTAAGATTAAAGTACACTAGTAAATTATAGTCAAAGTATACAAAATGCACAACAAAATTCTCGGTCAAGTCAGAGGCGCTTACTTGTAACATTTGTTATAACATTTACAGTTTTCTGAGCAACAAGTGCTTTTAACTTGTTTCCGGTAGCTAATAAGAGCAGGCTTTTCATATATTGTTTTTGTTCTTTAGGACTAGCTGTCTTCGTCAACGCTTCTTCAAAAGCAAGCAAATCATGCTGTTTGATGCAGGGAAGAGAGAGCAGAACCTGGAGAACACAAGATGCAAGCATTAAATTTGGCAAGGTATCAATTTGAGAATAAACTACTTGTAACCCAAGAATTTGCTCAGGTACAACAGATCTTAACTAACCTCCCTAGGAGCTGGATGTCTATCACAAAGATATATGTATATGTCACGACAGTGACCAACCAAATCAGCACTGATGAATGCGTTTGATTCAAGGGCTAAACCATGGATAATTGCAGAAAAGAGATCCTTAGCAACAAACTGTTGGAGTTCCATACTATTTGTGAATATAGCTAGAACAATCAAAGCACCACAAAAGGAGGAAACTTTCGGCATGGCTTCACCATCTGTCCATTTAAAAGCCTCTAAGCATATCTGCAGTGCGGGAAGCGCAAGACCTTGGTGCTTCAAAATGAAACTGCAAATACAGTACCATTTTAAGACAAAGTTGATGAAAAGAAAAGAAAACTCGGAATTTTCAACCAAAGAAACACTATCAAGAAACGATGTCAAACATACCCAACCATAGAGCTCGAGGAAAATGAATCTAAAGCTTTGAGTGATGATAGATCAACTCGGGTGATTTGCCCAGAGTGCTCCAAGGATGGAAGCCCAGTATTTAGCTGTGGGGAAGCGATGAGAGAGAGAAGTGAACAAATCTCTCGAGTAAGATCTCTGAGTATCTTTTCTTCCATTACTTCCACTTTCAAGTCGGTCCCGGCAAGTATGGCTTGGACATCCGGAACCTTTGCTCTACCTTCTTGTAGAAGACTGGACCAGGAGCAACTAAGAGCCTGATTGGAGTGTAGAAGTAAGGGGTGCAGGAGCCTTTCCAGCCATACTTCCCACAAATCCACAGGGCAATTTTTAACCAAAGGAATCAAAACTGAATGAACAAGTAGTCTTAAATGTCTGAATTCCATCGACTGTACATTCTCTACCAAAGCTAGAGCAACATAATGACTGTCCAAGCATCGGTAGAATGAGTCCCCAACAGTGGTCGCCAGGCCCAATACGTTGTACCTAAAGTTTCAAATGTTAGCACTAAACAAGAAACCCCAGATGGATGAATTAACATCTGGAAACATTTGCAAAGGATTTCAAGCTGATGTAGAAGGTTATTCCTTATTACCTTCTGGAGTCTAGACTAATCAATGAATTGTATTGTGAAATTTTGACTACTACTTACAAATATAGTTATCCAGACAATAATATATAACAAATTCTACGTGATAAAGTAGTTTGAGGTTCAACTCCAAAACCAATTGGCTATAGAGAGAGTAGCCCAAACCCTTATAAACCCACAAGCAAAGTCTCATATTCCCAATGTGGGATATATATCTCAACACGCCTCCGCACGTGTGGCGAATCTTCAAGCCTAACACGTGGACAACAACTTGGGTGGTCGTGGAGTTCGTGTGGCCTTTGGGCTTCACACGTGTACGTGGGTAACCCGCTCTGATACCATGATAAAGTAGTTTGAGGTTCAACTCCAAAACCAATTGGTTATAGAGAGAGTAGCCCAAACCCTTATAAACCCACAAGCAAGGTCTCATATTCCCAATGTGGGATATATATCTCAACACTACGAAGTGTTCTATAGTACTTGGTCAATCTGAGAGATCTTTATTCGATAAATATGTTGTGGCAGAAAGATATTGTCTGGTGTGGAATACCCATTTCCCAGTCTAAATGATGGCCAATGATTTTTTGAAGAAATGACTAAAAGTTTTGGAAGAACTAAATTGTAAATTAGTTTCTTTAAACAAAAGAAATATTGACACTACAGGTTAATTTCGCCAAGTAAATATGAAAAAGAAAATCATATCTTCGGTTTGGAAATAGTTTGTTATTATCATAAGATGCTATTTGGGTCTTCCCGTTCTTGATAATGTCCATATTCCTCATCTTAAAGCATTTCTCTCCATTTTCTATTTGAATATTGCCAGGATTTATATTAAAGAAAGGGTATATTCCATAACAACCAACTAAAATTCATGACGTACCCACCGTCTCTGAGCCCTTTCATCCAGTTACGTATATCCGATTCATTTGGCTCTGTGTATCCTTCCTTACTCATGGTGACAAGAGGTCCAGTACCGGAGGTTGATGTGCCCTTGGACAGTTTAGGGTTTCCTTCACCAAGAAGACTGTATTGCTCAGCATCACTCATGGTCATTGCAGCTTTCATTTCTCCAGGTAGAGTTTGATATACGGATGGAGACCAAAGGGAATGTATGACGCGAAAAAGCTGCAGATCAATAACAGAGAAATGATATATATACATATATGAACATGTTAACATAAGCAAATGGCATAATGGTATCATATTAGAACTAGAGATGAAGAATTCCGAATGAGTAATTTTCAGAAGCAGCATGCATACCTTGGGAAGAGGTGGCAGCATCCATGATAGATGCGAAGCCATAGGGTGCAAAGGAGTAGAACTTGCGGCTGAGTGGTTTTGTGAACTCAAATGTGTTTTCCGTGTTCCAGATCTCTTAAGTGCCTTCTCAAAGAACGTGATACAGTGGAAAACTGACCACATAGTTGGGGTCTCCACACACAGACGAACAAGTCCTTGTGGTTCAGATAGATAATTATTTTGCCACTCTATCTGTGTCCATTGCTGGCTCAAGGGTTCTAGTAACCAGACCAAAACTTCTTGCTGCTGCTGAAATCTGCACCAAAATATTCGACTTAGTTGTCAACATAAATACAGGGCAGATCTATATAACCCATATAAGAGAATCATTACCCAGCAGCAGAAGCCATGACAAGAAATGCTTCACCTAGAAGATTATGTTCACCACGAAGTAAACGACCTTCCTTTTGCAAATATGCCATGGTGTCAGCTATACCCTGCATAATCCAAGTTCAATGGGCTTCAGCAGAGACTCAATTTGAAATATAGTCTTGTAAGAGATTCTAAGCCACTTCTGCACATTTCCTAAACTTAAGACTTTTGTCTTTTTACACTACTGCTATATGATAGGATCGTAAGTATAACCATTGTTGTACGCAGGAAGTACAAATACACATCCAATAAACAAAAGTCACCTAACGTGTTTAAGCTATGATTTGTCTATACTACACATGACAATACGTGTACACAGGAAGTACTAACATAGGCAAATGGAAGTCACCTTCATGTGAGGAAGAATACTTTTGTCAGCAGTTTTGGCTATACGAATAAACGATGTACAAATTTGCAACCTTGCATATCGTGCACTACTTGTTGAGGGATCCTGCCAAACAAAACTTGCAGTTAAATTCATTAAGACACAGTGAAAAGTGATGTGTAATCCAGTGATAAGACAACTAAATTTTACCTTAACAGCAAAAGGGAGTGAGTTTAGAAGCTCCAACTTGCAGTTAGATTCATTAAGACACAGTGAAAAGTGAAATGTAATACAGTAATAACACAACTAAATTTTACCTTAACAGCAAAGGGGAGTGAGTTTAGAAGCTCAAATAGTTTATTGATGACTCTGCCTGCTGCACCTGGGAAATAATTCAAAAATGGACCCATTGCACCCAAGTAGTGACCAAGTACTTCAACAAGGGCTGGCTCAATCCAATTCAAAGAGAGAAGCTGCTGAAGCAAACCTACAAGACCTTACAGCTTGTTAACAAAATCCCAATATATCAGATCTAAAGCTCTATCAAGACAAAAGAAGGCTTCCAAACCTTCAAATATTCTGCATAGTCCTACTTGAACTTCAGAATGACCCCCACCAATTACATTTGATCCATCAAAAATAGCACCCACAACAATTTCTAGAGCAGACTGCATGCTTTCCATCACAGCTAAATCCTGTAATTTATTTCAGAACAATCAGTCAAGAGATAACAACAAGCTGACAGGTCTAAAGATGGAAAATGGAATTGAGAAAGTGCTTGTCATGAAACCTGAGCAGGCATTGGAGAAAGCAAGAGACTTTTGATGATTGTATCAATTCTTTCAGAAACCTTAGCACCGGCTATAACTGGCTTGTATGAGGTCACAAACTTGATCAGTTCCAACTGCAATATGAAATTATATCAGTGGACACAAATTTTAAGCAATGGGCCAAGGAAGGCCAAATGAACTACTCTTATAGCCACAATACAGTAACCTGGTCTCAATTTTACTGGCCAACAATATTCAAATCAGATGAACGATAACATAGCAATCTAGATAATGCAAGACAGCAGAAATAAAATGACAGAGACACATTGTTTTCAAGGTTATTTGACTACTTCTATAATCTCAGATGCAGTGAACAAAACAATGTGAAGGATGGACCCATCCATCAATGAAGCCTATTAGAAATCACACACGTTGAATGAACTTTGATACTTTCTAAGTTAAAAGAGACCTGAACTAAGATAGAAAAAGCAAACATATATGACTTCATATATAGAGATACTTACCAGCTTTGAGCGATACTGGCCGAAATTTCCTTTGCTGTCAACATCATCACTCCATAACTCCAATGGTCCCAAAGAAAATGATGTGCCCTGAAGAATCTTTTCTCTCTTGAGCAACCGTTGGAAAGATACATCCAGAAGTGCACTACATATGTCATCGTTCACAAAACTGAAAATCATCGGCTTTTCCTTTTCAGCCTGGTCAGAACCATCAGCTGATGCAGCTGCCTTTGGCTTAGACATTAAGTCTCTCAGGAGTCCCTGAAAATGAGAGATGATTAAAGGTGGCAATTTGTGGCAGATATCTTATTATTGACACCATAAAACCAGCTTCAAATAATATTTGTACCAGCCAAAATTGGAGAGATTGAAAATGAAGAACTAGCTTCTGATGTTGAAAAAACCTGAGCATCTGAAAAAGAAAAAGAAAAAACAAGTTGAGTTGCACTTCAATAATCAATTAACAAGTAATTTTTGCTCGAATGTAGAAGTTACGTCTGAGATGTATATTTACAATTCACGTATAAATTTATTAAACCTAGATGTTGGAAATAGTTGATGAATATGACAATAAGCAAAAGGACCTTGAGTTAAAATGAAGACAGGTTAAATGCACATAGATTGACATCCTGATAACTATCTCATAGTTCCACTTACCTGTTGTAAATAAAGAGGTAATGCGGTGCTATCACCCATGATACATTGCAAGTTTGTTGAACCCAAATACACCATACTTTCACATAAATATTCCGCAAAATCAATATTGCTTTCATCAATGGCCCCAGCATTCACGCCAGAGCTGTGTAAAAATTCTTTGGAGGCGTTCATTAAAATATGAAAAATAGTACTCATTGCAGAATCAAATTCAGGAGTGGCTGTATCAGCATGTCTCTTTCTGCAAGTCACCATTCAGAGTACCACAACTGTCATTGAAATGTACTAAGAAGTAGAAGGATAATTTTATAACATTATATAACGTTTGAACAAGCTATTGAAAGAATACATTCATACCTTGCAGAAACAAGTTTGAAAAACTCACAAGCATGGAGACGGAAGTCAGGGGAAGAAAGTAAGAAGCCACACCTACACAGAGAGAGAGAGAGAGTTAGAAGCAGAGACAGGCAGTGCTTTCAAATCAGATTCAGCAAAATTTCAAAGAAGGATACCATACCCATGAATTATACCATATTTAGCAAGATCAGGCAATGGAGCCCATTCAGAATATGCATTAACGGCATTCAAAGTAGCTGTTACTGCAGACGCATGCTGTTTTGCAAGGTCCAGTTGTTGTTTCCCTGCTTCACTCAAGGCAGCTCCAAAATGCCTCTCTAGTAACTGCATGACATGATTGAATCATTATGGTAATCCCATCATATGCACCTACAACTAAAAGTTAAAGAGTCATGCTTACAGTGTATAATAGAGGCAAAATTTCAGGTAACGATACGGTCAACCCACGCAATAATAGCCTTCTCCGATCAGCTGCAAGTACCATTCAGAATCAGGGTAAGACACAGCAATATAAACCCAGAGAAGAAGCAACACACTCATGCACACGAACACTCTATGCTAGTTACAGGAAAAAGAAAGTGCACATAACACACTGGGGAATACCTTCCAAATCTTCATTATGAACAGTAATGTCTTCAGGAAGCCACCTCAGCATCATAGAGACCAACTCAGCCTAATGTAAAGATAAGTCAGAAAAGGGTGAGAACTAATGGATGTCTTTCGAGAACAACTTGAAACTACTGGAACCAAACTTACTTGTATAGGGCCCTTTGCAGATAAGGAAACCAGGGCTGGAAGCAGTTCCTGCAAAAGATCTACTCCTTCACTTCTGACTATCTGTGACAGAAACAAAAATAAGTGTTATAAACGAAATTTAAGCATTGGCATTCTGAGGGAAGTTGAGACAAATGCTGTGCAAACCTCAGCAACAAGTGCTGCTGTCTGACTTTTCAAGGCCCACTCTTCACTGGGATTTGCAATCTCAGACATTAGATCAACAGTGACATTAGCAAAGTTTCTATGTTCTGTGGGGTTTAGTTCCTCCCACCGCAACCGGACCAAATGCTGCACAAGCAATGTAGATTCTGGTCAGACCACTTATTTACCACAGAAGTCTAAGATATATGAATAAAAGTGTGACTGCACAGTCTAACATGAAACGGGGGCCAAGGGAAACTGAAAGAGCATTTTGAAATTTATGTATTTAACACATTAACGTAATACTAGTATCACAACCTTTCAACAGAAAATGGTGATTTCGGCAGGGAATTGATTTTGAAATCTCTCGTTCTAAAAGCTTTGACCTTTTTGGTAACCCCCGCTTTTTTTTCTTTTTTTGAACACTAGGCATATACAGGATTATTTCATTATTCCTCTGCTAGCATCCCAAACAGGTGGGAGCAGTAATTGAAAAATGGAAGAAAAAAAATTAGATTTTTTAAACATTTAATGGCCAGAATCAGGTGGCAAAGGATCTTAGTTCCCAAGACAGCAAACAAGGGAAGGCAACATGATCATAACCAAATTCATCTCAAGCAGTCCAACCGGACCAATGAAATAGTAAGATGATGTGATACAATCTCAAACACTACTTTGGGAAAAAATAAATAAGAACACACACAAGATGAATTGACTCTAAATCCATAATCAATTGAACCTAACATTAAGATACGTAATAAACAAATAAAAAATGTAATAAAGAGCAAAGCAACATGAGCACAAACCTGCAACATTTTGAATGCATGCAGACGAATTTCAGAAGACCAATCCTTCTTCACTAAAAGGAACGCTGTGTTTGCCAAAACACGCACATCTCCGGTTTTAATCTGGAAAATTTTAACACAAGAAATGAATCAGCATTGGAAAAATAATAATAGTTAGAATCAGCTGCTCAAGCCAAATGCTACATTGCCTTCCAACACAACTTCAGGAAAATTTCTCAACTTGCGGAAGCTGTACACAATTTCAATCAATCATTTCACACACAGTCTTCATATCATTTGGTTTTAACAACAGATTCCACAATATCAGAAATTTAAGCCAGTTTACCGATTACACTGATGAAATCAAAGAGTAATCTGCTCTTACACTTCAACCAAATAGATGATCACCTCGAAAAATTCACACACATTTAAAATAAAAACCTGAAATCACACTCCAATTCTCAAAACCAAACCCTTAAATCACAAAGAACCAATTCCCAGACCCCAACAGATACAATTCAAATCCCAAAATCAAAAACAGCTGTGATCATGCACACATAGAACAGCACAAAGTGAAGAGAGTGATTACGGATTCGAGGAAAGCTACGGCGGCTTTGCGAGCGTCGGGAGAGGAGGTCCAGTCGAGAGAGACGGCAATGGCTTGGGCGACGCTGCTGGCTAGGTTGCTGCTGCTGGTGGTGCTAATGTTGCTGCACGTCTCCATTGTTGGAAAAGCTTCAAGCTTTGGGGTTCGGAAGCCCTAAAGCTTCAATCTTTGGGATTCAGAGAGAGAGAGGCGGAGGGTTTATCAGAGGGACATAGGAAGAAGAGATTGAGAGAGAACTGTGGTGTGTGTAGTGGCGTTTTTGAGGTTTTAACCATGGCACCTTTACTCTTACCTCATTTTTTCTATTTTTTATGTTTATTTTTATTTATTTATTTATTTTGAAATAAATTGATAATGAAGTTATTGTTTTGTTGTTCCTTTATTACCGAGTTGATCCACACAATCACGCATGGAATGAGTGAGAGACAAGTGAAGTATTTTGAATGTGAAAAGAGGTCAATTAGTGAAGGACATTCTCAAATGAGAACTATAAATATATGAAGAATAAATGACCGTTGTTAATTGAGCGAAAATTAAAACACGCGGCAAATAGAAACCGAGAATGAATCACTAATAGTACCTTAAAAACAAGTTCCGTTTAGTCGTATGTGTAAAGTGATTTAAGTATGTGTTATCTCTGCGTAATTACTCTTATTAACGACATCTAGATTTTCTACTGATATTGTTATCATTATCTCCCTCCAATGTAATATTTGTTAATAAAATTGCCTTTTTGATTGTAAGATTGTTTGTGCTCGTAATTGAGTGCATGGGATCCGTTCATGTAAGATTACAAGTAACTCATGTCTTCTTTGTCGAAATAGAGAACATGACGCTTATTCCCTATAATATAAGATCATTCCATTTGTGAAGGCATGAACAAAGTCCTGCAACTCCAATCTCATACAATCACATCAAGTATAATCTTCATAAACAAACAAGAGCCGAAATGGATCAATCCCACTATCTCATTTTGGCTATCCATATGACTGAGTTGTAAAAGAGGCTATAGGAGTGATATGCACGTTTAGAATTCGTGTGAATTATTCACTGTTGCCTCGGTTATACCAATAATATTGAAGATACATTGCTTTCGTTCATTCTGAGGTGTGCCTAAGCTAGGCTTCGGAAAAGTCCAGCAAGTATCAAAGCAAGTTTACTGATAGATAATCAAAAATCGAAAGCGGGTTCTTGATCAAGCACAATCGATATTGATACCAATGTCCTATGCAACATTTATAACGTAAGTATGTAAGGATAGCTCATCAACTAGCTACTTTGAATCTGGTTGGAACTTAATCTTCTGCAAGGCCATTGATCTGGCCTGCGGTGTCGCGCTAGTTCGAGTGAAAATTGATTAGCTCCTTGAATCTGTCAAAGGCATGAGCAAGTCCTGCAACTCCACTTCCATACAATGATACCAAGTATTCGTGCGACTTGATTACAAAGCTTATGAAGCAAATGCTCCACAAGGCTAGAGAAACATACCCAAGAGCTGGAACAAGGATGAGAAATAGTAATATCGAGGCGAGGATTCTGGTAAAGACACTAATGTTATTCATGAACTCAGATGCCAACTCTGAAGAATCAGAGTCAGCTTGGAGTATTTTGACAGCAGAGGAAGTGCCCATGTAAACAAGTAACACAGCAATAAAGGTGAGTAGAGTGTAGTAGTTTCTGACAAATAGAGATGCAGTTGCTCTCCGCTCTTTACTTGGAGGAGTATTCCTAGCATAGACATAAGAAAGAAGATGCATTTATGCATGGGCGTTTTTACAACTCTGCTATCTATAGCTTGTGCTCGTAGCACTCCTAGCAGTCCTAGCTACACAAGTCACAGACTAACCTGTCGCAGGAGAGATGGCACCACCAACTAATTTAAAAAGCTGAAGTCCCTGCAGAGTTGGAACATCACCGATTTCAAATCTTAGCAGAACATGGCGCCGCTAATGAAATGAGATAGAGTTGGAAAATCACTCACTCTTCTAAACCCTGAATATTACCAGCAGTATTCATATCCATCCCAAGATCCCCTTGCAGTATGTATCCTGTATTTGGTTCTTCCTTGCTGGGAAATACCTTACAGAATCCTAAATTTGTGGGAAAATACACCATCTTGCCCTAAATTTGATACAGTTGACGCATACATGATTGGGACTGAATCTCTTGCATTTGGAGAGCACATACATGAACGAGACAGAGGTTCTTGATGAATTATTAAATCACTTTACCATTTCTAAGCAGCAAGTTTTCAATACCACAAACTTGAGAAAAAGAAAGGATGAACATGTACATATTCTCCAATTCACCATCCATCAAATTGAACATGAACAAAAAAAAATCACTCTTGTAACAGATGGGGGAAGTGGTAAATAAGATTATGACAAAAAAATGAAGAATCCCCCACCCCCCCTACACCTCTAAAATAAATAAATAATGGTATTGTGTGAGAAGAAGCTGGGGCCGATAAGTTTACTTTTTTCAAGCAGCAACATGTTCAAACTTGATACTAAGCCGCACTTTTCTTACCTCTAACTCGGCAGTCATGATGTTTATCTTTATGAGCTCCTACAAAGGATTTTGAAGATTCTCGGGCATCGTTATGTTTCTTCCTCCTTGGACCAGTGGAATCAACCAAGGGACCTGACCATGTTTGTATTGGTTCCTTAGGATAACCAAATGAGGTTGTGCTGAATGGGACATCAGGAGGAACAAGTGCAGGATCAATATGATGTGAAGCGCCCAATGTGTAACCAACTGCCCCATCCTGGTGTGGCGGTGGAAACTTTTCGCTTTTACTCTTCGCATTATGTGTGATTAATCTCCTTCTCTGTTTCAGATCAAAACAACAGATTAACATACAAGTCAATTAAATGACTATAACTAAAGTTTGGTCATATGGACAAGTTATCTGTAAGCACGTCGTGATTTGGAGTCCACTAAACACAACTCATTTACGTGTCGCAAATAGGATAAATCGAGGCTACAATGTCGGCATTAAGCAGAGGCCAACCACAATGGTTAAGCTATATGTAATGCATCACAGGTATCCTGCAGTATTCTATATATAGTGCAGGCCATTTATTTTGATTATATTTCAGTAAATTATAAGCATGCATGTGTCACAAACTATCAAATACAAAGACTATTCATAGAGGCGAAGTATTAGACATACATCAATATTAGATTGAAGCTCCGCATTGGCTTCTGGAGCTACCATAGTCCTAGGACCACGTTCACGTGTACGTGTTTTCTTTGCACCATCAGCCTGGGCTCTACCAGCAGCTCTTATCCTGCAGCAGACAAAATAATACTCATCACATATTACGTTTCACACATCATTCAAGATCAGCACGTGAATTTAACTAAATTTGCATATGGTGGCTAAAAGTTTCACCATATAGCTTCAAAAAATCTGCATAATATGACTTCAATATGCCTTCAGGATATGAATAGGCATGATATACCAATATTTTCAGTTTTCTTCTTTTGCCACAGAATGTTACCAAGTTTTTCCTATTTTTAACTAGTATTGCAATGTGATGGCATGATTCACATTCAGATACACGCTAATTTACAGAGGGAGAGATCTACAGGAAATTTTAAACTGTCATCATGGCATCAGCCATCCTGTCCGGAGAAAGATAAATGAAACAGCTAAAATTGTAGAAACACTTGCAATAAAATAGAATCTCACAATTTATTATATTCAACCTCAATGATGCATGCATATTCTACGAAATCCATACCTGCGAGATTCATCATCTCGACGTTTAGCATCAATTTCTTTGGTTGGGGGATACTTTGGTAGGCTAGAAGGTTCACAAGCATAAGGCTCTGTCATGAAAAACTGCAAATGAGGAAAAAGCAAAACAGAGACTATAAGCATATTTATCCGAAGGAACAATATTAGCAAAATACGTAACCCAATATTCATGATTGTAATCAACAAAGTATGGATAGAATAGAACAGCATCAAGCATCATAGAAAAAATTTAGTTATGACTTTTGTACGTGGCAGAAACACACTTAATTAGAACAAAAACTGGTCACAGTATTAGACTTGCCTCACTACTCAATGCAGCTGAGGCTGTCTGACGCTCTGCGGGATCAATTGCAAGTAAACTTTCGATTAGAGGCAATGCTGATGGGGGGAAATCTTTAAAATGTTCTCTTATGCTTCTTTTGTAGGGCGGTTGGGGCTTAAATAAAATTGCATTTGGCAACTTTGTTTTCTTCCAGTACTCATCTGTAGGTGAGCCACATAGTTTGTATATCTTGTGGAGTTGTTCTACCTGTATAAGCAAGAACCATATATGTAGATCAAACATTTATCACAAAAATGCAGTATTAAGGTATCAGACTTGCAGTAATATTATTTATGTTCAATAATATGTTTGATATTAGTATCTTAAACTTAAACCACTAACAAGAAGAGAGGGAGATAGGGGCAAAATGAAGAACCATTTTCCAACATTTAATTACACCAACTGAACACACGGGTATGAATTCAACTAGCAAGATCAGTCTCAATTCAATAGAAAAAAAGGACGTTGAGTTTTGACAAGAATTGGCACATGTTAAATCGAGTGCCCAGTTATAATGGCTGGAAAACTAGTTATAAAAACCAGGGTGCAGTGGACTAAGCATGGAGACCAAAATTTAACAAATCTACCTCAGTACGACCGGGCATGATAGGCTTCCCAGCTAGTAACTCTGCTAAAATGCAACCAGCACTCCAAAGGTCCACACCCACACTATAATCAGTAGCCCCAAGAAGAAGCTCAGGAGGTCGATACCATAGGGTAACCACTCGACTGGTCATGGGATGCTTGTTCTTTGGATCGAAGAAAGAAGCCAAACCAAAGTCAGCAATCTTAAGCACTCCTTCATTGTCAATCAGAAGATTGGATCCCTTGATGTCGCGATGAAGCACACCACGGTTGTGACAGTGCTCAAGTCCAGATAGTAGTTGATGCATATAACATTTGACCTGAAATGTGATGTGTATCAATTGGAGAGAATACCACAGGGAAGAAAACCATGTATGTAACGCGTTAAATTAGAACCAAAGTTTAGGGAAATACTGGCTAACCTGTGGTTCGGTAAACTTAATTTCTGGGCTTGCAGCAAGTCCAGCTAGGTCATGTTCCATATATTCAAACACCAGGTACAAACTACATGACATCCTTGAAGTGACCAGACCCTCCAGCTTTACAACATTAGTATGATCTAATCTCCGCAAAATTAGGATTTCTCTAGCCATAAACTTCACACTCTCAGGTTCCAAATTGTCAAATCTAACTTTCTTTAGAGCAACAATTTTCCCCGTCAACATATCTTTAGCTTTGTACACATTACTGTATGTTCCTGACCCAATCTGGCATCAAAGAATAAAAACCGAAAGTTTAGTAAAAGGCTGATAGAATCAGGCACAACCAAAAGTACATGCAGAAAGAGCAATCTATACACAGATCCATCAAGTTTACTTGCATATACATTGCCACAATCATTAAGGCCACACCATTTATGACAGACATTCCAAATAAGGAGTTCCTGAACAATGCATCTCAAATGACCTAACCTATGAAGTTTTCCTTCAATGCACAACAGATTATCATATACATTGCCACAATTGGTAAGGCCAAACCATTTATGACAGACATTCCAAATAAGGAGTTCCTGAACAATGCATCTCAAATGACCTAAGCTATGAAGTTTCGTTCAATGCACAACACACTATCATAACAACATCACTGATTCCATAAACCATTGTTATTAAACTTCAAATTCAGCCATTTCAGAATCACAATATTAATCTTTTTCCATAAATAGAAACCGGAAAAGGAAACATACCTTATCAATTTTCTCAAAGGTGTCTGATTTCCGTGGAATCCACCCATTGAGCGCCTCCCCACACACGGCCGTGAGACAAGGAGGCCAACCAGCAGCTACCTGCTCGCCACGCGCTTTATTTGGCATATTACCCAGCCTCGGGTTCGGCTTGGACCGCCTCCTCTCCCCCTTAGGAGGCCGCTGACTTTCATGGCCATTCTCCTCCTTCTGAGCCTCACCCCCACCAACAGAAACCTCACCACCAACTTGAGCCTCACTATCTACCTTGGCCACCACAACATCATCTACCTTCCTACTTGACTCCACACTCAAAACCTTCCTCACAGTCTTAGTCTCAGTCTCGACTCCCAAGGACGAATCTCTGCTAATTACACACCCCATTCTTGAATCTAAGCCTCATCTCTCAACATTTTAGACACAAAGGCTCTACCTTTCTTCCTCCAAAACTAATCACTAACAAAACTAACCAATTTGGCTAAACACCCTTTTCAAAACTACAACTGCACAAACCCAAAAGAACAGTCTTTCAACTAAGAAACCATCACAATCTGAGTCCAACAACTCCCATGGATCAACCTGTTCACCAAAACCCAGTGTACATAAATGCATGTGATCAACAAAACCCAACAATCAAAATCACCAAACTAACAAAAACTAGCTCAAAGATTGAAACTTTACTTAAATAAAGAATTGGGTTCTGTTCAAGATTCAGTTACAGGTCAAAAACCTGATCTGGGTATCGGGGGAGTTGAGTGAATGAATGAATTTCCAAAAGAAGGTGACAGACTGGTATAGAGAGAGTGATGTATAAATAAAACTAGTGAGAAAGAGAGAGTTGAAACTTACTGAGACTGAGGATGAATCTGTGTTGGTTGGATTGGTAAGATTTGAGAGTGTGTTTTTGTTTTGGAGTGGTTGTGGCTCTTTCAGACAAAAGAGGGACGAATAAAAGGAGTAGCAGATCTCCACAATTTTTTACAAGTCAAACCCGACAACTCTCTTATAAGGAGGAATGATTTTATATTATTACTATTTTCTTAGTCTAATGTGTTAATAAGGTTTGTGTACATCTTCTTTCTTTCGTTAGGTTTATTAATCTTTTTCCCTATTTTGACGTCATACAGATTATAGAATTTATAGCCCTCATGAAGGTTTGCCACGAATGGTTTTGGTGTTGAAAGAAGAAAGAGACGACTCCTCACAGACAAGGACTAAAGAGGCAAACAAAAACATCATCTAGAGTTTTTTTTTGTAATTTTTTTTATCGAAAAAGACGTAGAGAGAAAACATGTAAATTTAACGGTCGTTAGATATGTCATTCACAGTAATCTAATATCTAATGTAAAGTTAAAAGCCATCGTTGAAAGATCCGACTAACATTTAACCTTAATTTTCTCATTGAAGGTGTAGCTGGAGTATTAACTTAAGAAGCATTCCTGAACATCTTTTATACTACCAACATTCCGCAATGCATATATAATCAAATTTAATGAAGCATAAAGATATGCAAGGAGGTATAAGAACAGCTAGATCCCTCCCAAACTACAACACAGATCCCCCCAAAACTGCCGCACAAAGTATTGGCAAATTGTGATAATCATGTATAAATGTCAAAAAACGGTGTGAATATGTGATACTTCATGTGGCATGTGTTACTAAAAAGATTTTTCATCAAGATTTTGTTACTTTCTTTTCTATTTGCAGCAGACAAATTGTTACACCACCAAAAGGTAGGCATCAATACAATAAGAAAAGTCATGATTTACAGCAGCAGGCAAATTAAATTCAAAAACGGTCCAAATGGACAGGGATTCAGGGAATAAACTCAAAATAGATAACACTTGAATAGGACTACTCTGACCAACTTCATGCAACAGTTGTCCATAAGAAAATAAATTCGAGGTTACATAACTGCAGAAGTAGCTTAAAATGTCCACACTATATAGAAAGTCTGACAGAGTGCCTAAGTTGACCAAAATTGTCTGAGTTGCCCAAGTTCCTCAATCATTCTTTTTCTTCCTCCTCTCTTTCTTCTTGCTTGGAGGTTCAGATTCTTCCTCGTCTTCTGCGTGTTTTCTTTTCCGTTTCTTCTTCTCAACCTCACCATTTTGTACCTCAACATCCTCAGCTGATTGTTTCTTCTTTTTCTTCTTTTCCTTCTTCACTGGCTCATCCTCTTCTGGCTCCACATTGTCATTTGTGTCGCGCATGTCCTTGTAATCATCCTTCTTCCTTTTCTTCTTATCTTTCGTTGTTTCATCAGTCTTTCCAACAGGAGTGGTTTGCCCAAGAACTGAATCTGCTGCAGGATTATATGCCTACAAAGAACACAAAACATTGTGATAAATTGATAATCAACAATATCTAGTGACTAAAGTAGAACTACAATGCAAATGTCATACCTTGGCAGCAGTTATCAATCCACCAGCTCCCTTCTTGCGATCCTTGTCATAGGCTTCTATCAATGGCTTTCCTTTAGCCGACCCAGCAGACTGACTCAATGCTTTGCCTTCAAGACTCCTTATCCGTGCTTCCACTTTGCCTCGACCTTCCACTCCGACCGAGTTATCTAGGCTATCTCCCTCTCTAAGAGCATCAATTCTTATTGAAAGTGCAGCTTTGCTAGCAAGTGTCCTAGAGATTTTACCCTTAATCTTTGGTGCTGCCTGACCAACCAAGGATGCATGGTAGATGAGCCCATATTTTGGAGTAGCATGCTTAGTCTTGAGTGCCCTAAAGAGAGCCTTTTCAGCTCCAAGAATCTGAATCGTGCTCCCAGGCTGCTTTGCAAGATTCACCAAGCTACCACCATGGGCAATGAGGCGAGCACCAACTAGCTCCCCAAGCAAAGCAGTCAAATTCGGTGCAATGGTCTGCATCCTTGTTTTTAGGTAATCAAATAGCTGGGCTCTATATTCAGCTAGAGAAAGGACTTGTTCACAAAGTTCTTTGATGTTAATCAAATCAAGGTCACTAATTTCAGTTCCCATAGATATAACAGCCACTTCCTTCAATTCAGTCTCAAGCTCGTCAGATAATATCTGAAATATTCAGAAAAAAAAATGATTCAAAACTTTTGCCTCATAATTGGCATGGCACTACAATGATGGCAAATAAACATATAATAAGAAGCTTTGGGTTCACATAAATACAATTATAACAAACAGATGAGTCCCCATTTGTCCATCCAAGAGCAGTAAGAGAATTAAATCTCAAAAATATAATCACTGCCCTGGACACTCAAAGGAAAAAGCACAATGATAGATAACCAATTTTTACCTCTGAGAAATCAAGCTTTGCAGCATTAACACGAAAGCCCATCAGCTTTACTGCCTTGGCATAGGCAATATTGTCCTGTATGATCTTAGCAAGTTCTGGAAAATGCCAACCGTACCATTCTCGAACTCTCATAGCATATGTATTTAACTCTTTATCAAGATCATCAAGCAAACCAATGGCTTGAATAACCATTGTATCAACCTGAAACACAGGAATATGCATTAGGAGCATACACTCACAAAAGTCAATCTATCAAATAATAATACTGAGCCATAATAGCGTATTGAAAATTTCATCTGTAAATCTCACATTTTCAAAGACATCAGTTGCAGTTCTTTAATAACTAAATATGCAAATCCAGAAACAAATATCATCCAATTATAAGTTTGCCTGTGCATGCGTTCAGTTTACAAGACTAAAGATACTCTGTCTTTTATTTTAGCTAGAAACAAACAATGACAAACAAAAAACAACAAAAAATAAAAACAATAATTTAAATTTCAATAGCAAATCATCCAAAATCCACCAAGCAATATCCAAAATGCTCACAGAACATAAATAACCAAACTGGATGAGAAGAATACCACCCACGACCATTAATATAATGAGACAAACGTATATTATCAATCTTGGGGCATACAAATGCAAAACTCTATGCATAAATTAATTTATTCTATTCCTCACAATCCTTCCTTTTATCAAGAGAAAAATGGTCTCCTAAAAATGTATTATTCAAGAGGTAGATGGTTAGACTACAGAATACACACCTTATCGGCACTGAACTTGAGCTTGTATCGAGACAAACTATGAGATAAGCCCAAGCTCATTGGTGCCATGTCTTGTACTTGTAAACCCATTATAAGCTCATTCAACTGACTTCTAATACCTCTCAACAACTCCATCACAGCAACGTCATGAACACATTCAATTTTCTGCAAAATATAAAATGCATCAACTTAATGTGAAACAACCATGAAACATTAGATCCCACTCTCTTCAATAATTGTTTCATCATTTACAAATCTAGCTTCCTTACCAGTTTCTCCTTGATGATATTTCCTAGCTTTGAATCTGCAACACCCAGAATTTCACCCTCACAGTGCTTTTTCAAGAACTTGCGGAGATCTTTGGTGGTTTTACTCTCGATCAACATTGTTGCTGCCTCCAAAGCATCTGACATATTTTCAAACTTGGAGAAAGCTTTCAGTTTGACAACCTACACATCCATAACATATACACATTAAACACTTAAAATCAAGCAAAGACAAGGCAAATACATCATATGATAATATACAAAACAGATAGTCAATACACAAAATACAAATAAAAAACAGATACACAACGAGAAATGACCTTTCTTGCCGACTCTCCGGTTGCAAATTCCTTCGCAATGTCACTCGCCTGTAACACAGTTTAACAGGAAATAAAATTAGACCCAAAACTCAATAGCTGATAAATATTGGTTATTTCATCTATTTATAATGTCAATCTATACGCAACTCCCCTGTTAGAAGTCCGACAACTTCAAAATAGATTAAGCAAACTACTGATATTTCTCTCTTTGAACTTGAGAACCAGCTCACACATGAATCCCATTAACACAAAAATCAAACACAATAAAAAACAGCCTCGAGAGTGTGATTACCTCAGCTTTGGTGAACTTGCCATCATCCTTCAACACCTTGAAGAGCATAAACCCTCCAGGGTTCTCAAACAACAGAAGCATTTTTGCAGCTTTCCTCAACAAAAACCCTACACAACAAAAAACCCAAGTAAGAATCACTGAAAAGCAATAATCTTCAGACCCAGAAACACAGGAAAACCCCAACCCAAAAAGGATCACATTGCAACACTAAAGGCCCAAACTTTAATCAAATAGCAGAAAAAAAAACCATGTGAATCCAGGTGAAGCTCACCTCTGAATTTGGCTGCGATGAAGGTTTCGGCTGCAGTTGAGGGAAGGAGAGAGGGGCTGTGAAATAGAGGAAGGGTCTAGGGTTTAAAGGCCGAGTGGGAGAGAACTCAGAGAAGAGGCGCTTTATTTATGTAGGGTTTTTCTGCACGACTACTGATACGGTGCGGTAGATTCTACTGAGCGTCACCTGTCACTGTTGGGTTAATTTGGTAATTGCATCCATGAAGTCTGGGTGTTTTTGTCACAATGTTGCTAGAAAATTACTGTGACTTGTACGTGGCGAGATAAATAGACCGGTGTACAGGTGCGGCCTTGAGTAGCATAACACATGATAATATTAGGGTTTTGGTGGGGTTTTTTCTCTAGCATAACGCATGGTTGCCAATAATAATTCTAAAGGGTTGATGCCTATTAACCCTAATTTTATAAATTTTACTAATTAAAACAAAAGATAATAGTACATTTATGAATTAACTTTAATACAATAGATCATTATAAGAATAATAAAAAAATTAATATGTAATAAAGAGTTTATGACTGTTAATCGGTCTATGATGACCATTAACGGGACTCCGGTAACCGTTGACCAGATTCTGATAATCGTTAACCGGTCTCTGACGAATGTTGACCATCTACTAGGGGTAGTAGGAGGTCCTACATCCACCTACTCACAGTAGGAGGTCGTACTGGGGGCAGTAAAAGGTCTATCAAGAGGTCAAACGGGAGACAACTAGGGATCTGTATGAGGATATATATATTAGGAGTAGTAAGGGAGTCTACTGGGGTAGTAAAGGTGTCTAGTGGGAGTAGCAGGGGGTCATACTGCCCCTAATAGGAGGTCATAATAGGAGGTCATACTGCCCCTAATAGAAGGTCATACATCCACGTACTCCCTAGTAGGAGGTCGTACTGCCCATAGTAAAAGGGCATACTAAGGACAATAGAAGGTCTCTCGAGAGGTTAAATAGGAGACAACTAGGGATCTCTATGAGAGTATATATTAGGGGCAGTATGGGTGTATAATAAGGGTAGTAGAGGGTCATACTACCCCCAGTAGGGGGTCCTACATCCACCTGCCCACAGTAGGAGGTCATATTACCCTCAGCAAAAGGTCATACTAAGGGCAGTAGAAGGTTTCTCAGGGAGGTCAAACTGGAGGGTATATATTAGGAGTAGTAGAGTCGTCTACTGATGTAGTAGGGGTGTCTACTAGGAGTAGTATAAGGGTCTACTAGGAACAGTATGGGTCTACTAGATGCAGGATGGGGTCTACTCAAAGGTTACATGTATAACTATCCACCTCCACATTACGAAAACCCATCAATCGAAACACCTGAAGGGCCTCATTGTACCTCTTTTTTCTCAAATACCCATAAATCATAACATTGTAAAGAATGGTTTTTGGGTAAGGACATTCATCGAACACCTGGCGTGCATAACCCAAACAGCCCATATCACAGTACACTTCGACAAGATTTCTAACCAAACTTTGGTCTCTAAATACCCTAAATACCCCATTGGTGATGATCTGGGCATGAATTTCATTGAGACATATGAGACTTTTCGAAAATTTTTGCAAGAGTGACAAAAAGTTGTAAACTTTAGCTTGTGATTGGTTAAAGTTGGCAACTTTGATTGAAGAAGAAGAGGCATAGTGTCACGTCTTGTTTTCGGGAGTGTCTACTATGGGCGATGCTGGTGGGATTGTGCTCCCAGATCACAGAATGTAGGAGCATATGTGCTGTCCCTTTAGAGTTCAGGCAGGCCGACCCGGTTGAGTTTGAGGAGCTTGTCGCTAGTCGAGGACTTGACGCTGAAGAGGGGATTAGGTCATCCCTACACAAAATGGTCGGGGTCTTGAGCTGATCCCTTGATGAGCCCAAGGCAGGGTGAAACCAGTATGTTGCCCCGATGGATAAAGCTGGCTCTTAGGTGGGGGAGCGCCACATGGACCAAATGTGGTGGCCGAATGGTTAGGTCCGTAACAATAGGCTGAGAAGGAAGATAAGGGGATGAGCTTGAAGGTAGAACGTATGAAAGAGTTGATTGGAACCAGGAAAGACTGGAGGGTTGTGAGTTGAAGCCATAAGGTAGTCTGTAGTTGTCACGCCCCGATTCAAATTTACCTCCCTAAATACGGGATAGGACGTGCGTGGCCCATTCCAAGAGAGATTCACTTGAAATCCTCCTTGAGAAGGGATAACCTTTTTTTCAAACCATTTTCAACAGTCCAAACAATAACGAAATAGACCTCACAAAACCTGAGGTTATCCCGATTACCGAGTTGGGTTCCATACTAAATATTTTAGAGGACCTAGGGTCTAAATATTATTTGTGACTGCACCCAAATCCCGATCAGGCTGCCTACGTACCATATACTCAGGAATCAAGCCACACGTAGCTCTTATTTTAATTAACGTCCTAACCAGGTGAATCCTACTTTTCTAATTATTAGTCGATAACCTATTCTGGATAGCATACGCCTATTGCAAACCCTGGGTTTAACCTCTCCGCTGAAGTATCCACAAACCAGCTATCTATCGGGATTATCCCAAACATTCCACCATACTTATATACAACATCCACACATATAAATATAATATAACGGCAATCACGTCAATATATAAATCCACCAAGGGCATATAGGTAAAAACCACTCAAGGGGCACCCTTGTAGTTAACTTGAACTGGCAAGGGCATTTTAGGAATTTTGGCTTCATTAGCAGCCCTATAATTAAACAAAAATACCAAGGGTATTTCTGAGATTTCAGCCTCAGTGACAGCCTTGTTATTAAACAAAACTGCTAAGGGTATTACTAAGATTTCAGCCTCAGTGGGATTTACTCACCTCGAAATCCCGCTGCGTCTTCTACCGCCACACGGTAAGTCCTCAACACTTGGTTGATAAATATACACCTACAATTAAATAATCGACATTAGTTGCCACATGAAAGTAATAATGACTCGATCTGACTGAACGTCACACTACAATCCTCCAAATCAATCAACCATCAATTAAACGAACTCCATCACCCTTCAACCACACCGAAACACCCAACGATAAAGCACTACGCACACAAAATGATAACTGAAACCAGCAAATTATATATCCACGTGCTTGTATCGACGAGTACATAAACCTGTGACAACTCACTGCCTCTGAGGATGTCAAACGCGCTGCCACGTGCCGTCACATGTGGATGCACTTGGGCCCCACTCGCCACCACCCTCAAACCTACAAACTTCACCCAAAAACCACATACATGCAACTACAACAACCTTAGGAAGCCTATAGGAGCAACCAGAACTCCCAGAACTATCAGACATGCCTACACGCGCAGCCACAGCCGGCGGCGCATGGGCGTTACGCGCTTCCACCAAAACGCCGAATTTCCACAAACTCAAAACATGAAACTTGAAGATCAAAGCAAGGGGAACAACTTTAATACCTAGAGTTTCGATCAATTCGGACCGGAAGCAACCCAAAACTGCCCTGAAAGAATGAAATCTCGATATGCACCTCCACGCTCCAAATTAATCTTCAAGGGTGGCATGGTTGTGCTCTGAAGGAGGAGATGAGGTTGTTTAGGTCGTCTTCAGCCCTTAAAACCACCTCAAACGGCAGGGCAACCACCAGGTCAAAATTCGGGTCACCGTTGTTACTGTTTAGGCCCAGTTACGTCGTTTCAGGCCGAATTGGACCACGCCGCCACCACAGAAAGGCTCGCACGAAGGAGAGGAAGAGATCCTGACTAGCCTCGACGTCTCAGGTGGCCGGAGCTCGCCGTAAAAGTCAGGTCGGGCCGACTAGGTCCGGGTCGGGTCAGTTCAAAATCTCGGATAGTGAAGGGAACACGCGGGCGCGTGGAGAGAGAGAAGATAATGGGCTTTTTCTCATTTTTGGAAACTCATCCCTTCTATTTATATACTTCCTAAAAATAGAAATCCAACTTCGATTTACCATAATTTCTTCGCACGGTATCTGATTCATACCTGCCACGTGCCACGGACTCATATAGTCGAGCACTACAACATTTATGAAGGAAGTTTTCTGAGAAACTCGAAGTAGCAAAAAGTCAATCTTTAACCCTTTAAATAAGACGTTTCTAAGCGTCACTTGACTCTGAACACTTCGACACTTTTCTCGAAAGTACGAATATGCACCAATTCCAGTAATTAATTTTCAAGCAATATTAGAAAATTAATATTTGATTTTTCTGTTTATTACACTCGATATTATACTCGAATATTAGTTAGAAAAACTAATAGCGCGGTTACAACTCTCTGTAACCTGCCTGATCCTGATAAAAGAGTGAATTTTAAGACAGGGTGTTATAGTAGTAGTGTCTCTTAGAAGCTCTAGTTTGCTTTGCATATTCTAAAGTTGAAATGTTTTATATGGGGTTGAAGTGAAGATCAATACATTACAAATACATTATAAGTAGTTTTTGCTATTTATACTTTTGGCCCCAAATAAGCAAACATGATAAAATGGAAAAAGGGTATAAATTGAAAAACACAGTAACTCTTAAGGCTTCCAATTTCAAATAGGCAAATAGGACAAAATGGAAAAATAACAAAATATAAGGGTATAAATAGTAAAACACAGTAATTCTTAAGACTTCCAATTCTTAAACCCTAAACATTTTTTTGGTTACAGAACCCTAAACATTTTAGCTTCCTCCTCTCCAACATTCTCATATTCTGTCTTTTGCTCCAAAGAAAAAAACAGCCTCTCTCACACACAATAAGGAGTTAATTAAGGACCTTCAAGAAGCATTTTTTTCCATGACGTCATTGCAATTGGAGCACATAATCTGTAATTGGTTGTTTGGTGTGAAAGTTGTGGACTTGTGGTTCTTTGTCTTGGTTTGAGAGCAAGTTCATCCATGGAGGTAATGTTTCTAAACTTAGAGATAATGGTGGTCTATTGGATCTGCAGTGATTTTATTATACCTAATATTTCATTTCTGAATTCAAACCTTGTTTTCATTCTCTATGATCCCTAAACTTTTCATAGTATGATTCAGCTTCTCATTTTGATTTCTGTATGAGAATGCATGTGCAATAAGAAAAGTAATAGTTTTCAGGAAGATATATATAGACTGAAAGTCTTTAGATTCCATTAGCTTCTGAAACTTATTGCCATATCACAAATGACACAATGGAGATTCTAGAAAACAAGGATTTTATGGGCACATCAAATAAGAGCCGATAATTTGTCTTCGAAAATGCCCCTAGGATGCTTGTTCCTTGATCACTAGTATTGAATATAGTCATGCAGTAATTAGAACCAATACGTTTGAAATCAGCCTTGGAATCCACCACAAGGTTTGCCTAGCAAAGACAAACATACTTATCGGCCTTGTTGGACACTTTAAAATTATCCAACATATATACCACCATTGCTGATCTCAAGTTCTCAATGTAGTATATGTTCCTTGAACAAGCATAGAGTATGGACTACCAGTGTTTATCATGATTCCGCTACCTATTCCATTTCTGAATAGCGTTGGATCTATATTTTGGCCTTTTTGAGAAATGCTGATCTCTAAAGTAGTTACTTAGAGCTAGAGAGATGGGGATCCGTGTAGTAGTAGATAGTTAAATTAGATCATTCATGAACTCCTCTACGGGTTGTATTGATGTTGCAGAACTCAAGGACATGAGGTTAAAAATTGATTGCTTGATATTCTTAGTTATTACCTTGCTTCTAGGGTGTGAATGGTTGAGTGAGCATCAACAAGAGCAGGTTAATTTTAATATTCTATTTACACATGATTTGCATATTACTGCAGTCGTTTAATCTCTGATTTTTCTTTAGCAGTAAAACAAGAGTAATAGGGGAAGTACTTACAAAATTACAGAGATGTTGATATTAGACATGCAATAAATCTACTTTACTAAAAGAAGATTCTTTTAGCTTGCATTCATTAATCTAATTAAGATACAAAACAGTCCATGGACTCCTGAGGATTTTGCTGGTGCACTTTTATCAATATCTAATTAGGAGAAGTAATTATGTTTCCCTTTGAGAATATAGAGTATAGACTAAAACTTTTTAAGTATAAAATTTATTGTGTTGGAGGGTGCCTTCCAAAATCTATAAACCAATGAACCTTGGATTACATAAAATGTTCAAACCTATTGGCATATCTTTGATGCAAATGACAATGTAGGTTTATTTAAAAACAAAGATTTTTTTCCTAAATCAAACAAGAACCGATGATTTGTCTGCTGAAATGCACCTAGTTCATTTTCTCCTGCATCACTAACATGTAGTATAGCCATGCAGATATTAGAATTGAAGTCCTCAAAAACAGCCTTTGAATCTAGCACAAGGCTTGCTCCTTTGAAGTGGTAGTCACATTTCATAATGATTCATAACAAACATCATAGACACCTTTTCTTGTTGGACGTTTTCCACACTGATTCATCATATATTGCACCACTTCTTCTCTTAATATTGTATATGCACCTCGAACAAGATGAGTGTAAGGATCGAGTACATGTGTTAACGATAAACCCACCACCAATAGTGCTCTTATTTAACTTGAATAGTGCCGGATCTATCTTAAGGCGCTTTTCTGCTATGCTAATACCTAGAAGATTCACATTGTATGCAAACTGTTTGGGTGTAAATTTACATTCCTGTAAATGTTGCATCTTGGACCGGTTTGTGGGTCCTAGCACGGATATGTTCGAGTATCTTTAGAGATATTCATGATTGAGCGTATATCAGGCTTTCTTGGAAGGCAAGCTATCCAGGTTTAAATCTAGGCTATTATCGAAATATTATGGATTTGGTGATTAATGGTGGTTTGTTGGACTATCAAAACTGAGCAAGAATCGACGTTCATATCTAACTGATTTAAGAGTTAGATTTGAGGTGAATATCTTTATCTACGATATTGTATCTAAGTCTATATTAGATTTATGATGCGTGGACCGATATCTGCTGTCTAAATCTTATATATATATATATATATATATATATTTTTTTTTTCTTTCCTTTATGAGTAAAATATGACAAGATATTTGTGAATCTATGAATGATCTATTCATAATCTGGTAAGGAGAGATTCTTTCCTAATTAAGTTAAGAGGTCCGATTTTCCTTAATCTGTAAGAATACCAGCTCTTTAGTTCTTTATTTAAAGAGATCAAAGCGAATGAGCAAGAGACAACCAATTCAACATACAAACACTATTTACCAAGTAAATATCAAACTTTCTCACGGAGCACCCATACAAAAAGACTCTCTACGTTTTTGTAGCCCTTCTGATCCGTGCTCAGATAAACTATCCTGCTTCACTTATTAGCTCAATCCATGCTCAGCAAAAAGTCCACCCCAATCTATAAGCATGATCCCTACTCGGCGAATACCTGTAAAAACCATTGTTAAGAGTTCATAACCTTAGCAAATATCCCAGTATTTAGGAGAAATCTTTGGTAGATATTCTTTAATCTTCGTTGTTTAAACACTCCAAGAGCAATCTTAGGTTCGGTAAAATAATTCAGCAATTGTTTGGAGCGGAAGTCAGGAGGAAGCGCGAAGCATTGAAGTCAAGATGCTTACGCTGAACCCAGAAGCGTTGACACGCCTAAACAAATCAGACCTTGCAAATTTCACACCAAACACAGACCAATTTTGTACAAGCAATATATCTGTTGTTTGCACACTTCCACTTATTTTTGCATACTTGCTGAAACTTAGGAGTGGATGAGTTTTACTTGGTGTTGTTGATGATGGTAAGCAGTAAGAGAAGTGCAGGTTGGTTTTTGTAGCTAGTTGTTTAAGGATTGACTGCTGCCCCCAACCTAACCCAAATATACCGGCTATCAGATTGTTATCACCAAGACTCCATTTCTGGTCATCATAAGCACACCTAAATTCTACCGTTGACTTGATAATGGATTGGTTGGTGCTTGGAGAAATGAAGGTATCAGTTGAAACCCAACCTCTAGATTTTTTGCCAGTGCCATATGAAATATTGTATTTATACAACCCTCCACCATCACATAACCTTAGAACACAAAAGGGGGTTGCTACATTGCAAGTATTGGAATGATGTAGACTGTATATTTGAAGTTTCCTCGCACTACAGGAAAACAATTGATGCACCCATCACAATGAACCCATGTATCAGCATTTAGCAAAGGCTGTAGTCACTACTAAGTATGGTGTATATAGCTGTGACCCAATGGCTATTCACGTTACATAGTAAATGATTAGAAGTTGTTCATTTGGTATCTATATACTACATGGTAGATCATTCATGAACTCTTCTGTTGGATTGTTTTTTCTGCCATAACTCAAAGACATTAGGTTAGGAACCTGATTTCTTGATATTTCAGCTAGTAGGTGATGTCGTTCTTCTGGAGTGTGTTTCTTTGGGAGGATAACTGAATCGATTGGGATGAGTGGGATGCTAAAACCATTAGTGGGCAAGATTAAAGTGAGCATAAACAAGAGCAGGGCCAATATTATACTCCCCATGATTTTCATATTTCTGGAGATAGTCATTCTCTTTCTTTTGATGTGAGTAAGTCATTTGTAGAGGCAGTGTTTATAGATAAAGCATGTTTGATGTATTGGATATGCAGTAAATATATATAAATAAAAAGGAGATTCTAATAGATTGCAATTTATAACTCACTGAGGTTTATCCTTCATATGTAGATTGTGCTGCTCTACACTTTTTCTCTATATTTTCTTTGAAGTTTCTTCAGTTATGACACAAAGATTAAATCACATAACAAGTTCTTATATACATGGATTTAGGTATCTGACTTATTTCTACCATCTTAAACAGGTAACTACGTACTAACAATGTTTACCTGTTTCCTCTTGTGGAAGGGAGTCCTAGTGGAATACAGGCTAAGAAACAGAAAAGCAGAAAGCCCAAAATTGTGGCGGGAGATCAATTGAATTTCTTTAATTACCTCTCGTTCAGGGGAAGTGACTGCATGGTTATAACTCCTACACATTCATACGAGCCATTTCCATTCTGTTGGTTTCAGAACAAGTCATGAATAGAGGTAACATTTCCAAACTTGTAGATATGGCGTGTGTTATATGTTTATGATTCTGGCAGGATAGAAATCTGCCATTATTTTTCTATGGTCATTCTAAACTAATTTTCCCACAAGCTGGCTCCTACTAAAGAGCCTACCTACATTGATTCAATTCTATAATGGAACCTGATTTATATTTCAGTTTATAAGAAGGAAATATAGTAATACACCCATATGCATTGGAAAGCAATTTCTGCATCTGTCACATTGAACCCATGTGTCAGCATTGCCTGTGTCCACCATTAAGTGTGGTGTGTAGAGTCATGTGCCAATGACCATTCGAGTCACATACTTAGAACTCGATCGGGGGAGTGTCAATTTCTTGATATATTAGCCAGTAGGTGTTTAACAACTTGAACTGGGACTGCTGGAACTGTTATTTGTTATTTAGGTGTTATTTGTTCCAGTGTGATTAGCTGGGATATGTCATTTGTTAAACAAACTTATCGACATATCTTTGGAACAAATGACACCCAAGATTGTTTAACATCATACAAAGAGTATACCAGATTGTCTTACCATGTACTGGCTAAACAGAAGCAGATAAACACACATATAAGAGTTAATAGATTATATCAAACCAGCAGCATACATGAAACTTAAAATACATGACATTCTTGAAAGTCGATTTCATTATGTTCGTGGCCAAGATGAAGTCTTTGCACTTTCCCTCAAGTAGTGCAAGGCCTTCTCCATGCATCTGTTGGAATGGTGAGCCTGCCATCCCCACGAACGGGGAGTGCAACAGCTGAATATGCCGTACGGCTTGGCTTAGCCCGGCTTGATACCAGGTTTGATATCATGTTGACATGTGGTCCATAGCTGCTAGTTTCATTTTTGCGGTTGTGATCACCATAGTTGTTACTCCTTCCACCATGCTTGTTACCTGGCTTGTTGCTGTAATCATTATAGTCACTATAGGCTGCTGGAGTGCCACTGTAGTGTCCAGTTTGATGGGGTTGTTAACGCCAATTTGCACCATTGGACGGTGCAATCCTGGTGGCTTGGTCAGCATAACCATAACCACCTTTAATGGGGCTGGAAGACCTGCGCTTCCATGAGTTATCAACAGTTAAACGGTGACAAGCGTGACTCGTGGATCATCCGTATATCGATACTGTCTCAACTTAACCACATTTAAGGTGCTGGGTTTTATCTACAAAAAACCTCGATACAATTAGAAATGATCCACCCACTTATTAGTTATATTTTATTTGTCACTTTTCTGATGTGAGATCTATTACTCCAATACTCTCAACACGCTCTCTCACGTGTAACCAGACTCAATGGTTCAACACGTGCACAAATGTCTAAACCAATCCGACCGCCAACCCAGCCCACATCAGACATTTGGTGACAATCCACTCAAACACTAACCCTCACGTGTAACCAGACTCAAGGGTTTAGCATGTGTACATATGTCACACTAATCGAACCAATTAATGAGACGCAATTAAAGAGGGACCCGCTCTGATACCAAGTTAAACGGTGACAAGCGTGACTCGTGGATGATCCGTGTACCGATACTGTCCTAACTTAACCACCTTTAAGGTGTTCGGTTTTATTCACAAAATGTCTCAATAGAATTAGTAATGATCCACCCATTTATTAGATATTTTATTTGTCACTTTTCTGATGTGGGATCTATTACTCTTCAATACTCTCAACATCAGCAGCATAGCCGTAGCCTCTCACTCGCTCAACAACACCAGGGTGAGAACTTTGCCTGTATGAAGGTAACAAAGTTGAGTGATCACGTTCTTCTATGATAGTTTCGGTTTTGGTAACATAGGTTTCTGGTTTATGCAAGGGGTACAAGTACAACCAATGACTGTTCTTTTAGTACCATCAGCATCAACAATGACTGTAACACACTCCTCATCAGTAGAAGCATACCTTGGATTTCCCCATTGGTCGGTGTAAGCTCCAACCCTGCCGGTGGAGTAACCTGATCTGTAGTTGCCGTAGTCATTGTAAGCCATGGTTGGAACTTCTCTCCTGCTTAGAACTCTCAAGTTAGGCCTTGTTTCTCACTTGCAATATGTTGAAGCCTGTCCTTGCATTTATATACAACTAGTTATGTTACTTTTTCTGTTCATATGCTTCTTCCATTGCTTTAGGAATGCTGAAAGAATCATATTCTGCCAAAAATATCTATGGATTGTGACCTGCATTGTCTTATGATCACTTGAGTTGGCTTTTCAGAATGCAGTTCTTCCATTAGCTAATAGAATGAAAGATATCAGAATAACTTTGGCTACACGAAAAATTACATATCGATTAGATATTGCATAAAGAAAGCAATTGAAGCTTCAAGACCAGAACTATAGCTCCGGTATATCCCCGAAGATATCAGGATCAATTCTATCCTGCCTGTCCAGTCCTACATTCTGCCTTAATAAATATCTGAAGAATCATGTTCTGCTCATACTTGGATAGGGACCTCCATTAAGCACTATATATTCCCTGAGTTTTCCTACTCTTTCATTCTTCTGTCGGTAGAAGATAACAAAGATAAGCTACTTTACATCCTTTAATAAGAGATAGATGCTGACTGCTTTCATTGTAGAGGTAAAAATCTGGCAACTTGACAAAGAAACTCACAGCAGAAGCCTTTTCCTGCAAAATATGTATACAACACTCATCAAAGTTCCTAAAAATGGCCATTTCTGGTATTGATGTTTGAACCCATAGAAGAAACCAGACACTGCTACTGTCATAAAGTTGGTGACCAGAACATGCAGGCATAATCTTGTATGATTTGTTATGTTGTAAACAACCAACTTTGTAAGATACGTTCACGACTCACAATGATTTCCAATGGGTAGCATAACTATGATACATTGATACATGAGTGTCGTACATTTGCGTGAGGCTCAGTATTACATATTAAGCTATGAGCAATATCAAATAGCCAAAGGGTTGAAAAAGAAATATACATGGCATCCTGCATGCATCGTGTATAGACGCTAACCCTAAAGTTCACTACATGTATCACCAAGGACATTTCCCTTCGGAGAGACCCCATTGCTGGTTTGGAACTCAGATTCAGAATCAAGAGAAATAATGATCTTGTTTGGCCACAGCATCATCCTTGTCCCCAGGAAATACTTGTGAAAAACCAAGAGCTTACTCCTCAAAACCATTTCAAGGCTCAAATGTTGGAACTTCAATTAGAGGGGAATATAGAGCCCGGTATACTGTTCTGTCAATAATATTCCTGTAAGGATCCTCCTCTCGCTTCTTGATTAAGTATGCTAAACTTTTTTCGATTTCAGATTGTATCTCCAGATACAATTTGTTTGCACTGTCTTTGTCTTTCAGGATCTCTTCCCTTCCTTTTGTTTCTATTGGTTTCCCAAACAAATGGTAATAGCGGCCTGGTAACTTAGGCAGAACTCCCGGAATGAAGAGGTCTTGATTGGCAACTTCTCCACTTGTCTCCTCCCTACAATCAGACCACATTTTGTTAAATGAAAAGATAGAAGAGAAATTGTACTTATATATAGCATATTAGCATTAATATAGAAGGTATTTCATGATATCTTTACCTCAATTTTATAGCATCGTTATTAGCATTGATGAAATAGTCGCCCACCACAGGGATATTCTTTACGTCATTGTAGTCAAGAACTAACTGCCACATTCAAAATAAGAACCAAAGTTGCAATCTGTTAACCTCAAAAGGAAGTGTCTATAAATAAATAATATTTCATCCCAGATTCAACAGTTCATCACAAGATTTAAACTAGGCAAAACATAGATGTCTACTGTATTATTCTTGGTGAAGAAGATGGTATATAGCCAGGGAAGAGACTACTAAGATAAAGTATCGGTCAAACAACAAGCATTATTGACAGCCTGTATGAATGATTTATACAGACCTGTATTTTGGTCGAGATATTTCAACTCTGCAAGGTACAAACAATTACTACATATGTTATACTTATACTTTGTATTTTAAAGAATCGCACCTGATCCCAATTCAATCCTACATATTGAAAATGATTACTACATGTCTAGTTATCTATTTCCAGTTCTCCACTAACACCCTTGGTTTGGTAACACTACTGTTGTTATCTTGTTAGAGATTAGGAGAAAATTATGAGTAATGTTAATAAGAGCCGTAGGTACCCCGCATAGAATTGTCTTACACCCTGAGAAAAGGTCCTTAGCCTTTTACCAAGAGAAATTTGCAGTACAACAGTTATACACGCTTACTTTGAATAAGTCATCTTCTCCTACAGCTGCAAATGGTACAATTGTGGCCCCAAAACGTGCAGCCATTCTGACAAATTCAGGTTGATCAGGCCAGAATAACTTGTATTCTTCACCCTGCCAATTTAGAAGCACCCTATTATCATGGGCAACAAAAACTATGAACAACTTTGATTAGTCTAACAAAATAAATAGCTTCTGTATACTGTACTTAGATTTCCTTTGCAACCCTAATTGTTCTAAGAACATGCAAAGTTCGGAGATCCTTTGTTATTCCCAATAAAATGGAAAAAAATTTACACGGGCATGTGCATATGCACTTTCTTTCTCCTTTCGTGG
The DNA here is from genome assembly GCA_951800085.1 of Comarum palustre. NCBI lineage: Eukaryota > Viridiplantae > Streptophyta > Magnoliopsida > Rosales > Rosaceae > Comarum > Comarum palustre. The sequence continues at coordinate 24,178,447 of OX637582.1, forward strand.
TTATCCTTTACAAAATAATTCATAGCTATGATAGGCACAATAGCATCAGTATAGGGACTCACTTTAGCTCTGACTCAAATATATCAAAAGAATCTTAATCGTTTCTTGACCCAAAGAAGCATAGCTTATTCTAAAATGTCTAAACATGCTCACACATACGAAAGTTTGTGGTGTCTGCATAGAAATTGGAATGTATATATTTCCTATAATAAACATTCTGTTAGTTCTCTAATACTTTCAAAGTTCTGGTAAAGATTTCATATATTGAATCCAAAGTAATTGATTGGAATATCAACACTTAGACAAATGTAATTAAATGAATGCTTGATCATGAACCATGGCACAGAAACCCATCATGCACTCATACAAGTAGATGAAAGAACCCACAGAAACAGCATACTGACAGGTGAAACAGCTTCATATAGGCATAGCACAACCAAGATGATCTAGGAAATTATATATTATCCCCCCAAAACAATATGTGAAAATTAAATAATCTCTGGCAGATAAAACACATTGCAAGGAAACTGCCATTTCAAAAAATACAGTACTATAAGGAACTGGGTAGTTATTGCACCTTGTAATGGAGAGCTTCACGTGCACCACCAGGATACAGGAGAACATGTGATTTTGATGAAAGTGATTTGAATAGATTTCTTGCCGTAACAGGTACTGCACCAAATAAGTCAAAATCACCTGAGCTCTTCCCCGACAACAGTTCTGGATGTGCTAAACCACGAACCATTATTTTCTTTTCTCTCAAAAATTCTTCAATCAAAGGATACATTTCCAGCCCCATTAGGTTATGATAGCCAACAATTAAGACAGGTCCTTCATTTGGAACTCCTGCAAGACCTCTGACTACCGTTCCATCTTCCAATGTTGAGAAAAGAACAGAACCAGAAGCAAAGCGTAACAATCTGCCATTCAGTTGTTGTAGTATCAGCTTTGGTCTATATATATATATATATATCAAAAATAGTAGATGCAACATAGCCTGGTCCACGTAACTTGCAAGTGAAAACTGTACATGATGCATCTAGACTGTTTATAAGATCCTAGATATGAGCAACATTTCATTTTTGTTATTTTGGAGACCAGGAAAACTTTGAGTTAAAAAGGGATTGGTCTATGAACGCATAGGGTTACACTTGATTGATATGAAAATGTACACATAATCCACAACATGCAACAGTTGGATCCCAGACAGACTTCTTACTACAGTTTTTATTTTCTAGCTTCTCATCACCAAAAACTCTTCAAGTAGTATTATGAGATATCACAAGCCTTTCTGCATCACCAAGACTCGGATTTAGCTATATAAATATTCCTTTGGAAAATCATTTTCAATGAAGTACACAACTTATAATTGCACAAATTTTATACACCTGTGCAACAGTGTACATTCCAAAGCAAAGCTGAACAATAAACAGGATGAACTACCTCACTCAAAACATTGAATAATTTTCAAATGCATATTGTTTTAGGGATCTGAACTCAAAGACATTATAAGCATCTAGCTTGTCCCAGAGAAAAGCATTAGACAACTAATATTAACAACAAATGACAAAGTAGACAAAACAATGGAGTCATTAATAAACCTTAAGAAGTACCATATCTGGAAGCTTGCCACCAAAAATTAACAAAAAGAAATAGGAAAGGAAGAGAGAAGTTGCTCAACTATTACCCGACTGTTTCATCAAATTTCGTGTTGAATTCTGTCATACTAGGAGGAAGAAAATCTAAGAAACTATCATGCTTCCTCGAACGTCGATATTTGAGAGTACGTTTTATAACTGTCAACAAATTAACCCCATCTTCCTGTAACATGGCAACAGGAGTGAAGTGAACTAGGCTTGTGTTTCTGCAAGGTAAGGGCACACTGGAAGCAAAATGTCCCATTGCACAGAAATAACAATGAAGAATTTGCATTTATAACAAAAAAAATGTTGTCACAAAATTGGTGTACAGCTGTCGATTGACAAATGGAGCAGTTGATATCCCTGGAGAATTTTCAAGCCAAATCTCCATCTTTGGCTAGAGCTCTCATCCAACTTGTTAATTGATTAAAATAACAAAAGGGTGTTGAGATCAAGCAACAGCAGATTCAACAATATTGAAGAAAAAGAAAGAAACTGAAGTAACTCTAAAAAATCAAATCCAGCAATTTCTTCAAGCAAACACCTCGTTGTCAATTTGTTCCTAATTCTATAAACCACTATTTAGAGTCTGACTGAAGTCAAAACACAAGATATTTCACCTGAATCAGCTTGATAGTATCAGGTAAGTCTACTTGGTTTAATTGTATAAAAATTGGTGTCAGTAGTTTTGTATCAACAGGGAAGACCAACAGAAAATCCAGTAGCACCATGTGAGCCGCCAGAAGTTGTAATAAGTATTCACTTACCAGTAATAGGGTATGCCCATTGTCGGGGAAGTGACGGACTGTACAGTTCTGTAATGAGCTCCTTAGTCGTTCTGCTTCATCTCGACTAGGAACCATGTTATCCTTGTCACTGAAATGAAATATAATCAATTATACATTTATGCCCAAAAAAGTTCCAATATCTACTTTGAGAATGAAAGGTCACGATAAAGGTAATGATCATATAAAGAGAGAAGAAAATATGTTCAATTTCCATGGTAAAAAAATAAAATAAAAAGAGAACCACAACACAGAAAGTCAGTAAGAACCTAGCCAACACAAGTACTTCAGCTTTAACAGCATGGAGACGGGAATTTGCATAACCAGCAGCTGATCTGAGCAGCTTCAGCTTCCAAAGAAGAGTTTCCCTTGGTATTATATCGGCCAAGGACTGAGAAGAAAATTATAACAAGTAAAGAACAATAGAACACAGTAGAACCTTCATCCCATATGATTGTACTGATATAGGTCAATGATAGCAGTAAATCATACAAGAACAAAAGCAAATGATGATAAGGGAAGAATTACAACAACACAACTAAGTACATCCTTATCAACCATTTTCTCACAAGTCATAACCATTCAAGATGGTGTGCTCGCTGTGACTATAACTTTCCAAAATCACCTAAATAATTCAGGGATCTTTATCGGGTATCAACTGTGTATCTTCTATTCCTGTGCATAAAGAGTACAATCCTCAGGCGGAAAATTCAAGTTAGTGTCTAAGGGGAGTGTGCTCAATTGGGAGTCTGTTAGATATTTTTTTTTAGATTTTAGAACTCCATAGGTATTAAATTCAGATCTCAAAAAGTCTTTTATATAGATATTAATTTTTTAAGTCATGAACATTTCTTGGCGTGTCTGTCAACAGTGATGCTCAACAGTAAACTGTTTCAGAGTAAAATGCGCCAGTCTCCATATATCATGAAAAAGGTATGTGCCTCTCCCCATATGTCGACAGTAAGTAGATGTTTAAAAGATAGGTAACTACAGTTTCCATAGCCTGTATTCATGATTAAGAAATCCTTTAATTTTCAACCAGGATGAGCATCATTTCAATTACTTTTACGTAGTAAAATTATCATCTTCTTTACTAGTGAGCACATCTGATATAATAGTGAGAACTTGCTTCTTAATTGATGTGTGTGTGTTTGAGACTAATTACTGATCCTAGCCGGAAAGGCAAGAACAACACTGGATCCAAAAGATTAATTGACAACCGTAAAGATAAGCTAAGCACACATAATAAATCACAACACAAAACTAATTAAACAGAGAAAAAGATATCACCAAGAATGAAAAAACGGAGTCAAACAAACATAAATGCAATTGCTTCTTACAGAGAGACATGGTAGCAAAGCAGTGAGATTCTGAGACATTTGTGTAAGTTTTAAACTCGGAGGAAGCCTACTTTTGATGTTAACCATTGCCATTTTTGTGGGATCACCTGATAGCATGAAAATTCAAAGAAAATATCAGAAGCTGATGTAATCGTGGATCGTGATTAAAAACAAGAGAAACTTGAACTCCTTTCATGGCACACATGAAATTTCCTGGACAATTAACACTTGAGATTTCTTAAAACTGCCTCATAAGCATGGATACCAGTAGTCAATGAAAGATGATCCATTTATTGATGTAGCAAGTAAATAAAAATTGGAGTGACCAAGGTTCATAACCAGGCTTGCAAAAACAAGGTGTGCTATCAGTTGTTATATAAGCAGACTTAATAAAATAAACATTTCACAGAACAAAGTTATACAGTTTATAATAAAGAAAGGATTAAAGGCAGTAAAGCACAGAGAACTGCTAAATTAGCAATAGCTTGTCTGGTTTCTCCACAGGTATTAGGGGATTTACGTTCTAGAGCAGCAAATCACGTACCCATAACAAAGCTGAGAAGATATGGAACTGTGATATGTAATTGTTCAGGCATAGCCTCCAAGATTGGGAAGAGAGGTTGCAACTGAGACCTCTCAATGGATGTTGCTATAATAGAACACCAAAAAAGTAAAATTGACAGTGTGTATTGACCAATTTTCATTAACAAAGTAAGACTATATGAGGAAGGATACTAAACAATCTACCATATATTACACCAACCTGGGTTGACTAGTACCAGTACTAGGTCTATGGTAGGATTACGTGCAGCCAGAGCAAGTGAGAGGCATCCTCCAAAAGAATCTCCTACCAAATATATTGGCTTGTTGGGAGATGAAGCATGCTCAAGCCTTATAGTTTCTTCAACCAATTTCACAAGCCCTATAAATGAAAGCCCATTAATTATTGATTGATATAAACATCTTTTGAAGAAAAGAAAAAACAATGAAGAAGAGGAAGAGACTAAGCATCACTACTGTCATAAGTTCAAATAAAAATAAAATTATATACATATGCACATGGTGTTTAGGTAAAGTAGTATAGCTTAGAGACTAGAAAATGTCCATCAATACAGCATATATCATAGCCACTTAACGGTTTCAGAGATTGAAGGTTAAACGATGGTACTCAAATTCTCCCACAACAAGCAATGCTCCATTGTGTTGGTATAAATAAGACCAAGGGCCAGTGGAAAACTCATGCATCTGTTGCTTTAGCATCAAAGAAGCATAAGACAAAACCCACTTACAAGTTACAAACTAGTTTAGCCACTCAACATGCATAAAGGCCACTGGAGTTATCACAATCACATAAATGATAGAATTATGATTATACTTATGGTGTGGACTTGTGGACATAATTTATGTCATTGCCCTTCAATTATCAAGGTAATAACGTTCACATTTGGAAAAAAATGGCAACAAAACATACTGAAAGTAAATATCCTTCAAGGAATCAGAAATGAGCATCGTTAGATAAAGGATACAGAAACCAAATCTGAAGTGTTCTAATCACCATAAAAAGGTTTAAAAGTGTGTTAACAAATAGTCATATCATATGCAAAGCAGTTATAAGTACAGGACTGCCTATCAATAATTGGAAGAACTTCAGAAATAACTCATGAAAATACTCTTCATACACAGATAAACTTGTATAAATAAACATATATGTAATGTAATGGATATGGAAAATAAAATTTAAGACCTTCAAACGGTGTCCGATCGTTAACTGGGATATGCAAGCATCGAACTTCAAAGACCCTGCACGGTTTAACGAATTATAGATCAGACCAAATAGTTGATCCCAAGTTAAATGGACCTGAGAAGTGCCATGTTTATTTAGCAAGGCATACTATTGCAGGGTTGAAATCTGAGTAAGAAGCCAACAACAACATAGTATCACGGATAACAGTTACTAACTTCTGAAGAGCTTTATGATGCAAAATGAGTCCCCACCCAGTACCATCCAGCCCTGTGTGCATCAATAACAAAATGATTAAACAAAATTCGTTGATATATATTTCACTCATTAACAAGCTCATGTCAAAAGTTTCTTCCCATAAATCTATGCATTTCACTTCAACGAAAATCACAAAACTAAAGTAGCTCCAAGATTAATGACATATGATGACTGATCCGGCATCAATTACCTGGCAAAAACAAAAGAACTGGAGATTCCTTCAATGGACGGTTAAACGCAAGAGGGCTGAACCATCGGGGAGGACCACCATCATGCTTAATCATCTCCTCACTTGCATCAAAATAATCCTTCACGGTCACAGTCCCATACCCGTCATCCCACAAAGGTTCCAAACTTTCAAGAACACCTTCTTCTATCTTCTGCTTCTCCTTAACCTTATGCCTCAAACTGCCATTCCCTTGATCAACTAAAGGCCTGCTTCCCTCCCTCTCCCCAACTACAGAAGCTCCATTCACTACAACTGAGTCTGAAGCCAAAACTGATGCATCCTGATTGCCAAAACTTCTAACTTGTATTCTACACCGAGGCTTACAGTCGGAACCTAACCCAAAAAAGTGTGGTGCCCCAAAACCTATAACTGATGTCATGACTGATGCTACAATTACAGAAGATTGATTCTAGACCCTTGATTCACCCAGTGAGAAACTTGTGAACTTCAAATCTAGTACTTGGGAACAGAAATGAAGTAAATGTGCTAAATTCGGTTGGCCCTTGAGCCACTCTACAGATAAAATCACACACTAAGAACAGAAATGGTCACAAAAGTGAAACTTGAAGCAAACCCAGAATAGCAACTGGAATTTATATACAGCCCAACACACAGACAGTTCCAAAAGTGCAACTCTTGAACAGCTACTCTAGCACAAGCAAAGTCATGAGGCTCTAAACCTTAATCTACTGTAAGAGTTATTGGCAGCAAAATGGTACAACAAACGTGATATAAATGCCACACAAATCAACATAGCAAAAATGGAACTTATTAGCCAAGAATTTGGATTCTACCTCAGTTTGGGTCTAAGTGGCAGAGATGGAGTTGGGTCATGTCCATGCTTTTTGCTCTGGTTGTCAACTGGCCACATGTTTGAGAATACATAGCTTTCAATAAAAGATGGTAAAAACAAGCTTATATAACACACCGCTCAGTTTCAAGAAAACAACAAATGTTGAACAAGAAGCATCTGGACTCTGGTAAAATCCCAAATGAGTTAAAGACCAAGATCCACCTTATTTAGTTGAATTTTTTTTCTTGAATTTGTTTGAATTTAAACTGCAAGTTTTATTTAAAATTATTAGATTAAATAAAGATAATGAGAATAACATAACGAGACCACATTGTATTTAATCCAATGATTTTAAATCATCAAGCAAATCCAATCAATCAAAATTCAACTAAACCGGCCAAAGAGTAGTCTTAACATCAGTCAACCTCAACCCCAGTGTCCCATACGGCACGAACAGTATAAATGGGTGACTATTGGGACCCCATTGGAATAAGCTTTAGTTGCATAGTAGGAATTTCCCGCTCAAAAACATACAACTATATAAGCCATAGCAATCAGAGTTAACTAGAGAGACACTCCTAGCTTTTGTTGTTCGGGTCAAACAAGAAAGCCATACATGAGAGATGATTTATAACGCTGCTCAAGTCAATATCGAGTGGGGAGTTCCGATACTCCAGAGCACTAAAGAATGTTCACATACAACTCATACCAAAAAGAGACATTACACAAATTTACCAATCTAAGACTCAAAGGGGGGACGTGACCCAATAGTCGCCATCCCTTGATGGGACTAGGAGAACTATCTTATCTCCATCTCTAAGCTACTTGGATCTTCTAGGAAAGAAACTTGAAGTCGCCCTCTATTCAAATAGAAAAGGCTTGTTATTCCCATAATACACTTGCCTCCAAGGTATGCATTCCTGGTAAAACTGCCACTGGTCGTAGGTGGATGTTAGGAATCATCTTCCATGTCTCATTTCGTTTGTTGCCTAATGGTGTTTGTTCATTGGCCATTTGTACACGTTGGTTACATGTAATGTAGAAAATATACCCAGCCAAACAGAACGATAAAACTTCGTAAAACACATATATGAGGAAAACCAAACCAGTATGGACGAAAAAAAGAACTAGATAGCGGGACTATCAGCTCTGGATGTATTGGTACAAATGCAAGGCAAAATTGGGATTACTGGGATTACTGTTGCGTCCTCTAGAAATAAGAACTACATTTGGGAGCATTACACAAGCTGAAAGGAAAAGAAATCTGGAAATGGGACAGAAATGGAACAGTTTTATTCCATGAAATAAATTGCAATAAAAAATGTCCCTTCACAATAGAGAACATTCTATGGCTAGGTATTATAATTTATAACCAACAATACAAATCTACAAGACTTTCATCATCATATGTCTAATTTGGCTCCTTTCACTTTTCATCCAGTCGGAAGCTCTTATCTAGTGCAATACCCAATTGACTAATTCGCAACGTCCAGCAATGCTTGCATGTCACAGATGAAGTTCAAAATTCATAATAGAAGCTGCGCCCCTGAGGAACATGCTAACCAGAGCCTTCACAGCAAGTTGGAGGATGCATGGTTATGGTAAACAATTAGCTATCAAACTTTACAAGTGCTCTGATTACCATGAGTCTACCAGAAGAATCAATATGTCCCAGTATCAAAATAAACTATGACCTGCAAGTTTAAATATTAACGACAAAGCTTTAGGTACTCCCCCACTTTGCTACTGAAGTAATGACAGGGTATAGTCTGTATTAGTATTGAGGATGAACACCATAGTTATGAACTTATTGACACGAGTCCATGTTGTTTCTTTCAGAAAATAAGATAAATAAAACTTATGTTCCCTCAAACTTTTGCAGACAATCAGCCACACACAACTACAGTACAAACGAACATTTTTCACACTAAACAGTAGTAAATTGAGCGATGGAAAAGCCTGCTATATTTCATCTACTGAAACAATTTGAAGTTTCAGGTCTCAAGTTCATGATTCTCAACGCTTGTATTAAGAGTGAAAATATTTGTTCACCAATAAGAGTGGAAATAATTGATAACAAGTTTTGACTACGTCATTGCTGGACTGATGGCTTTAAAGAGTGTATGAAGTTAAAAAAGATAGAGAAAACAAACAAAACCAGAAAAACCTCACCTCCGCAAAATCGTGCAGAATCACCTGCCCTGAACCACCCTGTAATTGAGAACCAGGTCCTCAGATTTCTTCCATACATAAGCCCGCACTGTGGCTAAGCTCGTTTCAGGCGATAAGACCTGCACATACAAAGAAAGAGATGAATTACACGGTCTGAGTAGGACAGAAAGAGTGTATCAATTTAAGCCATCCAAAATGTTTGTCCACTTGCCTGATTGTTGCACAATATCTCTATAGAAGGTTTAAGCCTTTGCCATGGCTTCAATCCAGACCGAAAAGATCCATCTCCAATGGCAGACAGTGGCCCTCCAGCAAGACCAGGAGAAAATGTTGCATCAGGATTTGCACTATCTAATGGCTTGTCCAGGACCATCTTTTCAACTACATAATTAACTACCTGCATATCAAAATAATGAATTAACCATACTGCATTTTAAATGTTTACTAAGCACAGGACGCCAAATCAACAGAACCAAACATACTGACACACCTACATTAAATTAGCCACAAGGTCACACGGAAGGGAGAGTGAACACTATACGTGTGTGTGTGTGTGTGTTGAATATATGTAACAGAATCCTGAAACACTTATCAGTTCAATGAGTATGAGTTGCATTAGCAAAACATATGATTTATAGTAATGTTATCAGAAACAGACAGAAGATATACATGTAATATAACCACGGAAGGAAAGTGAGTTCCATTTCTCAACCAAATGTAATTCACCTGCATAGTGAATCACATTTTCGAGACATTAACTTCATTCCAATGGTGACTACAGCAAATAAAAAAATAATGAAAAGCTTTTTTATGTTTAAGTGCAAACTTTAGAATGACCAACTTAACTTACAGTTCCTGTTTATAAAGAATACAACAAGTCAACCAAACAATATTTTTCAAGAGAAGCACCGGACACCAATTTGCTATAACATCAAATTTTCCTGATGAATTTCATAAAAGCAATGGAACAATATTTTTCATCATTGCGGCACGAAGCACCAAAACTTTACCTTATGAATTCGTAATATACGAGGAGCACTAAGTTTTCCCTGTGTGAGGATCTGAACAGTTGAACCTTCACAAGGATGTAGATAAAAACTGCACCTGTAAATATTACCAAAGAACTTATTAATGATAACAATAATCATGCAAAAGTAGACAACTATTCCAGAGTCCCGATTATTGTAAGCTAAGGAATACTAGAAATTCATAGGCAAAATGAAATTCAGCATTATAGATAAATGAAAAGAAAGAAATGTTCAGTCAAAAATGAGGTGGAAATATAAGCCAAAGAACATGAGACAAGGATACCTATGATAGAGGAACCTGGAAAATAATGGCTTTTTTACATCTTATGATAGCGTAAAGTTCAGTTTCTGTAAAAATAATTCATGCAGTTCTCAAGAAAATGATGGCACAATACAGTTGAAACACGCATAAAGTTTACAGCATTCTTCGGGGAAGGCTTACCACTGTCTTAAGCAAGAAATCAAAATTCCAGCCAAAAGCAAGAGAGATACATTATAAGTAAGAAAGTTACTTGGTGTTTTCTTTAGGAGGTAGGCGATTGCTCAACACACAATCCAGACACCACCATGGAAAGTCCTCATCTTCAGTTCCATCTAGGTCAGTGATCTTCTTTCTCCATGGTCCTCCCTGAGAGCCCTCAGTGATGATCGAAGGAGGGGATGTTGTAGAAAATTCAAAGGGAGGATAGACCATTGAATCATTTTCGGCATTACTATCCATCTCAAGTCTTGATTGGGTAATACTTCTAGGAGTAATTTCCTTTCCAGATGACACATCCCCATTCGTTGAGGCCTGTGTCCCTGATCTTTGCTTTCTTTTCCCCAACCAATGAGACAAGAGCCCCTTAAGGGTTTCTTGTGCTAGATTAACCTGCAGATATACAAGGAATACAGTCAATTATGGTACAACTACTTTTGTGGCATGGTAGGGTAAAGGTCTCTTTAACAGACTAAAAAAATGAATAACAAACAAACAAATAATGTATCTACATTCAGAAATGCTTATAGAATAGTAGACTGTTAATATGAGAAGTACATAACCATAATTAAATTAAAACATACTAACAATCACTCTCAACATGTTATTTCTCTTCATTTATGCAGTGTCTGGCCACAAGATTTTCAGTTTCAGCATACAGAGTTCAGCTGGAATGTATATTCATTTAGAAACTACAAAGTGAGGGGTCATTTATGTCATTGGTTGGAAAGTGATAGTACAAGACTTGAGCTTCTGAAGGAGAGAAGAAAACTACTGTGTAATCAAGACTAGTCTTTTGATCTCACTTTTTATATCACAAAGAATTCCGTTCTTTTTCAATTTTTACCTGCTAGGTATATTTACAGTGTAAATGTGCATCCTCGCACTTTTGAGTACATTCTTAGTCAACCAATATAACATAAACAATAAGACAATTTCCAACCCACTGAAAGAGGGGGGAGACCAAACATAGAAAAGATGAGGTGAAGATGATGTCTACCTTGTCATCTTCAGGCTTTCCTACAATATTAAGGTCTGCAGAGTACATCTCTGCTGAAAAGCATTGTGGGGTATCCATATGTACAGATAAACTTCCAAGCCTGGTATCCACAGTGAACCATGCAGGAATGCTTACCTGAAGCAGTAGAGCAGTAAACATCAGTTATTCAGAATAAAATCCATCAGATTTATTAAGCTCGAATCACAGTAGAATAGGAAACATACAGTCTCAAAAAGCTCTTCCTTTTTCTCCTCAAATGACACCTGCATTGCATGATACACATTAAAAGGATAAATGCTTATGATGTACCTAAAAATTGAACATTTAATCATGTATATTTTTATAAAAAAAAAGAAACATTGCCAGGAATCCTTCCGGAGGAAGAATGGTATTAGCGTACATACGAAAATAATCTATTTATATATATATATATATATGTAGATCATCTCTGCAAAATTTCAATTGATTTGGTAACCGTTAAGGTCTCGAAAACGTATAAATACAATGAACGACTTGAATTTGCTCAACCTGAACCATTCGTATTCTTCTTTGTAAATCACAGTTTTGAATGCCTTAACAATCACCAAATTAGCTGAAATTTTACAGAGATGATCTACTCATATATATCTAGAAACTGAACGGTTAAGATGAGAAAATATGATATAAAGGTTGGCCAATTCGAGAAATCTTCACCAAAGCTTAGGTAAGGACGTCCTTACCTGAGAAAAATCCTATATATATATACAAAGATGTGTTTGTTTGTGTATAAATTACCTTTCCAAAATCCTCAATCACAACACCTCTAGTAATCTCCCACAGCTTCACCGAGGAAGAAGTATCCTAAAAACGTTACATCGGTTAATGAGATTGCATATAAACAAAACAAGAGGATGAAAGCCAGCTGTAAACACGTCAAAATAACATATGTGAAAGTCATCCTCATTACCTTTGTCAAGACATGACGTCTGTTATTTAATATTTCATGTTGAACTATTCCAGGAGTTCCAGGAATTGTAAAGACTGGTTCTTTATAAACAGGGATCTGGACAACAATGACCAAGCTGTAGTAAGTTCAATACCCAAAAGGAACTGAGAACGTATATCATGAACAGAAAACTAGTTTACACTTACTAGGGTAGATCCCTCTAAGGACACCCTTGCTCTCGAGAATGACAGATTTCCGGCCAAGAAAGCACCACCTCTTTGGATAATTTTCTGAAGATTGCGCCCCCCAGCAGGCCATCTATGAACTGAAGAATCTGTTGTTGCAACCCATATGCTATCATCATCTAATGCCAACTGCAGAATGGGGTGTTCTCCTGAGCAAAGCAAAAGACTCTCTCTTGTGGCCAAGTCTGTCACGTACAACTGAGAACATAAACAGAATTGAGCATTAAATAATGAACAGCCAAAGACAAAGGATGTCTAGGGGAAGTCAAGTAGTCAGGAGGAACTGTACTCACAGAAAGGTCTCTCCCACTACTATATACATGATTAAACGTTGGTGTACTGGCAAGTGCCCAAACAGAGTCTGTGTGCACTGCATAAGAATGTACGCATCTTTGCTGACCAAGATCCCATAGTCTACAATAATAGACAGAATTAGGTAGAAAACGGAAAAAGTACCAAATTACCAACTACTTATGACGTAAGTAATTATTATTCATCTTGCATCTGAGTGCTATTTGTTTGCATGGTAAAGAGGAGATAGGTGAGTTATCAACCTAATCATTGAATCAGAAGATCCTGATAAGCAAAACCTGCAAAATGGAGAGTTCAAAGACATTTAAGAAAAAATAGTGGAAAACGTTTGAAGTCATATGAATGAAGATTAATTTGCAATTCATCTACACCTAAAAATCATATAAAACATTCGATCAAGGTAGCCTATGAATAAGTAATCCAATCAACCTGCCAGTAGAATCAAGAAGCAGAGCCCTGATATTATCTGTATGCCCTCTTAGTTTCATAGTCTTCGAGCCGCTTCTTGGGTCCCAAACACGCACGACCTAGAGGGTATCAGGATATAATTTATAGTTAATACCACTATTGCACTATCCTCGCCCACTGAATATAAGATGGAAGTTATTATAGACAATTCAGACCTTTTTCAAGGGATATTTGGTTATGACCACAAGAAACGTAACAGGGTCAACATTAAACCAAGCATGAACATCAAACTATTACCTTCTCTGTTCCGCCAGAGACAAGAAGTGATCCACTATCATTCATTGCCAATGCATAAACGGATTCCTTATGGCCTTTGGCAGAGATTGGAACATATCCATGCGCTGGAGTTGTTTGCATAGAAATGCTGTTGCTAGAGCTGATATTACGTAAACTTGTAGTCGGTTGTGCATTTCCAGATCCATTGGTGCCATTTGAACTATCATCTTCCATAGAATCACCTGACTTTGAGACCGGAGTTAGGGCTGCTTCGAGATCCCAAATGAATACCTCCCCTCCAAGTCCACCAGAGGCAAGAACATTGCTCTAAAATGCATGACACTATAAAAGGATCAGAAACTTTCTTATTCATTAGAAATTTATGACTTGAAATAAAAAGGAAAGGATACAGATAAAGACAGACAGACATAATGTTGGTCAAGCGTGTATGTCCCTAAACTGATTCATCAATGAAGCCTGAAAAGTGCCAAATATACACATCCCTTCCAAGGACAATCTACCTCCTCCCCTCTTTTATCTTCAAAAATTAGTCTACAGAAAACAAATAACCACAAAGACTGCACAATGCCAATTATCATCTTCTGTATCCCCAAAAATCCATCACCACGACAAAAGGCCAATGTATAGAAATGCTCTTAATATGACTAAACATTTCAGATCCCCTATTTCTTTGCCTGTGGGGTCGGCAAAGGCAACAGCCTAGGAAAACGCTTACAACAACTTATTTCAAAATTTAAGTCAAAGGGCAATGTAGAAAGTTGTGATATATGCTCTCAGAAACATGGGCAGGAAGCAAGGATCTTCTACGGGTATTACTATGGAAGGATCAAATAGTAAACTCATTATAACTAATTACACTTTTGGAATACACAGACAAGAACCTTTCCTCCATTAAATTACTTGATCAGAAATTGACATGAAAATTACATTTTTATCTGCGGCAGCAAGACAAGTGACATAGTCAGAATGCTGACGAAGAGTTCTGGTACAAGTTCCATCTGACAAGCAATCCCACGTCTGGTCCAATTCAATGACAAATAAGACACGATAAATAACGAATCAGGAACAGCCCAAAGGGAATGTATATGTTACAAAACCAACAACAAACATTAAGGCTAACAAACCTTGAGGGTGGTATCCGAAGAACAGGAAACAAGTGTATTATCCCCTGCAAGAACAGCATCATTAACCTGCACAACAGAAGCGTCTCTAAGTACAAGTTCATAACTTATGCATGCAGTGAAGTACGCAAACTCAAATCAGTTTTTCATACAAATACTAAATGTTCAGTGAAAAAAAATGATCGTGGGGAGCTACAGAATATGTAAAATTGTTGCTCAAAAACAGTATAAGATTGTAAATAACTCTAAATGTATTCTCTTTTTTTTTCATTCTGCCTTCTACAATTCACTAGGCTCATTGGAAAGGATCACAAATTCCAGTTGTAAAATTGACACCCTGTCTACCTTGAAATGAGACTAGAAGAAAATAGAAGTATAAAGAACACAACCAGAATTCCCGTCATTATATTTTTTGGGAAATAATACTATCACCATTTAAGCCTCCAGATCATATTGCAAGCCCTCAAATACTAGATTTAAACATTGGAAGGAAGATGAATACCCAATCCACATGAGACTCGAAGGTTGCTGAGCAAGTAGCGGCATCATCCGCCACAGCCCATCTTTTTAGTGTTCCATCGCGGCTTCCAGTAAATAGGTAATCAGACCCAGACTCTGATGCCTTCAATACAGCCAAACAATTTATGCCTGCGCAATGCTGCAAACAGAGAAACCATTCAATAATGTGATACAAGTATTAATGACTTAGCACCAGTACCATGCTAAACCGTATAGAGTTGAATATCTTGATATTAAATTTAAAAAAAAAACATTTTCTAGAATGTGACCCGCAAACTACTATCGGTGCACTTATATTTCAAACAAAATAATTACAGAATCAAAGACATATACTTTAAAAGCAATAAGGATAGATAGGAAAAATACCTCACCTTTCTGTCATCAGCATCACTCAACACATAAGTTAATCTCTTCTCCTTACGAGGGCGAGTAGAATTGGCTGTGTTCCCAGCGCTACCCACTTGGTGCATTGCAGAAACAACTAAAAGAGAAAGTAATAAAAGTTAATGAGCAAATTTAAAGGGGACCCCAGTTGTAGAATACATATAGACCTAGCAAGTATTGTCGCAGAAATCCATTCCCCATAGACTAGAGGCATACCAACAGCGCAAGAACTTTTCCTTTCATTAAAATTTATCAGCATACACGTCCAGATGATAAAACGGATTTGCTTGCTCTACCAGCTCTCAACCTATGATGGATAACTCAAAAACTCTACAGACCTAATCCAGCTACGACTGAAACCAACCAACGGACTAAAAACTACTTGGATGTTTAGCACTTAATTAAACTTAAGCTACTAAACAATGCTATTTCGCAATTCGACCTCTGGCCTATTCACTGCTTACTGATCAACCAAACAAATGCCTGATAATACAAAAACGACACTCCTGAAAACAGTTCTGATTAAACTCGCTCTTAATTCTCAACAGCTCTACGCAGCGCATCAATCTATTCTCAATAACTTTTCAACAGCTAGTAAAAGATTTCGAGCTCCGAAAAACCTCATCCAGATTAAAGCAGAAGAAAATCCTCATTGATCATAACCTATCAGATCACTCCAGCTCGTTCAAATTCGCCAAAATCAGAATCCGATTGTTTCTATTTGCGAAAATTGAAAATCGAACAGCTATAGCCTTTGTAATTATCACCAACCTTAACAATCCAGCGAGGAATTCCGAAGCTGCTCTGCTCTCTCCTGCTCGTCTGTGTTTTATTTTGTTTGGCAAAGTGGAATTTTTTGGGCTCCGTTTATTTGGGTTTTTGCTCGAGGGTACTTTTGTCTTTTTGTATATACTACGGTGCCCGTTGCTCCGACTCTGGCAATTTAGGTCGTTGTGTGAGGGCCCACAGACAGATGGAGGGTTACCATTGGCTGGAATTTTTCTATTCTTTTATTTTTATTTTCCGACCCGGATTACCGGAAAGCCTTCAAATATTTGTCTGCTATACGAATTCGTATACTGTAGTTTTTCTTAAATACAAGTGATGTGTGTGTTCATATACAAATGAAACTGCATTCGTCATATAAGATGAAGAAAATATTTCATTATTTCAAGTGTACGTATGGTTTGTTGGTTACATGATCTTGCTTTTAGGCTTCGTGGTGTCATACTAGATCGACTATTCGACCTCAACTAGCAAAAGTAAGTTAATCCATCGGCAGCACATGGTGGGTTTTTCCTAGATGATCTTTATGTTGTTGTCATGCATTATATATCGTGATGGTGATAAGTTCCGGTTCCATTTAATGTTCCGAATTTAAGATGTAAAAATAATGAAGTATTGAGTCCACACTACCAGGATAACAGTTTTAGCTGACGAAAATTCTGTGTCAGCTTTTTAAAAAAATTTGTCGGCTTTAAGGTCGTCAGAAAAAGGTCTTCG
The DNA here is from genome assembly GCA_951800085.1 of Comarum palustre. Classification (NCBI taxonomy): domain Eukaryota; kingdom Viridiplantae; phylum Streptophyta; class Magnoliopsida; order Rosales; family Rosaceae; genus Comarum; species Comarum palustre. The sequence continues at coordinate 24,195,625 of OX637582.1, forward strand.
GTTATAGTTTTAGCTGACGAAATAAAAAAAACGTCAGCTATAGTCCTGAACAAAAGCTGACTACGGGTATGTCGTCAGCTATAGTTGTCGTCAGTAAAACCTCGTATAGTTGGTCAAAAATGTTTGACCAAGAAAAATGAGTATGGCACTACCGAACGAAAAAACACATTAGTCAAACGACCAGTCTTGGCTCTTTATGCTGGTAGTGTCATAAGTGAGTATTGTTTAAGGAAAAAGTATAACGAGAATCAATGTCTACTCTTTCATTGATAGATAAAACATATATATGCATTACATAGAGTTAACTGATTGATCTTGAAATTATATCCATACAACAACATATTCTAATAACGATATGACTCTGTCAAGACACAACAAAATGATAGGAAAGTAGTTTCTTTCAACATTCTCTATTATGTCGCGTGCTTAGTACGACATGGTGCTTATGATGTTGCCTCGATAAAAACTTTGTCAATTAAACAAAAACCTCATGGGTAAAACAAAAGACTTGAACAAAGGAAAAAAGAACACTATGCACCAACTACAATTGAAGTTAGCATATGATGTACGCTCCCTCTGATGTCTACACAATGACTCCCCTTGATTGGTAACTCAATCTCGGAGTTCAGATAAATGACACAAAGCCAATGCACTTCACATATTTCAAAAGTATACTTGGACAATGATTTAGTCATTAAATCCAGTTACATTACCCTTAGATCAGACCTACTATAATTAGCGTATTACTTTGATCTTTAAGGAGAAAGTTTCAACGTTAATTCAAAACATGCATGAGTTAACGTTGAAAATCATATTCACGCGTGGTATGAACTTTGTGTATTTAAACAGTCATAACTTCTTCGATGCAATAGGTATGGACGAACTGTAAAACGTTCTGAAAATTAGACACCTGTAGATTTCCAACCATACAAGGTCCATAACCTTCTTAGCTGATTACAAAGCTCTGTCGAAGTTGATTGTGCTACATAAGCATATTCTTAGACAAATTTGTCGTACTTTACTAAAATAGTCATAAGTCACTCAATACAATATGTGTGATCAAATGGTTGGTATCCTTGAAAAGTAGGCACATACCTTTCCAACGGTACCAAATTCACCATTTTTCAACTAGTGGGCTATCATGTATGTCTTGTGAGAGTTGACCTACAAAACTGGGCAGATTATGATTTCATCTTTAATGTGTCTTTTTGTAGAGATTAATAAGCCTAAACCTTTCATACCATTAGGTGAGCACATCTTGTTGAAGAAGAAAGATCTCACAACAGAAAATAGATAAATAAAATACAACATATATGTGGGTGGATCATATCTAATTGTACCGAAGTTTTTGTAGTTAAAACCTAACACCTTAAATGTGATTAAGTTGAGACAGTATTGGTACAATGGTGATCCACGGGTCATGCTTGTCCTTGTTCAAATCATCTGGCCATTACCTTGATATTCCTTCACACTCATCTTAGAGGGAGCGACTGCTCGACCACCAAGAAAAGAGCTGAAAAACTAAGAAGAACTTGGTCTCACAAGTTTATAGTGAATGAATTGTCGAGTTGAGCATATTCTGACAAGTGCATAAATATGTTATTGTACTTAGATGGAGAATTTCTCCTAAGACTTCTTCGTCATATGGACGAAACAAATTTTCTCAAGACTTCGACCGATCAAGTGATACATATAGCCATAACTTTATCGTTCTTTAGCTTGCCTTAAGCCAATGGTTGATGAATGAGTATCATCAGTAACAACCCGCACTTTGAATATATACCAAGTATTCCCAAGATCTTTTTATTCTTAATATTGGATTCCTAACATCTCTTAGTTTAACAAGAGTTCATCACGATTCATCTATAACTTACACGCAAAACAGACATATTCGTCATATCCCTTCCATGATCAAGTAGATACTACCAAATACCTTGCAAGCGAGCTCCGTGGTCAGGAGCCACTTGATTTGGGTGAAAACCGACTATTCAAGATTTGTATGTACATCTCTTAGTTCCTAATAGAGATAAGTTGTGACCACAAGCTGCATTTTTCAGTTTTTTGAAAACTATCAAACTGATAAGGTAGTGGAGTGCAATGACATCCATTACGAGAGTATATCTCATTGTAGTCGATTCCAGTGCATTTGTGAGAGACATTGCGCCAAAAGGTGAGTTACACTTACGGTGTCTGCATCACCAGACCAAGACATTATCTCTTTGTTTAAACCGGATCGCATCTTTCCAATTAGGTCAATCTACAACGTTAGTATTTCAACGAAATATGGCTCAATATCAAACTTATTAAACTATGTCATCATGTAGACTGGTGTAATTTCTAAGTGTAGAGATCTCTATGTGGATTGGTATTGACATTGAGGCGTCCTCCAATGATGATCATAATCCAGAAATAACACATGAAACAAATGAGTTTCATTAATCAAATGATCAAACTGTGTCAAACTCACATTCTTTTTTAGAGTATTTATCGAACCTAATAACCTGCTCCTAATCTGTGAGAGTCCATAGCCTAATGACATCATCTACCACATTTATGGCATCACCATGCCACCATTTATAGGTGAAGACAACACCGAAAATCTTAAAAAAAAAATATTTTCAAAATTTCCAAATACATATGTTCCATTTATATATCAAAATAAAAGATATGTTGTAGAATCATATTGAGGGAATGAATTCTCCTTTTCTTATTGATAGAATGAAGCCCCTTTATATAGGAAAATACATGGGTCTCTTAGGCTATTACATGGGTCAATGAGCCTATTACATGGATATATGTAAAACCCTATTACAACATGGTTTACTACATAAAGCCTGTATACAAGGCATGGAACAAGACACACATATATATCAAATATCCTATAATACTCCCCCTTGTGTCGCGTGTCTTCATGCCGGTATGGTGCTTACGGTGTTGCCTCATCAAAACCTTGCCAAGTAACAAAAACCCTGTGGGAAAACTAAACCTTGGTCGAAGGAAAAAGAGTACAATGCACCAACTACTCCATTGAGAACTCGCCATGTGATGCTCCCCCTGATGTGTACTTCAATCGGATTTTCCTGATGAATGGTGCATTCCAACATGCTTCTCAAGAGTAGATGTGAGCCAAGACTTAAACAAGTCTGCCATGATCAACCACAAATGGGGATCAATGGTCTTAGCGGTGCATGCAATGTTACCTCATTAAAAACTTTGTCAAGCAAAAACCCAGTGGGACAAAAAGCTGTGACTAAAGGAAAAAAAAGTGCAACATGGTTGACACAAACAACCACACCCTTCACATTTGATGATGACATGTATATATTAGACTTTCTTTCAAATCTGCATCTCTCCCTGATCTTAAGATCATTCATAGGGTGCTTCTGGATCCTAAGTGACCACAGAGCTGTTTTGACAACCTGGCATATGCATGCTCTTTTAACATGTCTCAAATGTAGCATTACTCAGTGCCAGCAGCTATGTGCACAGTGCCTAGCAACTGTATGCACAGCGTTCGACAGCCAGCATGCACAACGCTCGGCAGCTAGGTGCACAGTGCTCGGTAACAGGTGCACATGTGCACGTATAGTGCCTGTCAGCAGTGCACGTGTGCACAGAAAGTGCACAGGTAGCGCTCAGACAGTGCACAGGCAGCGTGTCATATGTCCAGCAACTCGGCCACTAAACCAACCGGTGCCTAGATCATGATTCCGCTTCTGATGCATCTTGATTCATGCATGGCTAGCGATGGCATAGGCAACAACCTTTCTCTCATGTCATAGAGAATGAATATGCCAGATACTCTTAGAGTATTCAAGTGATGTCTTTTGTCATATCATTGGCATTGCGTGGGCGCAAAGCTACTTAGCTTTATAACGAATGAAGGTGAGGTCAAGTCTTTCTTTTGATTAAACGGATCACTCTCTCTTGAAGTAAAGACTTTGACTAATCATGCGAGTATATGAAGGTTCCACTCTTCTTCAGATGACCTAAGCCGATTGATGGAAATACATCATCAATACACAATCGATCGACTTCAATCATTGGATATCCAACATATACTGCGATCATCCGGAATCAATACGCAATGGCATTATTCACCATATCTCATCCGAAATCAAGGAGTCATGTACTATGCGTCCAAAACACTTGGTCAACGCAAGCTCCACTTGATTTGGCTTATGAAGTCTATTTAAGATCTTCATGCATATCTCTGATCCCATAGAGACGTTACTATGATCATAATCATAGGGCTGCATGTACAGTTATTGGGGAAACTACCAAACTAACAAGGTAGTGGAGTGCAATAGCATCCATTACGAGAGTACTTCTCATCGTAGTCGATCCAAGTGCTTGTTTATGAGAAACCTTGCTCCATAAGGGAGTCTGAGACTCTTGTTCTCACTATGCTAACTCACAAAGGTTTTACTTGATAGGGTTTACGCTTGCAGTGTCGACAACACCTGCCCAATGACCTATCCCTTTGTCTAGGTCGCATCTTCCCATTTTAGGTCAATACACTTTGTCGACATATCAACAAACGTGTGCTTCGATAAACTCAACATCCCACGTCCTCATGTACACTAGTGTAGTCATTGTAGAGATCTCTTTTTATGAATTGGAATTTGACGTTGAGGCGTCCCCCAACGATAGTCACAATTCAGACTAATATGAGACGAAGTGAGTATCACTGATCAATGGACCAGTAGTGCCAAACTCGCTTTCTCTCTCAGTGCGAGTGTATATCGAACCCAAGGGCCTCAACCTATCCTTCAGGGAGCCACAAGGCCTAGGACACCATGTTGCCACATTATGGCACCCTCATATCACCATACAAGGTGACGGCGTCAAGACCATCTCAATATGGCCGAGCCAAGGCATGAAGACCACCTCAATTTGGTCTAGCCATGTCCTCTTGATAGAACATCATTCCTTACAAACATATGCAGCATTGATCTCGTCACTATAGTTCTATGGGGATCATGTTGAGACTTAGTGGTAACCAACCACGACATTCACGTCGTTCCCACTTGAACACTGGTGTTCATATCTCCCCCTAACGACGGGAATACAGTCTCAAAGTAACAATCCGCAATGTAGCGGTTAAGGAGATCGTCTGTCAAGGAGCTTAAGGTGGAGAGCAATAAAATGACTCCTATCCAACTTTAGGACATATTCATCTCATGCGACACTTTATCATTGGGCACTGTGGCAGTCCAATTTGGCACATTATGGAACTCAAGGCTTGGAGATCAGTTATTATCCCGCCGAGTTCAAGGATTACAACTTCATGTCAATCCTAACACACAGTTACGAGCTGTCGTGCATCAATGCAATGATGGTAAGTCGTGGACGAATTTATACATGCCTGCATGTCCCTCTTTAGGGATGGGTAGTGAGCACATAGATACATAAGCGACATGTGGTAGACGATGGTGCAACACATGACCAATGTGTTAGCCCTTCAACCAACACCATAAAAGCGCATACAGTATCCATATATTGGTTGCATCGGTCTGCATAAACCCTCTTTGGATTTTCAATAAGAATGATATCTTTTGTGGCATAGCATAAGAGGATCTTTCACCTTACTTAGCTAAAGAACAAGCTTTACAAAACGAAACCATGTGTACCGTGCGGCTTCTGAAGACATCATGTCGGCACACAAACACAACATACAATCATGGCGTAGTTCGTTGTTGTTGGGGAATAGACGCCCAAGAATATCAAACAATTCTGGCTCGCATATCTCACTCGGTATGACCCAAATGTCATATCTTGTCTGAGTCAATTGTCCCAAATATACTTATTGGTGACACCTTAGGACTCATGCTCTTCTCCATGATGCTCTCAATTGGCACTCATGAGAATTATACACAAAAGTCTCAATCATTCTCATTATGGTAATAGTTGGTGTGTATGTTCATAACACACTTCAATATTTGATTGCCTCTCTCACCATAAGGAGGGCATTTGTGCATTAGATGATCGAGTCAAAGGCATCAAGAATTGATTCAACCATGTCATAAAAGATGGTGAAGATCCAATCAAACTTAGTCACAAAAAGGATTCACAATCTGCAAAGAGTATGCAGTTTTCGTGTAATATGACCTATACTCACTAAAACGCTATAACTCTCTCTTCTATATGGAAATGAATGAACCGCTGAACCATTGGAAACTAGATTCATATAGATTTCCAATGATATAAATTGCACGTTCCAGTTCATCAGGAGTTGATCTGGGGGCTCTGACGAAGTTAAGGGACAGTAGGATACAATCTGCCATTTGACAGCATGACCTGTACACACTTAAACTATCATAACTCTTTCGTCGGGACAGATATGGATGAGCCGCTTAAACCAATGGAAACTAGACTCACGTAGCTTTCTAATGATATAAAATTCAGCTTCTAGTTCATCTGGAGCTGTTCAGAAAACTCTGATGAAGTTACGATACAGTAGCTTCAACTTACTGTGGTGGTAGATTTTGACATGATGAAGCTTTCAACTTTAAAGTGGCATCACAGGATTTCTCCTTGACCCAAAAGCAAAGCGTACATATGGAATTATAAGTCTTCAACATCCATGAAGGATGACATTTGGTAACAGCAACATGGGGGGATCCAAAATCAAGGAAGTAGATAACCTTTGCGAGGTTAACCACCTCTCTGATGATGAAAAATCTGCTGTTAGGTGAAGACTAAACCACAAACATCGGCACACCTTCATAAGGCTGTGCATGATCATGTCATAGTGTGAATACACTTATCGAACCAACGATTTCATCGATATCTCATTCAGTTTGGAGAAAATCAAAGAGTCATTCATGACATCAAATGTCAGAGGCATTCATTTGATGTTCCGTACACTCTTTGTACGTTTCTTATATGCATTCATTCTTTTGCTCAGGATTGTGTGGGTAGTCCCACCATCTGCAAGGCACTCAATTTCTCCACGTAACTTACCTATCGAACAAGGTAGATACGTGAGAAAAAGACATAAAAACTGAAGGCAACCGTGTGCATTGCAGAATTCCTGGTAGCCTGACCTTTGCTCACTAAAACAGTCATAACTTCTTCGTTAGAAGGGATATGAATGAACCACAAAAACCGTTGGAAACTAGACAGACGTAGCTTTCCAGTGATATATGGTTTACGTTCTAGTTCATCTGGAGCTATTCAAAAAGCTCTTCAGAAGTTGCTGTTCAGAAAGTGGCAGATTCACTGTTTTTGTTTTTGGTTGCTCGTATTTGCAACTTGCACGTATGCCAATGCACTTGGCAACATTTGACAGCGCATTGCACCTACACATATGTCATTGCACTAAGCACTTGGCAACATTTGGTAGTGCATGAGGAGCCACACATATGCTGGTGCACCGAGCACTCGACAACATTCGGTGGCTGCACACTCTCTTGCGCCCATGGCGCACGGTATAGGGCAGTGGGGGGAGCTCGGCAGCTTATCTCAAGTGCACAACATAAGGTGCACAAAGCTTCAGCAGCTACTGCATAAAGCTTGGTCCTGGTACCCAGTGCTCGGCAGTCGGTGTCCTGTGCACGTCCTCGAGTGTTCTGTGCTATGTAGCTCACTTAGTGCTTGTCCTTAATATAAGTGCACAACCATTGGTGATCAGTGCACGGTTTCTTATGTTCAATGTTAACATATGGTGCTTATTGTTCAACAACTAATGCACAGTGCACGATAGTTCATGTGTAGAGCACAAAGCAACACACATAACTATCGACATCTGACAAAAAAGATGGTGGCATTCCTCACACAACATAAAGCAACTGACACACAGGGGCGGCAACTGACACACAATTGGAGCAAAAACAATCAAGGGGCAGTAGGTAGCATACAGGGTTAGCAACAGGCACGTTGGGCGGCAACAGGCGTATGACCATCGGCAGCTGGCAGCCAGATGCACATGGGCTCGATAGCGTGCACGGCAGCTCGGCAACCATGCCAGCAGATTGTGTAGCACTCAGTAGCTCCTAGGTAGTGCTCAATAGTTGCATGTCTTTAGCATAAAATAGTATTGCTCAACTTCTAATCTCCATTTGAGACTTAGAGCGACATTCAAGGGTCAATATGTAAGTGAGCGGCAAATTTCCTCGCTCATACATACAATACCAAACTGTTGAGACTTGAGAGTGGCCATCTCGCTTTATGGGTTGGAGTTTCAGCGTAGGAAGCAGTGGCTAAATCTTCGAACAAAATCTATGTCATGCTCTGCAACTGGGTGCTCAGTGGTTGGAAACTAGCACTCAACAGCTATGCAGCACTGGTCCTCTATAGCTGGGCACTAGGCGCACGACACCTGGCAGCTGGGCAGCCTGTGCTCTACAGCGTGGCGGTGGTGCTCTGCAGCTAGACGCTGGGCATCCTACACCGGTAGCTAATTCTCCACCATGTTCTCAACGAGACTTCTATCCAGAGAACTGTGCTAACGTTGATCAAACACAACGCGGGTTCAATGAATGAGATGATTCTCTAATTCTGAACTTTTTTTAATAGCATAACACAAACCAACGTTGGATACCTCACAACGTGGACCTAAAAACATCTTCGGTGCATGGTGCACGACAACTAGTGCTTGTCACCCAGCAGCTAGTGCTCGGAAGCTGCCCTAGGCAGCGCTCAGTAGCAATTGGCAGTCAGCGCTCGACAGTGCATAGCAATTAGTGCGCAGGGCTTCGACAGCTAATAGCCACTTGCACGTATAGTGCCTGGCAGCAGCGCACGTGCGCACATGCGGTGCCCGGCAGTAGCGCACGACAACACCTAGGCAGGTGCACATACAATGTCTGGTAGCAGTGCACACGTGCACAGGGGCAAGCCCTGGCAGCAGCGTGCACGCGCACAGGGGCAGGTGCACATACGGTGCCCGGCAGCAGCGCACACATGCACAGGGGCAAGCCCTGGCAGCAGCGTGCACGCGCACAGGGGCAGGTGCACATACGGTGCTCGGCAGCAACGCACGCGTGCACAGGGGCAAGCCCTGACAGCAGCATGCACGCGCACAGGGGCAGGCCCTTGCAATAGTGCTCAGCAGGTGCACGCGGCAGCACAACAGTCAGTAGGTGCACGCAGCAGCACACGGTCAGTAGGTGCGCACGCCAGAGCACATCACTCGGCAGCGGCGCACGTGTGCCAAGGCATAGCGCTCGGCAGCTGTGCACACGCCAGAGCACAGTGCTCGACAGCAGCGCACAACGAGCAGCATGCGGGCTAGTGGTGCCGGTAGCCAAATGCACATGTTTTAGGATTTCATAATAACCTGCAAAGACAAACGTCTCAAGTATAGAATGGGGATGGAGAAGGGAAGAACAGATTTTATCCTCCCCGAGGTTCTTGAACTTTGACAATTACTCAAAATTTAAAGCTTACTTGCTAGTCTGCCAAATAGACTGCATTTATATAAGCTGTTTCATGCTTCCATGCTCAAATCCATGTGCTTTCGGCGATCGTTCGCGCAATTCCATCGTGAATTGTCGCATTTGGAGGCCATGAAACACATGAAAATCATATGGTTAGTTAATCTTGCCATAAACAGTAGCAAATCATTGAAAAACATCAACCATATGAAGGATTCAAAGAGAAATTAGGAATACAACCCGTTTTTCTCAAGGAAAAGTGATTCCTATGCACGTTGCAGCCATTGGAAGGACCAGTTCACCCACTTTTACTCCGGTTCTGGGGGTTTCCTTTAAACTGAAGGATCCTGACATCCTTTTGCATAACCTCTCCAAATTTCACGAAAATCGGATTTCAGAAAGTGCCTGAACCGGTTGCTTGAACATTTCGGCCGGTCTGGGGATTCCAGCGGCCAGTTCAGTACCTTTTCGGCCGGTTCTTGGGGTGAGGCCGGGGGCGTTGGAAGCATATGAGCAATATATTCAACTTATCTGTTGGTGACGAAAGCCAATTCGGAAATTATTCTGTCGATATTGACGTTTGAATCCTGAGGCAGATTTTAGGGTATTGTTGCGCAGGTGCACAGGGGGTTCGCGGCGGTGCCCAGAAGGTGCGCAGTGGTGCCCTGAGGGGTGCGCAGCAGTGCCCTGCGGTGCCCAGCGGTGCGCGCGACATAATTTTCCTTTTTTTGGTGGCCTACTTGCTCTTTTTGGGGTTTAGAGCCTTTTTGGGGTTTAGAGCTAAGTGCATATAACGTGTTGTAGAATCATATTGAGGGAATAAATTCTTCTTTTTCTTATTGATAGAATGAAACCCCTTTATATAGGAAAATACATTGGCCTCTTGGGCTATTACATGGGTCAATGAGTCTATTACATGAATATATGTAAAACCCTATTACAACATGGTTTACTACATAAAACCCGTATACAAGACATGTATCAAGATACACATATATATCAAATATCCTAAAATAAGATATATTTTTTTCAAAATAAAAGATATAATTTAGGTTGTCAACTCATCAACTCCGCGCCTCGATAAAACAATCAGCACGATTAAAACAATCAGCAATAATATTCATTTCCCTACTGATCACGCATGCCATATAATCATTGTATATTAACCCATATCATAGAGGAGAGAGTGGAGAGTGCTCGACAAACCGAACCTACTCACAAATACCTAGCTGCTCTACCTATACTCACAAACCCTAAAAATCTCATCTTTTCACTTTTCCGGCCAGAATGTCTGTGCGACTGGTCTTTCTTCTCTCGTCATCTGAACCTCCTCCACCGGAGGTGACTGGCGACGATATCAGGCGTTGGTTTGTCTGAAATGTTCAGAATCGAGCAGCCGCAGACCTCACCTTGTGCTACGACGAAGACGGACAAGAAATGCAAAACGCGGTCACACTTAGGGCTCAAGATGAGACGATCTCTGCCTAGCCACCAGCGCGCCATGGTACCATTGACCCATCCTGTCAATGATGACAACTGGGTTGTGCCTCTTGAGACCAGGTAGGCAGTTTTTCAGTGGGGATTGTCCTGAGGCCACCAGGAACTGGTTTTTGCAGTGTTTTTTCAAGCCTTAATGACACCCTGATTTCATCCGCGTGTTCGACCCACACAGAGTGCCTACGGATGACGCGGCCTCGCTCCAGAGTCTGGGAATCGACCGTGAATTTGCTTTAATCCGGTTGGAGCTTCAAGCAGGCTTTCTTCTGAATCCCTTAGCATTTCGGGGAGTTCAATCTTTAGTTTTTTTTTCAAGCTATATTTATTACATTTCAGTGAGTTCTTTCTCTTTATTTTTTTCGAGCTATATTTATATATATGAAAAAACCGAACCTAAGTATAATTGTGTATGCATATATATATATGGAGGACTCTTTATTTAAAAGATCCTTATTTTTAGTTTATTTATAGGGTTAAATATTTTACAACTTTTTAATTATATTTTTTAATTTTAACCGTTTAATACTTAAGTCATAATATATAGATCACATCTAAAAAATTTCATCCAAATAAGTGATAGTTAAGGTGTTTAAAACTGTGAATTAAAATTATAAGCATTAATAGTTTAAGTTTGTTGACAGATTTGATCTGTCAATTGATTTCAGTTATTTTAAAGCCTTAACAATCACTAATTTGGAAGAAATTTCCAGAAATGATATACATATATGCATGTAAGTATTGAATGATGGAGATGCTGGTATATGATCGAAAAGTTTGACGAATGCATATCCTTATAAATAAACAAAAAATAGAGATATCTTAGTGGAAGAGTCCTATATATATATAAGAGTTTAGATCCAATATCAGAACCTAAACAAGCGAAGACAAAAGAGAATGGTTGGCCTAAGCGATTGTGCCAAAGAGATGAATGAACAGTAGAGAATGCGTGGGGAATGGTAATTCGAAAAACAAACGAAGCGGGTATAGACCATTTTGGCATGGAACCTGAAACAAGAGACGATCAGTTTGTAAATAATATATCTGATAGAAATTAGGAGAAAACACACAACAGAAAGAATATTTTTGTGAATTGAAAAAATATGAAAGACATTACACAAAGAAAAATTATAAGAGCCTGAGGGAAAGGAAATGGTGACCGTATGAGATATTGGCATTGATCTAGCATCATCCATATAGACATTATGTGAACTATTGTAGGGTTTAGCGTTTTGAAGAGACATGACAGTCATGTGATGAGTAGCGTCAGAGTCGGGATACCAATTTAGATCAATATTAGAGAAGTGGGTGCCATTAAAAGGAGGAGCGGTAGCGGATCCGACAAACTTGTGAGAGTGCTGAGACGAACCATAACACTTTTAGGGTGCTGGGATCACTACCAGAAAAAAAAACTTTAACCGACGATATGACAAAAACAGGCCGACGAAAAAATTTTGTCGGCTAAAGTGGACTTTAACCTACGAAAAAATCTTTCGTAGGGTAGGTTGAATTTTCGTCGACTAAACTAATTTTTTCGTCGGCTATAGTCTAAGAACTTTAGCCGACGAAATTAGGGTATTTCGTCGGCTAAAGTACCTTTTAGTTATAAAATTGCACTACGGATATTTCGGTGTCCGAATGACTATTGTGATACTAATCTGAAAGAAGAACGGGCATATAAGTGAAACACATTGCTACGCCATGACATATGAGTTTTTTTGTCATCTGAGTTCGTTTAAGGCTTCAAAATGCAGTTTTTATAAACACTTAACACACAAAACGCCTCTTTCTGCATCTATATGAGGTATTTTGGTCGGATATTCAATATAAAAAACTCTCACCATGATGAGACGTAACTGCCCATCTAAAATTTTTAAGACATTTATCCCTCGATGATATGGCTCTTGATAGTTAGGGATAAATAATGGTAAATAGTAAGCATGTTGTGATTCTGATGATCAAACTTCATAACAAAAAATCAGACTATCTGATATGATCATTATGTCGAAATATGTCTGGTAAAAAATTCAATTTGATCTGATAAATTTAAGGGCTTGATCCAGACGGTCAATCCCGTGAGTCAAACCCCTAAATTGTATTGACCGCAACTATTGGCACCGAGACTTTACCAGAATTACGTGATTTTTCAACCGTAGACACCATTCCGGTGATATCTTATTTCACGATTTTTTTTTTCGTTTTAAGGTTCTACGTATAGGGTTTAGGGTTTTAACCGACGAAATTAGGGCAATTCGTCAGCTAAAGTTAAATAAATAAATAACTATAGCCGACAAAATTAGGGTAATTCATAATCTATAGTTAAATAATTAAATAAAATAAATAAATAACTATAAGCGACAAAATTTATTAAAATTCATCGGCTAAAGTTAATTCAAAATTTTCAAAATCCCCGTCAAAAATTTTAAATTTTTTCTATATCTTTCATTCTTCTCTTCCTCCTCCTCCGGCGGTAACTCCTCATCCTCATTCTCCTCCTCCTCCTCTCCCTCTCCTTCTCCTCCTCCTTCTCCTCTCCTTCTCCTTCTCCTTCTCCCTCTCCCTCTCCTAGCATTCTCCTCATCCTCCTCTCTTTCTCGGCCTTCTCCTCCTTCTCGGCCTCCTCCACCACCGGCGGAAAAAAAGAAAAAAAAAATTTAATAAAAAATACAAGAAATAAAAAGAAAAGAAATAAAATAAATAAATAAATAACTAACGATAGCCGACAAATTTTAATAAAATTCGTCGGCTAAAGTTAAATAAATAATAAATAAATAAAATAAATAACTATAGCCAACGAATTTTATTAAAATTCATTGACTAATAAAGTTAAATAAAAAATAATTATAGCCGACGATTTTTAATAAAATTCGTCGGCTATAGTTAAATATATAAAAATAAATAAAATAACTAACTATAGCCGACAAAATTTAATAAAATTTTGTCTGCGACGGTCGAAAAATTCGTCGTCTAAAGTCCAGACTTTAAGCGACGAAAAATTTATTCGTCGGCTAAATAATTGACTTTAGCCGACGATGAACAGTAATTTGTTGGCTAAAGTTTTGGCCGACGGCTTTTTCCCGACGACTTCTTAGCCGACGAAAAAATTTCGTCGGCTAAAGTAGTTGTTCTGGTAGTGGATGAGAAATTCTTGAGCCCAAGATGCACGACTAGTCCAAGAATAACAAGGGAATTAACTGTGTACAACCATGAGAATGAGATGAAGAAGGGAGTATATATTTTTGGTGTTGTTGAATCGTTGATAACAACGAAGTAGGAAAAGAAGGGGAAGAAAGGAGTAAGACAAGGTTGAAAGAAAAGAGTGAAAGAATGAATCACGATGAGGAAAAGGAATCATGAAAAGAGGAAGACGACCACATGTAAAGATTGATACACTAATACCATGTAGAAAATGTAGAATTGCATTTTCATTAATTTTCTCGATACAAGTTTACAAGCTATATATAGTAGCATGATTACTACTGTTACGAACAGAATCAAAGATGATTGCAGCAAATTAGCAAAGGTATTTACAACTATGCAATGCTAATCAAAAACTGATCCAAGATTAAGTTAAATGCATTAATCTCTATCTACAAAATCTGGTTTTAAAGAAGAGAAAATCTCGCTAACAGAGTTTAAGCTTTAAGGGAGCCCTTGTAATAAGGACCTTTAAATTGAGAACTAGTTGAAGATTTTTGAATTAATTGTTTATTAGACTAACTTTTTGATCAAATTTTGACATCTTAACCGTTGAAGTTGTAGATTTATATAAGTAGATTAATCATACAAAATTTCAGTCAAATTGGTGATCGTTAAAAACTTGTTGTAGATCAAATGAATGGGCGAACCAAATCTGTCAAACGTAAACCGTTCAAGATCATAATTGGTAAATCACACTTATAAATACCTTAACGATTTTCAATTCTGTTAAAAATTTACAGAAATGATATACTCATAAATATTTATAAAATAAACGGTTAAGATATGAATATAAAATCGAAAAACAGCATAAACCGAAAAGTTATCAATTTAAAAGTCCCCACTAAAAAGACTTCTTAACCTTTAAAGTTTGAATAGAAGAACCAATTGCATCTTATTCCCTTTATATCCCTCTCGAATCTTGCCCCTCCGCTCCACACGCTCCTCTGTCTCATACAGAAACTACTACTTTACTTTAACACCAGAGAGAATTCTAGATCTTGACCACCCAAAACAGAATCTTCAACACTCTCATGTTTTTTATTCACCATATTAATTCTCACCACCAAAATCTGCAGAGGGTTTAGTCATTGCAAGTAACTCCAACCCACTTGGAGTTTTTATATTTGCATAGGATCCTTTCAAATTTCTGTGCCCAGTTTCTGACTTCTTGCAGTTTGAACCTGTTGGGTTTTCCAGTTTTGAGATGCTGTGAGAGGGTTTTTAGATGTTTGTTTTTAGGATCATTAAGCTTTTTGGAGTAACTTTTAAATGTGAGAGAGGTTGAGATTTCATAGCGTCATTTCCTTACTTTGCTTACCCAGCTTTCTTGATTTCTTGTGCACTGAAAGTTGCATGCTTTAAATGCTTCTTCATTATTAGCTCATCATAGGTCTTGTATTTAGGACTGTAACTGTTTTCTGGTACAAAGAAGAAAACAGTAACATTTCCTTGAATTGAAATAAGGCTGTTGTTGTACTGCCTTTGCCTTAAAAGTGTTAATTTTGGGTTAAACAAAATTACTGGCTCCTGCTGAATAATAGGTACATAAATATCCGGGTCTTCTCTGCTTTTTGGTTCTGTTTCTTGAATAGTAAAACTCCTTCCCTCTCTCTCTCTCTCTAGCTCTTTCTCTCTCTTTGTCTTCCCACTTCTCTCATATTCTTGTTTGTATCTTTCTCTGAGAAACGTTCATTTCTACTGAAAATGAACAGATCTCAGTTCATTTCAACAATGGGTGCTTAGGATCACCTGCCATGGAATCAAACCCGGAATCCATTGATGGGTTACCGGCTGTTCCTTATTCCATTGATGTCAATATCGTCTCGGAGCATGAAAATAATCAGCTTCAGCAGACTGTGTGCAATCTTGAAGGTAAAGCTATACAATTTACATATGTTAGAGAATGTAGAGTTTGACATTTTTGATAAGAGGAAGTATTTGACTTTTTTGGATTGGTGGTTTAGGAGAAATTGCACAGTTGAAGCAGAAGCTGAAGCTGTGGGATAAGAAGAGGAGAGAAGCGTTAAATAAGATCATAGACATCAAAGGTAAAGAGGGCGTCAAACCACATTTGCCTCAGTTGTTGATTTTGATGTGGAAGTGGTTTTGGTATTGTTGTATATGATGTAGTTAGTGAAATGGATGTTCAGGCAGTATTCGAGTGTTTTGTCGAGTTAGACCATTCCTAGTGATCAAGAAGAGAAGAATTCGAGAACCCATTTCTGCTGGATCAGAGAAGATTGTGGTCAAGTCTTCTGGAGCAAGAAAAGAATTTGAGTTTGACAAGGTCTTTCCCCAAGAAACAAGCCAAGGTTAGTGTCAATTGCGAGAATGTGTGATGTGCACGTTTGATTGTTAATTCATTGTTTCAGTTGTGGTAAGAGTCACTCTATCATTGATTCCTTGTTTTATGTTTCTACAGAAGATGTATTTGCTGAGGTGGAACCAATTATCAGATCTGCACTTGATGGTCACAATGTGTGTGTTTTTGCTCATGGTCAAACTGGCACTGGCAAGACATTTACTATGGTTAGTAAGATACTGAGACTAAATTTATTGTTGCATGTATGTTGTTGATCTCTAAAATGGAAGAGAACGTTCTGAATGATAAACTAAAATGCATGTACAGGATGGCACAAATGAGGAGCCAGGGATCATTCCTAGAGCTCTCAGAGAGATCTTTAGTCAAGCCTCATTGGATAGCTCGTCTTCTTTATCGTTTTCAATGAGCATGTTGGAAGTTTACATGGGCAATCTTAGGGATCTTCTATCACCAAACGCAGCCACTAGACCACATCAAGCTGTAACAAGATGGTAATTACTTCTTTGTTTAGTGCCGTGCACAATTAGGCCTTTACTACTTTGCTTACTTTAGCTTGGCCAACTCTACTACAGCAATCTCAGCATTCAAACTGATACAAAGGGGTTCATAGAAATTGAGGGTCTTGCAGAAGTGCCGGTTCTTGATTTTGCTAAAGCTAGATGGTGGTATAATCGGGGGAAGCGAGTCAGATCTACTGCTTGGACTAATGTGAATGAGGCATCTAGCAGGTCTCACTGGTGGGTTACAGGTCTAGTTAGATTTCTCACAATGTTACATTGGATTAGTTTTGGTTGATAATTAATTTATCTTTCTAGCTTCATATATCTAGCTTAACGAGGATAACCATATTCCGACATGGAGATGCTTTGGAAGCCAAAAGGGAAGTGAGCAAACTGTGGTTGGTTGATCTTGGTGGAAGCGAAAGATTGCTTAAAACAGGAGCGACTGGACTAACACTTGATGAGGGAAGGGCCATAAATCTTTCTCTTTCAGCTTTGGGGGATGTTATTGCTGCTCTGAGAAGGAAACGAGGCCATGTGCCTTACAGGTAAGTTAGTTGGCATGAGTATGATTCCTTGTCAGCTTTTTTAAATGTTGTACCCTTTTACTTTTTCTTTGGTGAGTGATCTGTGAGCTTGTATGTGTTGTTGGTTCTAACTTGCACTGGACTCTATCAGTTAGAATCTGATTCAGTCAGTTAGATTGTTTGAATATGTTTCGATTTGTTAGAATCAATTTCAGTATAAATCTGATGGATTTTTTTGGATTTTATTTTTTGATTGCAGGAATAGCAAACTTACACAGATCCTCAAAGATTCCTTAGGTAAATCATCACATTCTTTGAACTTTCATGGAGCTGAAATTCTTAAGGCATCGAATTATCTAAAGTTATGCATATGCAGTGCAAATGACTATTCAATTTATTGTCTTGATGGCAAAGAGTGATCTAATAGTCACATAATTATCTACACTTTCTTCATTATTTGGAGTTGAAACTGCGTTCCATTTAATTGGTACTCCAAATGTTTTAATTAGGTCATGGTTCGAAGGTTTTGATGCTTGTTCATGTCAGCCCATGTGAACAAGATGTTGCTGAGACAATCTGTTCTTTGAGCTTTGCTAAGAGGGCAAGGGCTATAGAGAATAACAGGGAAATATCAGAGGTACTTGTCACTAGTTTCTTCATTACCGATAGTTTTCTCAGTTGTGAATTGTGCCAACTGTTTGCTATTACTGTAGGACCTGAAGAAGCAAAAGGAGAAAAGGACCAAGGAGCTTGAAAATGATATGAGAGAAGCCGAAGAAGAATGTGAGAAAGTTAAGAATCAAATACAGAAGGCTGAGTTACTGTTACATGAAAACATAAAGCACTTCTCAACCAGTTATGGACCTTCTGAAGTTGAGGAGGTCCCCATTAGTCCCGAAGAAGTTGTGAAAGAAGTCATAGAAACACCTCGAAGGCGTGAGAAAGCAAGTAGAGGAACTGCTGCTAATTCATTGCCTCGGTTCATGACTTCCACTGCAGCCAGTCGACATAGACAAACTGCAGCAGAAAGACAAATTGTTGGCAAAGCAAGAAGCTTGAGATCATATGTGACCAAAAGCTCAATCCAATTCTCGGCTTCACAATCAATGAGTTACTCCTCGGATGCTCGGTTCAGAACCCTTTTGCAAAACTCAAACACAAAGTCCAGATACTCACTGGAAACAGGTACTGTCCCTGCAGAGAGTCCCAGGTGCCATGTCTCAGAGTTGTCCAAGACAGCAGCCTCACTGTCTCGAAGCAAGATAGTCACTTCATCGGATCCAAACTTGAAAGTTATGCTTAATCGTCATAGAAGAAGGATGTCTGATATAATCTAACTATCCATGTACTACTATCTAAGTGTCAGAAAGAGCTCGATTATTTGCTAATGGTTGCAGTATAGTATGAATAATACTGGTGTGCATGTTTTCCGGTTGTCTCATTAGGTTTCTGTGCAAGATTCTATAGGGGGTATTGTGTGATAATGACTCAGGGTGGTCTGATATGGGTGGTTGCTTGCTGGGGTGTGTTAAAATATTTGCGTACACGACCCCTTTAAACGTTGATTTGGTTAGGCTTGCAGATCAATGTAGTTCATTGTTGACATAAGTTTGTAAACCATGTTGGGAACTTTGTTGCTTTCGGACATGTGGAGAAAGATAGATTGTTCTTTGCTTGAAGCCTTGAGGCACACTTCATCACTTTTAGCTCATTTGATTATATTCTAGCCTTCCTCTTGCTTTCAAACCTTTACATTTCTGGTGAAATCGGTCACACTCTGAGTGATCGACACTTCAGTGTTTTCTCCATGCCAATTTAGGCAAGTGACATGGACTGGAGAGCATGATCTTGACTCTTGAGCTATATTCCTTAGATTTTGTATTGTTCTTTCGTTAGATGGATATGATTTACATTGTTAACAACTATTTCCGTTTACGGTGAAGTTACATACAACTGATACAAGTCTCTTTATGAGGAAATTGATTCTACTTATAAAATATAGAAGTTTGAAGTTTCAATATTTCACTCAGCACCTATAATAGTTTGTGATATTACCAGGGTCTAAATAAATCTAAAACTCGAAATCGTATTGAATCACATCCCATTAGAAAGTTAAATCATTACGTTGGGTCTACTTATTTGGCCAAAACCGGTCACCAAATCTCGATCACCTTGGTTTCAACTTACAGACATTTATCAACACCGATAGCACCCATTAGCTCTTGTAAATCCAACCAAACCAAAGCTCAAATTCCACCACATAAGACATGTACTCAACCATCTATCTCCCCAATCGAGTATTGAAAAACTTATGTGAAGCAATTGTATTACTTATCAAACTGATACAAAGAGGTACCTTATGTAGCGGCAGATAGGAACACCCAACCCAACCCTACTCGGTTTGTATGTAGTTACAAAACTAACCCTGTAGAGATATGAAACCTAATTACAGTAAGGAAAGAATCATTTAGGTATGATTATTTCCTTAATACTCTCCTTCAAGTTGAAATGTATGTTAAGAATATTCAACTTGTATTCAACTTGCTCAAGAGTTCCGTGAATTACTGCAGATGCAATGACTTGGTGAATAGATCAGCTGATTGATCCTTTTGTTTGAATGTGTGTAGTCTGGATGAGTCATCTTTGTATCTTCTCACAAACAACGTGAAAATCAATTTCTATATGTTTGATGCGTTCATGGAAGACCGGATTTGATATTATGTACAGTGTCGCTTGGTTATTCCGCCTCCGCACTAGACCTCGAAACCGTACCTTGCTTATTTGTCTTCCATGAAACAGGTGCACTGTCAAGAAATATGCAATAGTCAGTCACTGACCGTCTAGTATCTTTATATCGTGCCCGATCAGCATCACAAAAAACTCTCAAAGTCGGTGAACCATTAGATGGCAGAGTAAACCTTAACCTGGAGTAGCTTTGAGGTACCGAAGCACTTTGTAAGCTGCTTCAAGATAGACATCTCTTGGGTTGTCCATAAACTGGCTGAGAATATGTACGACATATACGAAGTTAGGGCGTGTAATAATGAGGTATATGAGTCTACAAACTAACCTTTTATAAATTCATGGTTCAGTTAGCAAAGTTCCATCTGCTTTACTGAGTGAATTGTTGTACTCGATATGACAGTTTGATACTCCTCATCTCTTTATCTTTACGTATATCAAGTTTATGGTGAAGTCCATTCTTGAAATTGCTTGAGTATCAGAAGGTGCACACCAACAATAAAGATGAAGAGGCCTAGAGCTAAATGGAGTTGCCCCCCGAGACTCAAGCTGAACATAGATGGAGCGTTCTTGGAGAATAGGAGAATGGGGGGTGTAGTGGCCAGATATGAGAATGGTGAGTGTGTGGCAGCCCTGTCTCGCCATGTACGTACCTAATAGTTTAGCAATACACATGGAGGCAAAGGCGTTGCGTGCAAGCCTACTCATTGCAATCGATCAGGAATGGTCTAAAGTGGAAATTGAAGGAGATTGGGAGACTATTATGAAGGCTTTGGCAACAACATAAGGTGATGTGATTCAGGTTAGTGCTATTCTAGCTGATTGCTGACGATACATCGAGGCTTTCAGCATCATATTACTTCGTCATATCTATAGAGAAGCAAACGGTGTGGCTCACAGACTTGCGCACCTTGCTAGATCATCGAATTTAGATGAGTACTGGGTTGATGAATGTCCAGATATTATTCAGCATGTTCTTCTTGAGGATGATTGTAATATTGCAAGAGGTTTAGGCAATACCCCTAGTTGTACGATCTTTCTCTTAATAATAATATGGGTACCTCTACCTAGCTGGTACCCAACCCGCTTTCAAAAAAAATTATATGGTTCATACTTGTCTCAGTTTTTTAGTACCAAAAAGTCCACCATTTTGCCTCAATAATATATGAGTATGTCTGTTGCTACCTCACAAACCACCTTGCTCACATCATACGTTGTTGATTTATTAAAAGATCAAATTATCCTGATGTAAAATTACTACAAGAGACAGTAAGTTTTTACAATTTTTTTGAAAACCTTTTTATTTTAGAATTACACGTACTTCATAAACCATAACTTAAAAATTTTCATAATTTCTATAGTCTAAACAAGCTAGCATTGATCAATTTGAAGATGAGGTGATATATTTTGTATTTTTTTGTTGATATTTCATTTATCCATTTACTTATTATTTTCTTTGTAGCTCATTTATATTTAATTTATTTTTTTTTGTTTTTTTTTTCATATCTTTTTTCAAGTAATAAATATAAAAAATCAAAAATATACAAAGTATGAATAAAATAATTTGTATGATAACAATCGACGTATGTTTGACTTTGCTCACAACAACTAGTAACCATAACGCAAAAGCTAATTATCCTGGTCTTGTGGGACAAGCACGTTCCCCGGAAACAACAATTCTCCAAAAACGACCACGACGACCAACTCCATCAGCACAAGTCTCCCACCATTAATATCACCGCCAGAATATAAAAAATAAAATAAAAAATAAAAAAAATCCTAGTGTTCCAGTAAAACGACGTCGTCAGACTCCTCCCCTTCCCAGCAAATCAAAACCAAACAAATTTCCAGTCATGGACTGAGTAGCACCACAGAAACCTCACATGGCCCTCTCACCGTCCAAGGGCATAGTGGTAACTATACCGGTGCTGGTCCTAACCGCCTTGCTCGCCGCCGTCTGCTTCCTCCTCCTCCTATCGCCTTTCTCCTCCTGCACCTGCGGCGGTGGCCGCGTCGCCGGAGTTCCGAGTGCTCCGGAGAGAAGCGGAGATGCGGCGGGGAAGTGGGAGAGAGGCGAGACGATACGGTCGTCGGAGGAGGATGTGGAGTGGGTGAAGTATCAGATCCAAGTGAATGGGCTGCATATGCAGGATAACGTGTTGCGTAAGGGAATCAACCCTAGGACTAGGGCTCAGCAGCTCCAGGATCTCTTGCAGTATGTACTCTTCTCTCTCTCTCTCTCTCTGTATTCGATTTGCATTTGTGTTTGTTTACGTGATTTCTGTGTGAAGATTTGGATATGAAATTTGGAGGTGAAGATTTGAAATTTGGAATGTGGACTGTGAAATTGAGAAGTGTTGTTGATCGTTAAAGATTCGAAGTTGTGAGTTTTTTTAAGTATAGCAGCTGTTTTGATTTCTATGGGTTTCGATTCAATTCTGTTGCTTTCGCCTTCGAATTGTTGCTTTTGTGACTGCATTTTACTCTTGCGTTATTTCGGTCAGGGTGGAAGTGCGGCGAGTATCGTAATGTGTAGTTTGGAATGTAGAGTAGAGCAGAGCATATATGTTGTGATCTGTGCTATATACTGTATTTAGAATTTGCTTGCTTTAGGGACAATGCGGTTGTTATGTGTGGTGAATTGGTGGTTGAAAAATTAGCATTCAGTTGTCTGTGAATGTGTTAAGTTTTACTACAATGTTTTAATCAAGATTTTGTAATGTTTCAGGTACAAGGGTATATCTCACTATGAAGGAGCAGAGTCGGGTAATCACACTGCCCTCCCATGTCCTGGTGAGCTCCTTACTGAAGAGCATCACAGTAACTATGGTGAGCCTTGGGCTGGTGGGCGAGATGTTTTTGAGTTCCTTGCTCAATCGAGTCATCTGAAGCCTGATTCAAAGGTTCTTGAGATTGGCTGTGGTACCCTCCGAGTTGGTTTGCATTTCATTCGGTATCTTCGTCCTGGATGCTTCCACTGTCTTGAAAGAGACGAGCTCTCATTAATGGCTGCTTTTAGATATGAGCTTCCTTCCCAAGGTCTTCTGCATAAGCGCCCTTTAATTGTGAAAGGTGATGACATGGACTTCTCCAGATTTGGTTCAGATACTATGTATGACTTGATATATGCTAGTGCTGTGTTTCTTCATATGCCTACTGATCTTGTGTGGACTGGGTTGGAGAGATTGACAAATAAATTGAAACCTTTTGATGGCCGTATCTTTGTGTCTCATAATATCAAGTTCTGCTCTCGATTAGGAGGAGAACAGTGTACTAGACGGCTTACAAGGCTGGGCCTGGAGTATGTCGGAAAACATACACACGACAGCTTGCTGTTTAATCATTATGAGATCTGGTTCGAGTTCAAGAGGACAAGAGCCTAGGTGCATTCATTTATTCATTTGTGTTTTGGCTCCTAATTTATGTGCACGACGTGAAGCAGTGGGTGGCTGCAGTGCTGTTGTTGTATTGGTTTGACATCTCTGGCCACCTTTGAAGATCAAGTGGTAGCCTCCTATTTATGAGTGTAGGTTTTAGAGTCGCAGATCGGTGTAGTCTCTACTTGTATGGATCATCAGTCTGTGCAGGAGGGTGTGGCCTGCTTTGTATTTTGAATAGGAAACGAAGTACATGTACGATTCCGATCACTTTCAATGAGTTACATATATAAGCAATTCATTCTTTCCAACAAGTTTTGCATAGATTGTAAAATACCTCGTCTCAACTTTCCAGCAAACAAGCTGGAAGAAACAGCTTGATCATTAGGAGAACTTTATAGTAAAATTCGGCATGTGACTGCTAAACTACTGATCCCTGCATTTGGTGTTCTAGTTTTTCAGTTTACAATTGGAAATGGTTATATTCAACATCAGGTGATTTGGTGATAGAAACAAGAGTGCCTCTTGTCTTGGACAGAACAAAGATTTGATTTTAACCATGCAACTCGATCTTTCTTTATCCTTAATGTGATGTGAATTGGTCAAATCGTAAGAAACACCTAGACCATAATTGCAATTGATCCACATAGCTAAATGAATGCAAATGAGTTCCAAATACAGTGGTGAACTCCAACTATGAAACGACGACGTATGCTGATTTCAATTTCTACTACTACTGCTTTTTCTTAAAACCCTGAAATACTAAAACCCTATTCTAAGAGCAAGAGGACAAAATCCCAACAATGCATTCTTCAAGAATCCTAAGTACAACACTTCACAAGAGAACCTCCAACTTCCTCACCTCACTATCCTGCTATTCTCACAGTGACAGTCACCACACTCCATCACTGCACCGCTCGATCTTCTCCACGACGCAGCTAGACAACTCATGGATGAACAAGATAAAGGGCGTCTTCACCGGCAACAAGACCTCCTCAGATGAACCCAAGCTCAGCTCAAACTCATTCACCCTGCTCAGTACGTCCCTCTCTGACTTTAGCTACTCAACTCTGTTCGATTTTGCTTTCTGGGTTCTGCTGATTAGCTGCTTATGTGCTCAAAGTCTCAAGCTTTTGATAAACCCAGATAATACTTAGAATAAAGATTGAAACTTTGGCTAATATATCATTCAAATTTTGCATTTTCTGTTTGTGTGATTGGCTTTTGATGAACCCATTTGATATTTTATAGAAAGAGTGAAGCTTTGGCTGCTATTTCATTCAATTTGTGCCTTTTTGTATATACCTGCAGTGATTGGATTGGCTATTGATTAACCCATTTGATATTTTAAAGAAAAGATTGAAACTTTGGCTGCTACCACATTCACATTTGTGTATCTGATGTAGAACAATAGGTGTGTACGTAGCCTTTTTAGCTTATTGACGGAGTTGATTCTATCTGAAGCTATTTGCTATGGACAATGTAGCTTTACATTTGGTTTAAGTTGTTTGTTTTAACAGTTAATTTTAGTTTGGAGTTGATGGATCCCTTTATGGAGTAGTGACTGTTTATTTATTGGATTTTGATACTAGAATTTGCTGAAATATTATGACTGTTTATTTATTGGATTTTGATACTAGAATTTGCCAATGAGATGAAGACTGCTAGGAGAGTCGGGGCATTCAAGCAATATATAGTTGGGAGAAGCAGTGAAGCGACTTTTGTAGATGCATTCGAGAAGCAGGAGAAGATAATACGGTATCTTGGAGGATTTGATTCTACTGGAGAGGTTGGTTTTCCCATTTTTTAATGACTTGATGGTTTCTTTATCAAGTTTTAATGCCAGAGAAATTACAGGCTCTTGCAGTATCCGCCGAATCTGTGCTATTTCCTTAAATTCAAGTCTTAAACACTAGTTAAATATTGGATGACGCATTCCAATTATTTTTCTTCTCTATGCTCTTATTAAATGCCATTTGGCACCAAATCTTTGTTTCCTACTACTTTTCTTTGGTTAATTTGGGAATCAGGATTTTTCTCCACAAGACTTTTGAATCCTAAATCATTTTCATGCTGTATTTGTGACAATGACATTGCACAGCACACCAGAATGTTACTAGTCTTACCAACATAACCCTTTTCCATATTCTTTGTCATCCCTCACTCTAATTGACCATTTCAAAGCTGAGGTCTCTTTCTCCCTCTTTAAAATGCTGATATTATCAGTCCAGAAGGTTCATGATTCAAAGAATATATCCCAAAGTATCTGTATATTGACACACCTTTGTATTACGTCATGTCTTTTAAAAGTTTCTTGATTATGGCTTTAGGTCTTCTGTTTTGTAGAATCTCCAAATTTCTCAAAAACAAGAAGCAGCAAAGCATTGCAATTGCACAATATCTGATGTTGAGAATGCACTAGCAAAATTCACCTGGGCCAGAGAAGCACACTTCAAGATGGAAAAGTTGAAGGCAGAAGGGAAACCAATTCCAACAAACATTGCCGAGGTATACATTTTGCTTTCCTTCATACTTCCTATTGAAAATCACCACATAGGGATCTACTAATTCTCAGTTGGCAAATTGTGCGTAGTCTACTTTTCAGAATGCCTTGTAACGTCTCCAAGTCAATGTGCCTTTGCTATTTGTTATCTCTAGCGAGACTTAATGATACAGTAGGACCTTTAAGTTGCTTGTTCTGGCTGCTGAGTTTAAATGTGTACATGATTGCTTTTAAGATAAAAAAAAGTTACTGGAATTTTCTTTTGTATTGCTTGCCTGTGTTTGGTTAACTATGAAATTATTGGATAGGGCAATTTGTGGAATATTGTTTATGGATCTGAATTCATTTGAGTACGCTTTTTCAGTAAACAAGATTCATATTACAGTTTAGCATTTTATGAAACCTTGCACTTTAGTAACCTATCAGAATGGAACTGCAAGATTGTCTTTCGGTCATTAGTATGCATATAGATCAAATGATAACCCCATTAGTTATGTAGAAACTTCAAGTTTGATATTCTGGAATTCCATGAATCATATATGTGGAAAGTTCATTACTAACTGAAAGTTTCTGTTACGTAGGTGCAAAAGTTGATGGGATCAACCCCATTTGAGGTAGCTCAGTCTAATTTAGCCAAGAGTGGGCAAATTAGTAGGAATGCACCTTGTCCGTGTGGTTCCAAGAAGAGATACAAGCGGTACTTGAGCTTGCATGCTTTATTAATAATTAGCAGCTCTTGATTCTGAGATATAATACCTTACATACTTTATTAATAATTAGCAGCTCTTGATTCTGAGATATAATACCTTACATACTTCATACTTAGGTTTATAGTTGCTAAGCTTATTGGTTTATGTGGTGCTTGTTATGAAGGTGCTGCGGAAAGGATAAGTGATCCCAGAATAGGAAACAAGGAAAAAACTTACTGCAGTCCAAAGACTCCTCAAGCTGAAAGTAAGAATTTTCAGTTTTTTGGACCCTTTGATTTGTTTCCTTTTTCTTTTCTTTTTGGCAAGTTAGCTGCCCTTTTGATGATCCTACTCTACTTGCTGAGACCAAATGTATCAATATTGTTTTACTCAATAAATTGTTGTGAATTTGAGGTTGCAGAAGTTTTGATTATAAATAGCATCAAGGGTGCAATTTGGCTATTCTTATTTGTTATTGAATATATAGCAGAATAATGAGTATTTGACACCATCAAAACGTGTCGGATCTTGGCAAGCCGAAACATATAAAACACTTGTCAACACTTTTTGTTATTGAAGTTGGTTGAAAGGGACAGCTAAAAAAGCTCAACCTGATCCATTGAACGATTTTCCCAGTTTTCCAGCTTTGGTATAACAGTTTTGGTGTGCTTAACTTAGATTCAGTTACATCCAGACTTGTTTTGCCTAAAAATTTATCAGCCCCCTATGGAGTAGTTGGAGTATGGAGCAGTTATTGTAAACGGCTATGATCATCGGACGTGTAACAACAAGAATCAATAGAAGCGTCTATGGCAACTACCATCACCCCAATAAAAGTTAATCACAAGATAGTTGTTGTTTGACTTATTTCTGCGCCCGTTGTTTTTTCCTTTGGAAAGGTATACCAGCTTGAACGTCTAGAAAACAAACAACACAGCCAAGACAACTGAAACCACAGAAACTTTCTTATACGTCAACCCCGAACTCCAGTTTCTTTACCTTCAAACTCTCATCACCATCCGGCTTGAGTTTTCTATTCGATACACAATCAAGCTATAGTAAATATGAGTAGCCATGACAGAAAAACCTTGCATATTGCCATGTATCCATGGTTTGCTATGGGGCACTTGTCCCCATTTCTCCACATCTCTAACAAGCTAGCCGAGAGAGGCCATAGAATATCCTTCTTCCTACCTCAAAAAACACAAGCCAAGTTGCAGCATTACAACCTCCACCCTGATCTCATCACTTTCTACCCTCTCACCATCCCTCACGTTGATGGCCTCCCCGACGGCGCCGAGACCACTGCTGACGTCCCATTCCCTCTCCACACCCTTGTCATCACCGCCATGGACCTCACTCGCCCCCAAATTGAGAAGTTTCTCCGAGAACTCAAGCCGGATTTGGTCTTCTACGATTTCTCTCATTGGTTGCCTCAACTGTTACGTGAGATGGACGGTAACATCAAGTCAGTTCTCTACTGCATTATTAGCCCCGTGACAATAGGATACCTTCTAAGTCCAGAGAGGAAGCTAACCGAAAAACCGTTGGTGGCAACTGATCTTTTAGAGGCTCCTACTTCATTTCCTTCTTCAATCATCAAGCTACGGACACATGAAGCCCGAGGACTAACTTACGTGACAAACCAGGAGTACGGTCGTGGTGTGACATTTCTTGAACGACAACTGACCTCTTTGGGGGAATGTGACGCTATTGGTTTCAAGACAAGTAGAGAATTTGAAGGCAAGTTTTGTGACTACCTAGAAGATCAGATGAAGAAGCCGGTGATTCTTGCAGGGCCGGTGGTGCCAACCCCTCCAACCTCGGCCCTAGAAGAGAGATGCGCAGAATGGCTCGGAGGGTTTGAGCCAGGAAGTGTGATTTATTGTGCTTTCGGAAGCGAATGCGTGCTGAAGAAGGAGCAGTTGCAAGAACTTGTGTTGGGATTCGAGCTCACCGGTCTTCCTTTCTTTGCTGTGCTGAAAACGCCTGTGGGATTTGAGTCCATAGAAGCTGCACTTCCCGAAGGTTTCGAAGAGAGGGTGAAAGGGAGAGGTGTTGTTTACAGTGGTTGGGTGCAACAACCTTTGATACTGAACCACCCATCAGTGGGGTGCTTTGTGACTCACTGCGGTTCGGGGTCTCTAGCAGAGGCGATGATGAACCATTGCCGGTTGGTGCTTCTGCCGCACGTTGGAGACCAGATCATCAATGCAAGAATGATGGGAGGTGACCTGAGAGTGGGAGTTGAAGTTGAGAAGGGGGATGAAGATGGCTTGTTTAGCAAGGACGGTGTTTGCAGAGCTGTTGAGGCTGTGATGGATAATGAGAGTGAGGTAGGGAAAGAAGTGAAGGCTAACCATGCTAAGTGGACAGAGTTCTTTTCCAACAAAGAGCTTGAGAAAACATACATCGATGATTTTGAGCAGAGGCTGCATCAACTGTTAGAATGTTAAATGGCTCAAAGCCTAACCAATTAAGTGGTGTCTTTGAATTGTTTCACCATTTGGCTATGGGGGCTAGACGTTCTTCGTCTTGCTTTAGATTTCTACTATGTTCCTTTTTATGCTTGTTTATAACACAACTGCCTTGTGTAGTTGTGTGTACATTGAAGCTTTGTTATCAAATTAATTACTTATCATAAGCCTTTTCAAGCAAGTTATGATCCAATGAGAGGTCCCTAAAAAATTGTAAAGTCTACTTTGTTTTTGGAATATCTCAACTGCATATAACACGTACCAAAAGCACGTCCAATATTAATTTTTGCATCCCCAACAAAACAAAACTCGTATGATATATTATTCACATAATGCATTTGTTGTTACTCATATAAACAAAACTCGGGACGCCCAATTAAAAGTTGAACTTCGTGCTAGATATGGCTATAAATCAGGGACGGAGCCGAGGTTTAGAAAAATCCTTGGCTAAATTTTCTGTAAAATTTCCCAATTTTTTTAGGGATGATAGCCATTTACACAAAAAAATAAAAGTCAAACCCCATTCTAATAAAAATAAGATTTTGAAACCCAATTGAATAAAATATACACTTATTTGTGCCCAAACACACAGCTCTTTATTAAAATTATATTAAAATAATAATTTTCAAGACATTTTACCCTTGTCTCTTACTAAAGAGATACGACTTTGCCTGAACACCGTCGGACTTCGTCACCGGTCGTTGGACTCCGGTCACCGGTCGCCGGACTCTGGTCACCGGTCGTCGGACTCCGGTCACTAACAGCGGACTCCGGCCACTGGTTGCCGATGCCGGACTCTGGTGATCAGATTTCTCCGGTCACCGGTAAATCGGTTACTAACACCCAGCAACTCGGATATTCCAATTATTGACCCCAGTAACTGAGTTCCAGACCTCCAATAATCACAAATAAATCGGTTACTGATGTCTAGTAACTCGGATATTCCAATTACTAACTTCCAGTAACTCAGTTTTGACCTCTAATAATCACCAATAAAACAGTTACTGACACCCAGTAATTCAGATAATTTGGTTACTGACCTCCAGTAACTCAATACCTCGATTATTGTTATCAATAACTCGTTTACTGACCCCAGTAACCACTAATAACTCGGTAACTGACTCTCAATTATCAATTTAATCGGTTACTAATGCCTAGTAACTCAGATATTCCAATTACTGATCGTAAGTACGTAACTCAGTTTCTGACCTCTAATAACCACCAATAAATCGGTTACTGACACTCAGTAACTCGGATATTCCAGTTACTAACTCCAATAACTCTACTAGCCTCGAATAATTGGGTTATTAACCCTCAATAATCAGTTATTGACACTTAATAATCGTCATTTACTAACTCTCAATAAATGATTACTAACCCGTAACAAACGATTACTGACTAATAATAACCAGATTACGATCCTCAATAATCAATTGCATTCATGCATTCTTTTCTTTGCAACCAATTTAAACTTTAATTGAGGGTTAAAACACTAATTAATAGTTGAACCAGTCAATTTTGAGATGAGGACAACCTTGAATCTGAACCATGAAAGAAACATCACAATTCTAGTAACGAAACGATTAAAGATCTCCAGAGAGTCATCTCACCTCTAACACAAATCACTTCTCCTATTTCTTCAGCTAATCACCCCCTTTGTTGGCACAAAGTAGAGATTCATAGTAGGACGAGGTTGGAGGACGCAACCAAAACCCGATCTGGATTCCAAACCTTCGGATCTTCTCAGCCGATGCACCAGACCTAAAAACCACCACAAGATGACTCCGGCGAGTGCTGTAACAATTCTAGTAACCCTTTCGACCTTCGAGTCCCCTTCCCAAGACAAATCCTTACAATCTGGAACCTCCAAGATGCCAATCGGATGACTGTCGCGCCGGAAACTCGATCTAGGTCACTAGATCGAATCCAAAAAGGCTAACAACATCGTTCTCCCAGAGCTCCTGGACGTCGAGGACGACAAGACATTGATGTCGTCGACTCCGAAGGCCGCACAGCTCTTCTATTCGTCACCGACCTTCGATCGAAGGCGTGCGTGCTATTGCTGACAAAGGCCGGAAGAGATTGGATCAGAGGACAATAGTGACAGACTTGGATCAGAGAACAAAGCAATGACGGTGGTTCGCCAGCTCTTGATCGAAGTCGTGCTAGGAGATTGGAGCTCAGATATCAGAGGAGATTGGAACTCGAAGATCAGATGAGCGCTGGAGGCTTGGATATCGGAGATCAGAGGACCTCGGCTCATCGACGTCATCGAGACGTTCGCTGGATTTGGGTGAGAGAGAGAGATCGGGAATGTTAGGCGGAGGAAGATGAGAGACTTGATTAGGTTAGGGGTAGTAAAGTAATATTACTAAAAATAATTAAAACAGACATTGAAATAATATTTTCAATAAAATGGGGTATAAATCTTGATAATTAGTACTAAATGGACATTAGTCCTTTTTTTAATTGTACATATGAAAGATGACATGCAAAATAAATCGACTAGGTTGCTAGCTAGTTGCTACTATGAGGATTTACTCTTTGGAGAGGAAAAAGAAAATCTAATATATATATATATATATATATATATATCCTTCTATTAAGGGATTCATATTTTTAGTTTATTTATAGGGATAGACATTCGACAAACTTTTCGATCATATTTTTCAATCTTAACCGGTCAATTCTTAGGTCCTAATATATAAATTGACCGGTTAAGATTGAAAAATATGATCGAAAAGTTTGTCGAATGTCTATCTCTATAAATAAACTAAAAATATGGATCCCTTAATAGAAGGATATATATATATATATATATATATCACCTCTGCAAAATTTCATCCAAATCGATGATCGTTAAGATATTCAAAACTGCGAATTAAAATCATATGCATTAACGGTTAAAGTTTGACAGATTTGACCCGTCAAATGATTTTAGTTATTTCAAAGCCTTAACGATCACCAAATTTGATGAAATTTTGTAGAAATGATCTATATATATGCATCTACATATTGAACAGTGAATATGTTGTTATGTGATCAAAAAGTTTGTCGAATGCATATCTCTATAAATAAACTAAAAATAGAGATCCCTCAATAGAAGAGACTATTATATATATATATATATATATATATATATATATATATTTGTAAGAAATATTGCTTATGACTTGATCTAATTAATATTGTAAAAATCTTGTTTTGGATTTCTATTTTGTTTAGGAGACTATTTCTATGTTGTTTTGCATGGGTTAACTATGAAGTAATCCTAGGAATTAGATCAACTAAGACCCATTAATTTGGTTGGTGAGAAAACATGGTATGCAATGAGAATAAGTTCATTTCCATTAGATTATAGTGTTTGGTTATATATATATATATATATATATATAGTCTTTAGTTTGTTAGAAATATTGCTTAGCTTATATTAATGAGGTTAAATCCATAGAAAATTAGTTTAGTATTTGATCGATTTCCTTGTATGACTTGATCAAATTAAGATTGTAAAAAACTTGTTTTGGATTTCTATTTTGTTTAGGAGACTATTTCTATGTTGTTTTGCATGGGCTAACTAGCTATGAAGTAATGGGAATTAGATCATCAACTAAGACCCATTAATTTGGTTGGTGAGAAAACATGGTATGAAATGAGAATAAGTTCATTTTCATTAGATTATAGTGTTTGGTTATGTCATCAGTCTGAAATGGAAAATAAACTAAATAAGTTGACCGGAGTCCAATTCCATTATACATGTGGAATTAAAATATCATTTAGGAGGGTGGTATTTCATTTTCTTCACTTGAAGGAGTTGAAAGTTTATTTATATTGTCTTGTAAATTTTAGTCAATTAATGATTCTTTACTTAAACGTATTCTTTTAAATTTACATATTTAATTTGAATGGTATTAATGAAAAACCATTAATAAATTAATTATTTTAAACCATTTCCTAATCTCAAGTTTTAAATTCTTCCAAACATCACAAATGGAAATATTAAACCACTTCCATTCCATCATTGAAAGAAAAATGACTACAATTCATTTTCTGCAATCACATTCCAGTCAACCAAATGGGGCCTAAGAGTTCATTTATTGAGTTCTTGCAGCCCAGAGGATTACACACTAAGCTCCGTCCTTCCAGCTATAAGAGTATATATATTCAATAGCTTCCAAAAAAATTCTCTAAAATGAGGAAGCAAAATCCAAAATCGATTTTCAAAAAAAAAAATGTTTGAACTCTAACAGCTTCTCCATTTTGGAGATTTCGACATTTATTACAACAATAAAATATGCTACATCATTACTATTTATAACAATATATATTATTGTTGCTCAATAAATATTTCATATTTGTAAACTTCTCGTTGGAGCACGTAAAAAAATAATTTTGGAGAATGAAGACTTTGCTGCAAATTTGGGAATGAGTGTTTCTCTTTCTTCTTCATCCTCTCTATTTTGAAGAGTAAGATGAGGAAGTTGTTGGATCACAAAACAACCAAATATTCCCTAAAATTGAGAAAGTTAACAAAATGAGGAAGCTGTTAGAGATGATCTAAGCTTCAAACGTTTAATTGCTTTGAGTGTGTCATTTCCACTACCCAAACTTCAAAACCGAGTACTCCCTAAAATTTCGGTTTATGTCGTATAACCATTCTCTCTATCATGGAGTGTGGCTTGACAGGACCCACCCCGGGTTAAACCCCTTTAACCCGAAGTAAATCCTGCGGGGACCACCTCAAGGGAACTTCTTACCGCAACTCCCTTGAAATGGCCAACCCTTCCTACACAACTAACTAAACCGGGTTAGTCAGAGCAGTCTATAGAGATGATTACCCAAAGAATTTCAAGCAGCAACGGAAATGATCGACTATGCCTCGACTCTCGTACGCGCTCGACCTCCTCTCAAGAACCCTGCATCACTGGGCATTTAAAAACGAAAGGTCCAGGGGAGAAACATTTAAAAACTGTTAGAGTGAGTGGACGAAAATCAAATATAAAAGCTCCATTTCCTGTAATGCTCTCCCAAAAGTATATCAATTTAAAAATCATTTATGCATGCCCACAATTACTAAATTTCCGCAAATGCATGATAAGATAAACCAGCAAGGAATATGGGAAGAGAAATGTTCACCAAACATAATAAGTCTGACCTCTCAGACTAGGGTCGGAGCTAAGAGCTCTAGTAGCGCCCTCACGCTACGCTATGCTAGCTAGATAAAATAATATGGTCAACCCTTATAATATCAACCTGACCTCTCAGGCTTGTCTGACCTCTCAGACCAGGGTCGGAGCTAAGAGCTCTAGAATATGTGATAACGGTCAACCCTTATAATATCAACCTGACCTCTCAGGCTTGTCTGACCTCTCAGACCAGGGTCGGAGCTAAGAGCTCTAGATAAAGTGGAAATGGTCAACCCTCATAGTGCACTACGTAGTTTGCCTGACCTCTCAGGCTAGGGTCGGAGCTAAGAGCTCTAGTAGCGCCCTCACGCTACTCTAACTAGCATATTTATTGGTCAACCCTTAAAATAAAAATTCATAACAATACATTAATCAAATTCTCTTCCCAAAACAATTAATTAAAACAATTCCTTGTCATATATGCATAAAACCAATTTCCAACGAAGTCTCGGGTTCAATTCCATTCGAAGGACGGCCCTCACCGTCTATAACCATTTCCGGAAGAAATAGAAAATTGAGTAATAATGTAAATACGTTCAAGAACCCGAGAAGGATATAATTTTCGGAAACAATCATAAACACCATGCAATTAACTCAATAATTAAGGCATGCATTTATTTAAAATAATATGTCCACTCACAGTACTATTGCGACATTTCCGCTCGGAAAGCTCCTCGAGCGAAACCCTCGAACTACCCGCGTAGTCGAGCCCGTCTCACGTCCGACCAGAGACTGTACAACAAATCATCACATTAGTCATACCACAGTTGACTTGGTCTTTTCCTAGTTTGACCAGGAAATCCTATTTGACCCACACGTTGACCAAGTTCCTTTCTTATAGCACTTTAACCTTTATAACTTTCTTTCCCGGTTATCGACTCTTAACTCAATTTACCGGAAGTCCGACTTAGCTTCCGAACTTTCATTTATTACTTTAATATTAATTCGTTGAATTACTATGGACACCCAACGTGTCACATTACTCAGTACATTTAACCTTGAGTCGATTTACCGATTTGACCTTTCCTCATAAATTCCAGTTATCAATTTCCGATAACAATTTAACATTTTACCAAATTAACCAACTAGTGTCCAACTTCATTGAACTTCAACCCTTTAACCATTTTTCTGAAAATGCAACTTCCCCAAAGTGAAAGCTTTCCTTTAATGGAAACTTTCCCAAAATGGAAAGTTTCCCAAATTAACAGGTTTCCAAACTTAGAAGGTTTCCCAAAATAGAAAGTTTCCTAAATTGGTAAGTCTTCTTTAGAATGGCAAGTTTCCCAAAATGGAAACTTCCCACTTACGTCCAATTAACCGTAAATAATCCAATTCTTTAATTTACGGAAACTTTACGACAATTAGGTTATTGAAAGAATCAACTCCTACCTCTTCGGCATTCAGCCGGTTTTACCGTATCACCGGAATCTTCTCCGGATTCCGGTGACTTGCCGGAATTTCGCCATCACCTCCCCGTTTCCTTCGTCACCAAGTTATCGACCACATGCACAAAACAACACAACTCCAATTCAATAATAGAGCACCACAACAACTATCACAACAACAACAACCTAGTTCTAACTCACCTGTATACCTCTAATCCCATGAACCAGATGCTACTCCTCGTCCAAAATAACTGAAGGACAGAAGCTTATTCCAACATCAGTAAAACTTACACTAGACCTGCATTGAGCAGAAAACCCAAATTCATCCAATCCCCCAATCTCAATCAAACCTCAAAATCAATTATATAGAGGGGTAAAACACAGTGAGTAGATTGTCTTCCTCACCTCAGTTGTTTACGCTGGATACCAAAAGCATTAGGAATTCGACAGCACAGTAATCCCTCCCTCTGCTCACATATTTCTCCCCAATGCTCCTCTTCGAAAAACAACACCTCAGTGGCGTCAAGGATGACCAAACGAAGCTTCGCCACCAAGGAGAGACTTCGAATGGGTCTGAGACAGAATCCCCCAAACCGGCTGCAGAGCCACCTTCTCTCCTCCCTTCCTCTGCCACCAAAGCTTCTCTCGTGAAACTGAAACCACAAAGAGGTTGTGGACGACGAGGCGAAGCTGTCACCACCACTCGCGCCCTCTGTCGTGACCAATTTCCGAAAACTCGATCGGAGCACAGTCGAGCTCCTCGTCAGCCAATCCTCTCCCACAACAGGTATTTGAAGAAATTGGTAAGGGGGTTTTGATGAGAATGAGAAGAGGAAGAGATGGGTGGTTGTCCGCCGGCGAACGGTGGCCGGAATCGCCGGCGTCGAGCAGGGATTACCGACGCAGGAGGAGAGCTCGGGGAGCTCGGTTTGACTGATTTGGGGAGGTTTGACTCGGTCAAACCTCTCTTCTCTATTTATAGGAAAATCAACGGTTGAGATTCAATCTTGAAATGATCCAACGGTTCAGATTTAAGATGGGTAAGAAGTAAATGATAGAATGGTAAAAATTATTTACCGGAATAGAATTTGGAAATTACCATACACTTCATAAATTCACAGAAATTAGCCAGAAGCTCCGAAAAATATTCCGAAAATACCGGGAGACTCGTGTCGACACGTACTACAACATCGAGTCATCACTTCAGGTATTTGGAGAACTTAGTAAAACTCGAGAATTAACTCGAGCGATAACTTAACGAATTACCGATCGCAATTAAAAATCCTCGGTAACTCGTGAATCTCTGTGAAAAGTAACTTTTATTAACTTCAAAAGATTCGGGGTGTGACATGGCTAGAACCAGAAGGCTTCAAGTACTATAAGTATCAGACAAGCCAGGTATCTAAGGGGACTTTCACCTTGGATACCCTCACGATCTCACTACTAATGCAACTGTGGCAATCCCAGACATTGCTTTTTAGAGTTATTTTGTTTTCAACCTTTAGATGCAAATGATGATTAATTATGAATCTCTTGGTCACCAATTGTCAAAGTGAACACTTACACTACATTATATTGAAATCAAAATATAACAGAACGCTAAAATCTAATTATTATTATTTTTGATTCAAATACTGATAGAAATCTTTTAAAAAAATGGTTATAAAACTTTGATTATCGAAAGGTTTATAACTTTTTGAAAAAACTTTGGAAGTTCTGCGACATACACAATTTGTGTTGCGATTGGAACTCAAATATCATATCAAATCAAACCAAAATTCAATGAGTAGTGTACACGCTTTGAAAAATTGACTCATTGATGTAATTTATCCCAAGTATAGCAAAAAATTTTCAATGCATTGCGTGTAAATATATGGTGTGATTTTTAGTCATTCAAAAATATTTATATGTGGAGATCACCATGTATCTGTATTATGTAATATAATCTTAGTCGTTTACATACATATATACACACATACATACAAGTTACTTGAAATGATGAACTTTATCAAATGAAAAGTAATTTGCAAATTCAAAACCTTGAATGCATATGCAAAGATTGGAGAAACTAGAAAGCTTGAATTCAGAAGTTTTGCATATGCATTCAAAGTTTTGAATTTGCAAATTACTCTTCAGACAACTAAATTTATCATTTCAAGTAACTTATGAGAATATATATATATATATATGACAAAGATTAAATGACATAATACAAATATATAGTGGTATCCACATATAAATATTTGTGAATGGCTAAAAACACACCACGTATATACACGTTGTACATAGACGAATATTTGCTAACACTTGTGATAAATTACCTCAACGAGTCAATTGTTCAGTGTGTATAATAATCATTCAATTTCTCTTTGATTTGTTATTATACTTGAGTTCCAACCAGTTTCTAATATTGCAACATAAATGCAGCATAAATCGAGTATATCGCAAAACGCAGTGGTATAGCTAAAAACTTTGTTAAGAGAGGTCATATTTACATGTATAATTAATAATTTACAACTTGTATGACCTATAGGAAAAAAAATTGTTCTCTCTAAAATATATAAGTATAATGAATAATCAGAAAATATAAACACTATAATTAAAATGTAACAAGCAACTATAGATGCTGAAATGGGATAAAATAGATACAAAAATCACAATATTTTTGCTTAATTTTGTCTCATAAACAAACTAAAAAAACTACATGTTCTATTAGAATGAGCAAAATAAGGTGAATAACTTATGTCCTCTTATTTAAAAGTGAAAATATAAGAAATAGTAGACTTGGTGATCATGGTGAGGAGGGTCAATTTACTCTTCTAATGTTTATGTAGCTACGCCATTGGCAAAACGTCTAAAGTTTCATTAAAAATTCCAAACTTTTTACAATAATCAGATATTTCAAACAATATTTAAACTAAACAAAGGCACTCATACCATATTTTGGTTTTAATATAATTTAATTTTAAAATAGTATTTATCTGGTCAGTTATTGATTAAGAGGTTCATGGTTAAGCAGAGGCTTAGTTGTGTGTAGGGACATATTTAGCTTCTACGATGGCGTCCAATGCATATTTCGGCATAAAACATGCCTATGATAGCTTTGGAAGTGAGTGGTTGAACTACATGAACGAGTTTAACTATTAAGTGCATTAAATATTAATTAACCAATTTACTGATTGTGTTTATAGTTCATTTTCTTAAGTGTAGCAACCATAAATTATTATATTCAAATAGAACCCCTCATTCTAAATCCTAGTTCCGCACTTTGACACTAACTCAACACATGAGCACCTATAAAATTCTCTCTTTTTATAAGAAAATTTGATAGTTGGCCAACTTTGTTCTTCTACCATGGTGTGGGTTTGGTTGCCATGGTATGATATTGGTGATGGATGTGGGGTTGAGCTGGATAATCTGAAATGGGTGAAGATAGGATAGGAAGTGATTGAAGTGACATGATTAGGCAACATGATTGAATTCTCTTTGACTGGTTGTAAAACTTGATCAATGGAATTGGATTAATAATAGTGTGGAAAATTTACTGAAGCTCATGAAAATGTTAATGGTTTAACTGATTGGAGGCACTAATCAGTATTCATAAGGGTTCTGAATTTTATGTTGAAAAGAATGCTGAATTGGAAAGAGGTACACCACATCTAGTAATAATTTACAAGTCACCAAACAGTCTTAGAATGGATATATATACCTATATGACTGAAAATTTACATAAATAATCTATCTATATATACATATTAGTTGAACGATGAAGATATTAATATGTGATCAAAAAATTAGTCAAAATGTTGAATTCCTCGTATAAATCATAATAGAGAGATCCCTTAATAAAAGACAATGTATATCATGTTGAAGCCTTGAGTCACCAGTCTCAATCCCTTCAAACTATCATAGGAGGGGGCAGGGGATGAGTTATTGGCTCCTCTATGGTAGGTTGATTACTTAAACAAACAGACGATGCAGTGGAATTTCTCAGGGAAATGATCGATTTCTCACCCTTGGTACAGAGCCATCGCCGATAAGGGGGATAACAGCCTGGAACTGGGAAAGATCCATGTAGAGAGATTGTGAAGAGTAATGGGTACAGACAGATACAGAGGCTGTGAAGCCAGCCATGTCGTGCGTTTAGGGAATCGAAATATTCTGCCATATGTTTTAGGACAAGGCCGTGTTTATAAAGAGGGGCTCCGGAGAACAATTAGATGTAATCACACACAAAAAGATAGAGTTGTAAGTATGCATATAAAAGCTTCACTTGCAGCAGCAGCAGCGTTTAAACGAGAAATTTGTATTCCTCGTCCAAAAAAAATATGTACTCCTCGTCCAAAAAAAATATGTACTCCTATATGACTTCAATAATTTTCTTCCCACCCGGAAATGAGTTTCCGCTTTATCTTGGGGGTATGAGCACAATAATTACAAATAAAAGGAAAAACAATTTCTATGCGATTATGCGAACTGTACAAAAGGACTCGGCTGCACTCATTAGGCAGCAGTAGCAGGTCATGCATTAACAAATACTACAATTGTTGTACATGCTTTTCTCCATTCACACTATCCTACCCTAACCCCAAAGCAAAGAAGCAGTGTCTCATTCACAATTGATATAACGAGGTTTTTCAAGGTATAGAATTTACTGAGATGCCTTGTCGTAGAGGTGAGTTGGGCTGGTCCATATTTGATGGAGTGACAAGCCGCTGCAAGGGCTTGAGAGCTACCGTGAGCTCTGAAAACGAGGGGCGCAAGTTTGGTTCACTGGATTGTCAAATCACCAAATACCACAAAAAAACAGTTGATTAGTTAACGGTAATTTTATAGGTAAAAGAGTTCTGCTAAGCCAGTGTTACAAAATTTCTGTAACTTACGTCTGCCAGCATTGCCAAATTATCCTTGCAACGGGGGGATCAACTTCTTTAGGAATATCAAGGCGGCGATTCTGGAAACCCACCGCACCCACAACTTGCATTGGGTTCATCCCACTCCAGGGCAACTTTAGAGTAGCCAGCTCCCACAAAATTACTCCAAAGCTATACACATCACACCTGTAAGTTTGATACAAGATGCACTTAATAAAAAGGGGTTGGGATCCAATAGTAGTATCCTAATTTAGCCAGGCTACAACATAAATAAACACATTAAGCCTCAGGCTGTGCCACCAAAGTTGTGTAATAGATAGTTGATAGTTAATTCACATAACTTGGGGAATTCATGTTATGAAATTGATCGATAGACCCTTCAAGCTCAAAGAAAAGAAACAGATTACAATTGAGAAGAATTTACTCACTTTTCATTTGAGTTTTCATTGCGCAAAACTTCTGGTGCCATCCACTCAGGCTAACACATCAAGGGCAACAATGAGAGAGATGAAGAAAAGATGCCAAATTTTGACATGAGTTTATTTATGTTGAGATATTTATCCCACATCACGAATTTGAAACCTTACCTGTGGATATTTTGCCAGACTACTTTATCATGATAAATTAGTTTAGAGTTCAACTCCAAAACCAATTGGTCATAGAGAGTAGCCCAAACCCTTATAAAACCACAAGCAAATTCTCATATTTCCGATGTGGGATATATATCTCAACACGCTCATGCATGTGTGGCGAGTCTTTAAGCCTAACATGTGGACAACAACTTTGGTGATCGTGGAGTTGGTGTGACCTTTAGGCTTCACACGTGTACGTGGGTAAACCGCTCTGATATCATGATAAAGTAGTCTGGGGTTCAACTCCAAAACCAATTGGCAATGAAAAGAGTAGCCCAAACCCTTATAAACCCACAGGCAAGGTCCTATATTCCCGATGTAGATGTAGGATATATATCTCAACAATTTACATTATCAAGACTAGTAGTCATATTGTATAAGTATATGCAGATGCTAATCGAAAAAGAAATTAATAAAATGATTTCCAGACTCACCGTTCCAGCAGTTGATTTCGAGGATAAGAAAGTGTTGTGTTTCAAGCGCGACAGTCCAAAATCACCTACCTGTATAATTGAATCCAGTCTCAAGTTAAGTATACCTCACAGAACAACTATTCTGATGGTATACTAAAACAAGAAACAAAATCATGATAAAAAAAGTGAACAAACTCAATACCTTCACATTCCAGTTCTTATCAACCAATAAATTTGGAGACTTCAAATCCCGGTGAACAATAGTTGGGTTGCTTGAATGCAAGCAATTCATACCCCTTGCCTGCAAGATACAAAGAGTCATGAAAGCGGATATGGATGTACTCTGCTGGTTCAAAGGGATATAGGGAAGATTATTTCATACCACATCAAGAGCCATCTTTAATCTTCTTTTCTCTTCAATTTGACAATGTGGGCGATGGATAATCCGATATAGACTTCCCCTGGGAAAAACAAATAGACCAGTTACAATGGCAAAGATGACAATTGTAATATGTACGCATATATGTAGTTGATGGCAAATGATCATTTCATATTGTTCAAGGTTCATCTTATACCTTGGAAGGAACTCGGTAATGATAGAGAGGTTAGGAGGACGTGTAATAGCCCCCATAAAAAGCACGACATTAGGATGGCGCAGCCTACGCATTATCCGTACCTAATGTTGGAGACCAAAGATTACATAAAAGGTACAATCAGCTTTGGGACAAGATGATATTAAGCTTATCAACAGCTACGAAGCCAAGGCAGCACATTGATCCATGTGTATGTATATATAACCATGTGTCAAACTTGTAAAAAGTACAAAGATGCTTAGTCTGCGATTTTAGTTTAGCAAGGAGAGGGCAATGATCAATTCCGGTTCAATTTAAGTTTGAAAAGCTATACCATACCAATTATTTTGTTTATACAGGGCGAGTATGGTTCAGCAATACCATAATTATCTCTAGGTCGTATGCACTTTATTTTCTTTCTTTTTCCTGAAAATGCTGGAACTATAGTGGAACATGAGAATGCACACAAAGGACCAGAGACTTACTTCTCTTTTAAACTCAGCCAAAGCAGCACCCGAGAAATCCTGGTCTAAGAACTTTTTCACAGCAACTTCCTGTAACATAAAAACAATCCATCAGCCAAAAGCTAATCGTCAACAGTTAACCTTAATTCTTGTAATTAAAAGCAAAACTATTTCAAGCCTCAGCTTATGAATCAAGTAGATGCATATACAATTCTTAGGTAGCCATAAAGAAGACTCAAATAAACTTGCTTCCCCATAAACACTGGAGCAATTTAAACAACATAGCAATTTACCTTACTTTACCTGATGTTACTAAGTATTTACATGCAATATAATGACATGCTAATTTACAATCACAGTAACAGTGATTGATGACAATATAGCAAAAGTTGCCCATGAAATGAGGATGGACATATAGGTTTTTAAATAGAACTCACTGTGCCATTCCAGTCAGCATGGTATACTTCTCCATATGAACCTACAAAAATGAGAAAAGAAAATTAAACATCTCTCCAGGAAAATTGTTTATCTGTCTTAGAATTGAGAACTGAACATTGACAGTTTAGATACAATATAGGGGAGTAGAACAGGCATGTGCAGTACCTAGTCCAATTCTTTCTCCAATAACCAGGTCTTCCCATGGAATCTCACTTTCACTTACATCAACATCATCAAATACTTGCTCAACCCTACTTGAAATGGAATCAAAGGATGAGTTGCAACTATCTGGATCCTTCAATTTGGAATTGGTCTCCATGAATCTTTCATGTGTGAACTTTCTTCGATCATGGAAGCCATTTACATTATTCTCACGTTCTGCCCAGCCACCTTGCAGATAATCAGACACATTTGAATGATCAGTTGATTTGAAACCACCATCATTGATCTGATCTGATTTAGTGGAGCTGGTAGATGCTGAAGATGACGGATTATGACAATTGGGTTTTCGGTTTACTCGTGGGATAATTCCATCCAAATAATCATACTCCTTCTTTTTAGGGACTTCATTGTGTGCACGAAAATTTTTTGTGTACGAGGCAAGATTATTTCTTGGTCTCTGAAGCTCATCAGCCTTATTCTCCAAAGGTTTGTAATACATAGGAGCTTTCCCAGTTCCTTTTATTTGGAATGGGTTAAATTCTGCAAAAAGACTGTTAGTGTCCTCCAAGTTATTTTGAGCATATGGAACAACATTAACATTTGTCCTCAGACCATCAACTGCATGTGCCCCACGGTTCCCTCGGTAACGAGAAGTTTCAAAAGCTGATGAGGGAAGATGATCTAATTGAGTTGCTCTCTTGGGTATTCCAGAAGAACCAACTTCTGTGTCACCAATTGCACCCCAGAATGATTCTGCTTTCTCAGAAATTTCCAAGTTTTGGCTGCTTCCCTCTCCATGTAATGGCTTTCGTCCTGAGTACATAACATCAGTATCCATCAAAGAAGGGAAAGTTGGGATTGTGTTCAATTTCGGATTGATTGGCTTCAAGGTAGTGTCCATTGCACTTGAAATGTCAGCTGGTATGAGTGTTCCAGGATCAGCCATAAGATCCACCATAAACTCCCTGTCAATGACCTATGAATTAAAATCATGTAGAAGCTTAAACAGCTTGAGCTGATATCCCTTGGAAAAACGAAAGAGACTTGTATATGCAGACTTCTACAAGGGGAAATTAATGTGGTAAGTAACATCTAAACTGGTAAAAGGAATTTATCTCCCTTCAATGCCTATTATGATACTACAATGACGGTGAAAAAAGATTGACTTTATAACAGTTCAAACCATGTAATAAAAATTGAGGTCACACTGGTCATGATATTATACGTAAGAACCGTGGAATTAATTAGTTAATTCTACATATATAATTGCATGTATAAAAGTGAAAAGCCAAGAACACATCATACAAGCACAACCACCTGTCATCCTGCAACTTCACTACATTAATCGCACCATCCTCGACACCAGTGTAGTGCACACCCTTGAGCAGTCTGCAAGGCATATTGATACTATCAGCTAATACCTGCATCCAAGGAAACAAGTCAAGACACAAGATCCATCTATCCACAAACTTGTAACTCGTAAGCTCATTAACTAAATCTGATAATCGCAACTACA
Source organism: Comarum palustre (assembly GCA_951800085.1). NCBI lineage: Eukaryota > Viridiplantae > Streptophyta > Magnoliopsida > Rosales > Rosaceae > Comarum > Comarum palustre. The sequence continues at coordinate 24,240,477 of OX637582.1, forward strand.
TATAACTACAGAAGATAATTTGTTGAACCTGAGGCGGCAGAGAACTTTAAGCAAACAAAGTAACAAAATTTTGTAAAGTCAAACTGAAGAAATGGAAATCCAAGTGACAGAAAAAGATGGAATTAACTAGGTTTTAACTTCAAACCAGGCCCAAACATAAAGATTCAATGAAGTATACAGCCAACCTTCCTAAAAGCACTGATAAGGTTATATGACGTAAGATTTCAGTATATGGGACAGCCAAAAGACATCAAGCATTACATAAAAGTAGCGCCTGAAGAGACTATTGATGATAACCAACATCTAACCTTAAAAAGTAAAGCACGGTGTCGGGAGAGGCCAATGGTAATGGACCCAATAGGCAGTACACTTGTTTGCAGAGATGTCCTCAACTCTGAACTTCTTTCCATCCACCTCGCCAAGATGATATTAGCATCCTTTACAGGCCCGCCCATATGTCCACTAACAAGTTCAGCAAGCCTCTGTACCAAAACTCCGACATCGGTGATGGGGCAGTCTACCGCAATACATTGAGCAATTTGCACTAACTCTTCCAAGGAAGGATCAATTGTTTGATTTACTAAAGAAACTTCAAATCCAGATCTCCCAAGGGTTTTTTCTATATTTGTAAGAGAAGGCATTTTCCCTTGTACTGCAGAATTTGTGGAAATTCCAAATACATCATAAAACCCATCAACCACTTTTTGCTCGTAGTCTAGCACATTGTATTCCTGGTGATGAACAAAATAATTCAATCCAAATCAAGCAAAATGAAGAAGTGAAATAAACGTGTTAATAATAGCATACACAATTCTAACAAAAAACACTGAACTACAGAAACTCTTCATTACGAATGGTGTCATGAGATGTTATTAATTTTTCCTAACCGGCAAAATCATACTCCTAACCAATTTGAATTTTCACATTTCAACACTTCAAAACTCCTGTTTGACAGATATTTACCATGACATTCACAACATGCTCATTAGCACTCTACAGAATAAGCTCAACACAGCTGAGGCTCCGCCACTGCAGCTTTACTCCACTACTGCTACCATTCTTTACACTTCAATCAAAACCAGTTCTTTCCCTTAATTAACAATGACTTAGAGCCATTTCCGACCAGTCAACCGTCCAACAACAACAGTCAAACCCCAATTAACACTACAATTCACTCGCCTGATCATCCACAGTCCCTAATCAAACCTCAATTCCTACACAATTAGCACGAAAAGCCGAAACTAAACCCCTAAATTCATGCTCATACGATCCAATTTACTCAAATTCCAAAACTCACTGAACTCAAATACCGAAAATTTCAACCAAACTCACCCAATAGCGCCTCGACAACGTCTCCGCCGTGGCCGCCTCCGTCTCATCCCCCGTCTGATCAACCCCGCCGCCGCCCAAGCTCAGCATCGTCGCCGCGCGGATCTGATCATTCTCCGGATCATCGCGACCGTCCGAATTCGAAGCGCTGATCGCCAGCGCCAGCTGAACCTGAAACTCCTCTTCCGACAACATATAGTCCGGCCGATTCCCCGCCGTCGTCGCAGACTCCGTACCCAACGCGCCTCCGTTCGCCGGAGAAGCCGACGATGAAGCGAAATGACTCCCCGGGGGAGCGTTTCCGGCGCTCTGGCGGTGATCGGAGGCGCATGACGGTGACGTCACGGCTGAGGTCGACGCTGATGCTGATGCTGATGCTGCCGCGTCGTTCGATCCGGCCGGGTCGTGGTTGCTCCCTATGTGAAGCTTCTTGAAAATGTGCTTCATCTCCGGTGAGGACTACTAGTACTGCCTCCGGTGAAGTCCTCAGCTTTATCAAAACGGTTTTTCTGTTGCGGATTTTCTCTCTATATGTTCTTCTTTCACTTTCAGACTTTCTTCCTCGCTTTAATTTTTGCTTTCTGTTTTAGTTGTGGCGGGTAACTTTAATGGTCCATGGTCTTTTGCTAAATTACGTGATTGACCTTGAAAAGTAGGGACGCGCCATGGCGATTGCGACGAGCAGTGACGGCGGTTGCCTGGAAGTTGCCGATTATTGGGCCGAGGGTGTTTCAGTCAACGCGGTTTTGAAAAAGAGGGGAAAGGAAGCTTAGAGGGGGAGTTTTTCTTTTGGAACTATCCGGATTTTGTCATTTTGATCCTATCGAGAATTGGATTAGGGAGAATTGCAAGTTGTTTGTGTTATTTTTTTTTGAAATAGACTATCATTCTTATACAATTATGGATAGAAACGGGGCATATTATAATGACATTAAAATAAAGTCATTATATTAGACATTTAGCTCATTTTATGTGAGTTTAGCAGATGATAAAACTAATCACATACAAGATACTAAAGAAACATAAAACCAGAGCCAAATCGCTCAATTGTATTACTCCAAGCCCTATGTATCCATCTAGTTACAGCCAGCTCACTCAGTTTGCTAAGTTAACTAAACACCGTGATTTAAACTATATTTAGTTTAAAATTAGGCCCAACGACCCAATTTCTAACTTGACTTTTTTGCACTTTGGGTTTAGACCCAGACCCAAAGACCCGAACTCATTCCTAAACCCTAGCAGAATTGCTTTGTGTGTTGAGACACCAAGATGGATGCCAAGGCAAAGCAGCCACAAGCACCGTCATGCCTTAGTCGACCATATTCCGGTTCTTTTTCATGAGAGCGCCACTCTGTTGTCCGGCCACCTTCGTTGAAACTTCAACGACCATTTCCTATCGACATCTTATTCAATTGATGCCATCAGATCCACTTGGACACCCTCGATCACAAAACCGATCGGGATCATCTCTGCCCCTCCCGGCATCATCATATCTTTTAGCTGAAGAGACAACTCTCTTGAACTCAAGCTCTATCCCATAATCACTTGAGGTCCCTATAATTTCGCCCGACCTGAGCCCAGATGTCGGCCCAAAGACTTGGGTCCAGACCCAGGTTCGAGCCCAGCATTGGGAAACTGCAAGCAGTAAGCTACGCAACCTCTTGTATGTCATCGAACTTCCCCTAGCTTTGGCGTCGCCGCCCAGAGCCCGAGCTGGTAAAACAAACAGAGATCAGGTCAAGATCTCCTAATTAGAATCCATCCCGACCAGCGGACTCAACTCACCGATTTCCAAGATATGAGATCTCAAAATTCTATTCCAGTCATTAGGATTCGTCATCAATTAACTCCACATGGGCCCTCGATTCAAAGCCTAAACTCCCAAACGGTTTGTTCGATGCCCGAGACATCGGCTTAGTCTCCTTGAGATCGCCCTCAACCTCGACAAAGCGCTGAGGTTGGAGCACTGGATTGGTCAGGATACTGGCGTCACCACTTGACAGGATTCCTCATTTCTAAATCGTCGACGACGGTATTCGACCATTGGTTGGTCGGGGAAACACAAGGTTCACCCCCGCCGTTGGAAAATTCTTGTTACGAAACCCTATAGGTGCTCTAAGAAAATCGGAGCATCTTTAAAAAAAAAGAATCCACCTCAAACACTATTTGTAAGTTTGTGTTACGTTTAAATGATTAGTCAGTGCAGAGACTCATCCTTAATTCTTTTGTGTCAACAAAAGAAACAAATGTCCTTAGAAGCTGCCCCCGCTATAAGTTATAGTCTTAACAAGAGTGCTAGTTCTTACTATTTATATTCTTTATGGATGATGAGATTTCATTGATACAAAACTAATTCCAATAGACTTAATGGAGGGTCTCATTAACGTGCACTTAGTAGGAATTAAATCTACGAATTCGCCGATTATGAGCTGGGCACTTTAACCATTCAGCATGAATGCTTAACGAGGAATAACCAAATTCAATTTAAATGAAATCCTTATGATAAATCAATGCAATTATGAAGGATATTGGATCCCTTGTCTATTGGTTTGACTGCATCTGTTTTCAGCATGTTCTCTGGAAAGTCAACATTGTTGCGGACTCCCTAACTTCTTTGGGGTGTTGTCATGACAATTTGTACTGTTGGGAGACAAATTTTCCTTGTTCAATTGGGTGTGCGTTAAACTTTGACATCTTTGGATTCTAGGGGCTCGTCCTTGTAATTTAGTTTTTTGGAATAAAAAAAATTTTGATTTAGCGATTAAGGTTTATCCACTAAGTCATGGACTAGTAGAAAAACACCCTTAAGCGATGAAAATTTTCCAAGCTAGTCAAAAATATTTCCTCGCTTAAGAATCTTTTAAGTGACGAAAATATGAAGACCATAGAAATTTCCGTCACTTAAGCGACGAAAATTTTTTGCTTAAGAGACGGAAAGTTCTGTCGTTTAAGCAAATTTGACTTAAGCGACATAAATAAGTTCTGTCGCTTAAGTAAAATTTCAAATTTTCACCATTTGGCGTTCAAAAAATGAATCAAAAATTCAAACTTACTCAAGTGACGAAAATTATTTACTTAAGTGACAGAAAGTTTCGTTGCTTAAGTAATATTTCAAATTTTAACCATTTGATGCTCAAAAATTTCGGCCGGAAATCCGTCGGAGGTTTTTTTAAAAAAAATCTAAGCCTTACGCGACGAAAACATTGCGTCGCCTAAGACATGTTTTCGTTGTATAGGTACATGGTTTAAGCGATAGAATGATAGATTTTCGTCGTTATGAAAAAATACTACTGAGCTTAGGCGACAGACTTTCCTTCGTCTAAGCCTTCGGCGACGAAAAGTCAGGCTTAAATGATGAGACATTTCCGTCACCTAAGGCCGTTTTTCTACTAGTGGAGTATGCTCAAGGTTTCTTAGGAATCGTTTATGTCAAGGTGATTGCAAATCATGCATGAGTGGAAAGATTCCTTGCAATAGCATAGGTTAATTCGCATACTCACATATGAACAAGAGCTAGGAATAAGAACGATTTGCGCTTGTATTTTATCACTTTCAAATTGTTTCACATCAATGTGAATAAGATGAATATATACAAATAAATCAAGGCTTCACAAAACAAACTTTTCTTTAATTACAATTACAATTACACAGTGAAGAACTAGGCTAGGGTCTATGAATGGATGATCTGCTGACCAAGCATTGGAATCCAGTGAAGCCTCCCTTTCTTATGATCTTGGCAAGTCACCAAATTCTTTACAAGCGACAACGTTCCATCTTGAGCAAGGGAAGACTGGAACTGTTCCAACACCTTAACAACCTGCCAAAACTCAGGTCTCTTTTCCGGCTGCTTCGACCAGCATTGCTCGATCAAGGCTCGCATTGCAGGAGGACAGTCCTTTGCGATAACTGGCCTCATGTTCTTATCCAAAACCGCAACCGCAGCAGCCTGAACGGGATTCAACTCCTCAAAAGCGATTTTCCCGGCTACTAGCTCCCACAAAATGAGTCCAAAGCTGTAGACATCGACCTTTCGGCCATAGGATTTTTTCTTGGGATCTTTTGCTTTATGCTTAATCCACTCGGGGGCCATATAACGGTAAGTTCCTGTCAAAGAGTCACAGTGGCCCTCCTCACAAGCTATACCGAAATCAGCAATCTTCAGCCTGAAATCTTTATCGATAAGGACGTTCTCCGGCTTAAGGTCCCGGTGGATGACTCCTTTGGAGTGGATGTATTCCATTCCCCGAGCAATATCCAAGGCCATGCCAATTAGTTTCTCTAAAGAAAGAGATCTGCCCTCCAGTTTCTTCAAGTAATGCCTTAAAGAACCCTCATCTAAATACTCTGTAACTACAAAATGAACAGGAGGCTGTGTGCAAGCTCCAACGAACTTTATGACGTTTGTATGTTGGAGGCGAGAAAGAAGTTTAACCTCACTGTTAACTTGTTTTTCCAATGAAGCAGCCAAGGCTCCACCTTGGTCATCTTCCGGTAACGTGATCATCTTAACTGCCACAGCTTCCTCATTGTATCTCCCATGATAAATCTTGCTATGAGCACCATGGCTAAACTTAGGACCAAAATACAACTTTGACAAATCGATACTAAACTCATCCACAGTGTTAACACTACGCTCAATTCCATGCTCAGAATTCTTGGCTTCTTTCCTCTCTGATTTGCTCGATCTGTCACTGACTTTCATCGAAGCCATGTGCCTGAGGAGGCTAGTACTATTCGAAGCCGACTGCGGACGATGTGATGAGTTCGGTTGTGAACTCTTCTTGATCAACTTTCCCATAGGATGTGGCGGTGAAGATCGCTGCTCGATGACAAGCCGACTTCGACCAGTTGGTGAAGACATACGACTGTTCCTCTGCACTTCTTGAAAATCTTGAGTAGCAAAAGGAACTGAGGTCAATCTTGAATCAAACCGATGTGAGAACTTCGTCCTCCTAATCCAAGAACAATCGTCCTCCATATCTTCCCAGTTACTTCCAAAACCCAGAAAGAGCAACTGTTATGCCCACAAAATCACCTAGCTAGATGCTTTCTGTGATCTAAAACTCTGAGATGTAAACGCAGGAACTTGAGGAATTCTAACGAGGAAGAAAGAGAAACTCTGTCTAAAATAGAGGAGGAAACCTAATCACTTGAGTATTGTAAAATAGAATAGGAAAACCTAAACACTTGAGGAATAGAGTAGGAAACCTAAACACACGAGGATACGTTTGCGTGAGCAAAAAGTAAGACCCGCCACTCAGCACTAATTAACTAATTTTCGGCGAATTATCCAATTAATAGCCCCTAGCTGTTATCACGTCGAATCCGTTGACCGAGTCAAATAATTGTCTCCGGCGCCACGTGCCAGCACCTAGACCATACGTAGCTGCGAACGACGACCATTCTTTGAAAATGAAACCAGCAGTTCACCTGAGAATTCGCCGATCAGTCTACATCACTCTTCACCCAATCCAACCAAACTCCTCCACGTTTCACCCCATGCAACGTATATTAGAGCCCCATTCTTCTCTTGTAATCGAACGTTTGACAATTTTCATTTCTCTAATTAATCCAAGAAAAAATGAGCCAAGAACAGCCGAGAAGGCCCGTGGAGGATGAGCAGCAGCAGAATGGGGGAAGCCAATACGGCGACATTTATCTCGAGCTTGCAGCGGAGAAGGCCGCAGACTCGGCCGTGCAGAGCCCCGTCGGTTTGAAGCTTATTAATTCTGATCACTTCAGCAATAATAAGGAGACTGATGACTTGAGCAATAATAAGGAGAACGAACATTCCGAACGGCGAGTTGTTTTCGAGTTAGGCGGTGGAAAGGTCCTATATCTCATGTGTTCTTTTTCTTTTTATAAACATGATTATCCTCTTTATATTGTTCGATTTCTTTTGTTGGCCCTTAATTTGTTGATTGGTTTTTAGGGTACGAGTCAAAACTCGAGGCATGTAGATGAAAAGGAAAGGAAAATCAGTGAATTAGCTAAGGTATAAACTTTCATTCTAAAACTAGTGTACTTTAAAAACAACACTAAAAACGAACTTTATGTATATCAGATATCCAACACATTAGATCATCAATAACAAGATTATTCGAGTGCTAATACATCGAACGATTAAATCTATTACTTGAAAAGAAACTAATCATATCATAGATAGATTGAGAACTCAAAAGATTTGCTGGTTGCTACAATGGATTAGTTGAGGAACATATATATATTAATATATAGATGCTAAACTATGGATTGAACTTGAAAAAAGATGTTATTTTTTTTCTTATTTTTGTTACACATGAAACCATATGAAGAAAGTACGTGTATGTATATGTTTGTTGTTTGTGAAGGGTAGGTTGTTGGGAAATACAGCCATAGAGGTCCCTTGTCAGCACCAACTCAACGTATCGGCGGTACTAGCGGTCAGATCACCATAGGCGAAGCCTTGGAGGCCACCGCCATGACTGCCGGCCAGAAGCCGGTAGAGTGGAGTGATGCGGCTGCAATTCAAGCAGCCGAGGTTAGAGCCACTGGCCGGACTAACATTGTACCTGGTGGCGTCGCTGCTGCAGCTCAATCGGCAGCGACTCTCAATGCTAGGGCTACGCGTGACGAGGACAAGACTAAACTCGCTGATATACTTGCGGTATAAGCAGTTGTTCTCTATGCATGAAAGTCTTTTTTCCATGTTTTTTATCATACCCTAATTGAACATATGAATAATATGTAGGATGCAACTTCAAAATTACCAGCGGACAAACCGGCGACACGGCGGGATGCTGAGGGCGTGACGGGTGCAGAAATGCGAAATGATCCATATCTGACCACCCATCCCACCGGTGTGGCAGCTTCTGTGGCGGCAGCTGCTAGGCTCAACCAGGGTAATAGCAACGAAGGAACAAAGTAGTTTCATGCCTTCTGCATGTTTGTATTTGGAGTATTTGGAAGTGAAAAGATTGAGCAAAATTTAAATTTTGTTTGTATTGTATTGTACGTATTTTCATTTGTAGAGAATGTTTCCCAATCTTAAGAGGGAAAACGTAATATGTACAAATGTAGTTTCCTTGTGTATATGAATAAATGATCCAAATACATCATTATGTCAGTAAATTTGAGTTTCCAGATTTGAATCCTATTTTCTGAACAACATGCACTTAAACAATTAAACACGTCGAGATGGTCACTAATCTTGAACTCATGTACAATACACTCCAATGGTAACAACTATTCAAAGCTTAATTCCTGAAAGAAAAATTAGCTTAAAAAAACTCCTGTCACTCCTGTGATTTGCTTAAAAAAACTCAACCAATAATGTATATCAGAAGAAATAAAATCGTTCCAATCTTGCAATGTAATGGTGTCTAACCTAGCTCTATGTTTGCCACGTTTCTCATGCAAACTGTGTCGTGTCTAAATGCAAATGCACCACGTATCCGTATAGGTTTTTCTTGTCTATACGTACGAACTCCGCAACCTCAACATTCCATCTGATACGGAAAAATTTCAGTTTCAAATTTACAGTTTACAGTCAAAGGGGAGTCATGATCAGCAGCAGAAGGCCGTAAGATTTGAGGATTGATGAAGATGACGTTACCATAACGGAGACTGAACTTCCCGCCCGCCTTATTATCACGGAGGCAGTCGGTGGACAGGTCCTACCCTTTAGCCTTCATACATTTTCCTCATAAATATATATAATCTGGATCTAGAACGCACCGTGCGCACTTTGTTAAAGTGCGGACGGCCACGTGTTGCCATCTCCGTGTAGCGGGAAGAGAAAACGAGAGGAAACGGACGGCGAAGATGACGACACACTTTAACAAAGTGCGGACGTACGCTTCAGATCCGGCCTGATATATATATATATATATATATATATATATATATATATATATATATATATAGTTGTTTGGTTCTAGCAATTCTGTAGAACCTATAACATATGAGCTCCTTTGTTTGAACATGAACTTGATATTTTTTTTTGTTGGGAGTAGGTTGTTGGTGAATATATTCAGAGAACTCCTTTGGCAGCACCTTCACTGTTCAAGTTGGTGACGGTCAAATCACCATTGGTGAAGCCTTGGAGGCTACTGTTATGACCTCTGGAGAGAAGCAGGTGAAGAGGAGCGATGCGGCTGCAACTCAGGCAGCTGAGATTAGGGCCACGGGCCGACGCAGCATTGTGCCTGGTGGTGTGGCTGCGGAGGCTCAATCTGCCGCAACCCTCAATGCTCGCACTATGCGCAATGAGGATATATTTTTTTTGGTCTAACAATGAGGATATACAAGACCACACTAGCTTGGTGATATTCTTGCGGTATGAAAATTTCAATCATGTTAAACTCTAATTCCTATAGTAGCCATAAAAATTGGAATCAGTCAGTAGCATGTTTTAGTAATTTATCTTTGTTATATATGTGCCATCAGAATGTAGTAGTCTATAGCATAAAGCAAATTGGATATGCTAAGTAGTAGCAGTTTTGCAAAATACAAAGTAGCTATAGCATGTATTAAGGAGTCTTTTTTGAAATAAAGGGTTAGTGGTGTGACTGCTCTCAAGCCTAATGAAACCCTTAAATACAAAGGGGGACATTGAGCCTAAACCTCTAATTACAAAGACCTGAAATACTATCAGAAATCTCTACAACAATCATGTACTCATACAGAGAGTAATTAGCAAAGAGTGTTCTAATAGTAACTCTATTTGCTTTAACATTGCGGTGACATAAATAGTGAAGAGAACAGTAGACATGTACCCAAACTACATATCCTAATGTCTAATAAGCCAGCTCTCCAACTATGCTGCCGTCAGAAGCTAGATCCGACGACACTCAGCTTCACCCTACCACTAGGTGGCAACGACAATTTGACGAAGCAAGGAACTCGTTGCATACCTAGAGTAGACAAGACACTTTGAGGACACCAACAGACACGAAGCCCGACTTGCCCTACACAACTAGTGTAGAGACTTATTACTCACCCAAGGCATAAATAAATTAAACAACCAAAATAAACAGCATTAAATAATTATAATAATAATATGATTCAGACCCAAGAATTGAGCCCAAATCCACACTCAGAAAATAGGATAACCAACAAGGTCAAAAGGGTTCCGGCCCACAGTCAAGCCCAAAGAAAGTACAAGGAGACCACCAACCCTAGCAAGCCACCAACAATGCTGGACTATCGTCACCTATTTCAGAAACCATGCCGGAACGCTGCCTCCAAAGCTCAACACTCGTCGCGCCGCCAGACAAGACCCAGACTCGGAACCTTGCCTCCGCATCCTTCAGCCACCCTCCAATCAGATATGGACGATCACATCCATCAAATCCCGCAACCATTGGTAAGCTTCGCCGTCACAATCTATTGATCTGCAAACCCCAACCCTTTGCTTCAACCAACCTCAACTTGAGACCAAGAGCCAAGATGACCCCTAAGCACCCATCGGCTTCTCCTACAGACCTTTACGCCAACAACACTATTCAGTCTGTTCTCGTCCGATGACAACGTCACCAGACGTGCCGCGGGAGGAGGATAAGTGTTTTGAAAACCCTAGCGGCTAGCTCTTGTACTCCATCTATTAAGGAGTCTGTTAGTTCTTATGTATAGACAAAAAAGACGTTAAATAGCAAAACTAGACTGTAGCACATGTAGTTACTTATCTATCAATTCTTATATCCCAGCAAGTAATAATAGGGGTGGGCATGGGTCGGGACGGACCAGGTTTAGATTGATCCCGAACCTGAAATTTTGAAAAGGGACAGGACGATACTGGATTAGCGTTTTTTATATGTGATCCCGACAAGGCCCGGTCCCGAATGGGACTAGGCCGGGACCGGGACTAAAACGGGCCTTGAACAAATAATTATAATACAAAACCATAGCACAATCATAATCACAACCATAGCAAATAATTCATCATCAACTACATCATAAAGATAAGGCAGAAAGGCAGAAAGTAAACCTACATGAAGTAAATAAACATGAATAATATCAGTCACAAATTGAAAAATAAGTTACAAGTCCAACAACATAACAACATAATAAAATGAAGTTGCCAACTCGAAAACATAAGTTTAAACATAAAATGGATACAAACTTAAGGTCTAGCAGAGTTGAAAAGACAAACAGATTAACAATTCAACATCATAAGCTCACAAAAAGAACTAGTTGAAGTGTACCACAGCCTTTCCCTTTCCTTTTGATTTGGAGAATACTGGACATGTATTCCTACTAGACGCAGAGCTCTCATGATCTATAAATAAACCAAACCAAAACAGAACAAAACAAGTAAGAAATCAGAAATTAACAATGACTCATAAGTCACAAATAATATGCAGATTGCAGAGGTCAAATAGCTTATAGAGAGTACTTAGCAAAAAGAAAAACAAATTAGGATAACATTATTCGCATTCCTAAATTTCATTAGTATAGTCATGCACATTGTAAAAGAATATCTTGAAAAATAATAATAACAGATAACACCACCCTAGATAGTAAATGTACTGTATGACTTCATGAAAAAGGCTCCTCCAATTTATGAAACAGAATTAGCTTAGGTAGGGATGATATAGTTTTAATAGTTAACTAACACAAAGCATCTTTCTGATTAGTTTAAGTAGTAAACCCATGATATACAAGCAGATTAATTTTAAGTTAAGAATATTAGTAGCAGTATTAGTACATGCTGCATGTCTAGAGTTGTGGGTGCAGCCCTACAACAAAGTCAGAAATTGGGCAGCAAGCATGGCCAAACACTAACAATGCCGGCCTACTAAATGCAGTCTTGATCAAGAAAATTCATAAACCCCTTTAAACCCAATAATGCGTTTGATACTTCCTAAATTGAACACAGCACAAAGAAAGTATATGCAGCCTAGCCGGCTACATATGACATGTCTTCTCCCTAGCTAAGCATATAGATTTTCCAGATATATGGGAAAATATTCAAAATATACAAGAGGTGAGCACAAGGTTATGAATTTATTGCAAAGAAACATAATTTGTAATAGAACTGGACTGACCTGGATTGGAAGGGTGATCAATCCACCCAAACAGACTCCAGCAAAGAAACACTCTGGAGATATACCCTATACTCAATTAAAAAACAAAAACAAAAAACATGATAAGCAATTTGTGGTAAATGAGTGATATTTGAATATGACTTAATCAGCCAAATGTCTGTCAAGTTAAAGGATACGGATAGTCATTCTCTCTTTCTAGCATTTTTCCTGTAAACAAACTTAACGGTTCAGATGTCCTACAAAACTTCACTCAATTACAGTATGACCACATAATGTTATATTATTGATCACATATGATAATAAAGTCTCAAGTTGAAGTTTGTGGCTCTGTGGATCATGAAAAAAGTATAATGGCTACAAGACCGCAATTACAACCCAAAAAGTAATAGATATTTGTGCAGGAACTTCTTAGAATCACACCCCAGTCATAAGCAGAAGTTTCCATCAACAAGCAACTGATCTAGAAATGTTCTATCTAGGGATATTTAAACCTCTTATTCAGGCATGATATTAGGATCTGGTACTTGAATGAAGAAACTTGTGTCCATCGAAAGAATTGGAGCAAATCGTCTTAAACATAAGAATTGAAGCACTACAGATAGCAACTCTAATCGAAAACATCAAATTAAGCACTACACCAATCACACAACAGCAAGAAAGATCAGAGAGCAAATAGCAAGACATCTGGGATTCATACCTTTAATTAGACTGACCGGTGTAAATCCCTTCGGCGGCGACGAAGAGCTCGTTCTGCTTCTTGTAGCAGAAAGGACGACGGAAGCTGACGCGAGCGAGAGGAGCGCCGCGGCCTGGGTCGTGGATGATGTCGATGACGACGCCCTTGAGGTAGCCGTTGCGCTCGCCAAAGTCGAGGGAGCGGAAGCGAGGAAGGAGACTGATATCCGTGATATGTGAGGAAGGAGACGAGTGAGGGGAGGCTGACAGAGTGAATTAGGTTTAGACTGTTTATTGATCAGCTAGATCAATCCAACGGTGTATATTAATTCATATAATTATGGTTTTTTAATTCGGGACAGGCCGGACCTTAACGGGCTCTATTCAACAAGTCCCGATCCCGATCCCGTTTTTTTTTTAAACGGGACGGGCCGGGTCAGGCCTTTAATTTTTAAAATGAAGTCTCGTCTCGTCCCGTGAATTTTCGAGACGGAATCGGGACGAGCCTTCGTGACCGGTTTCGGATGCCCAGCCCTAAGTAATGTGTTTTTTAGTAATTTATCACTTTGTTATGTGCCAGCAGAAAGTACGTAGTAGTTTATGAAAACGATATGTTTTCTTCTCAGCTGTGTGGTGGTTGACAGCTATAATCCATCTTATGGTGCTGATGTAAATTTTTGCTATATTTTCTGTTTTTGCTGTAATAGTTGTTAAGAGTTTTATCCTAATTATAAATACGGTTTGTGATTTTGTATTTTCATAATGTAAATTCTCCTGGTTCTCTCTCTCTCCTCCATTGTTACTTAGCTTAACCTTTTTGATCTGCAGTAGCTAAGCTCTTAGTGTTAATATGGTATCAGAGCTGCTGCTCTTGATTCCTTAAGCTCGATTAAGCTCGATCGTACTTATCTATGGTTTGTTTACTGCTTGCTTCCGCTGATTTTGATAAAGTGAAAACCCTAGGTTCTTCGATCCTTATGATTTAACTTCTGATTCATGATCGCAAGCTTAATCTGTAGTTGCAGTGCTAAAATTGGAAAGTGTTACAGAAAATCCATGTTAGATTTTCTTTGTTACAAGATGAACAGAAAGAGAAATAGAACTGATCCAATGAGGATACCAATGGTCTCAAAGTGGTAATTGAAGGGTCCAGGTCATGTTGACATAAACATGAGCTACATGTATTATTTCAGTGACCAAACCTAAGCGCAAGCAGTTTAACAATCAGAAAGTCATATTTTCTGCCTCATGCCTAATGGTATCAAAGAGTGCAGTAGACAGATACCGCTCTCCGAAACTGGGGAACACAACCTGCATATACAGAAATTAAATGGAACAAGGGTTAATGGAGCTTGGGATTAAGACTAAACAATCACAATAATATCTTTCTGAGAGTTCTATCAAAAATAAAGTTAACTTTCGGGGAGTGCAATGGAAGCTTACAACTATTAGTTTTCCAGCATTTTCCTGCTTTCTGGCCAACTTTAGTGCAGCTGCCGCTGCCGCACCAGATGAGATTCCCACCTGCAAACAAATTTAAAAAACAGACCTTAGCAATGTTCGAAAGATTTTAATTTGATGATATAATAGAGATGGAGAGTATCGAATTCATGAAGCTGCCATGAATCAGAATAGTGATTTCAAGAGAGAGAAACCGTACTTACCAAAAGACCTTCTTTTAAGGCAAGTAGCTTGGCAGTCTCAATAGATTCCTCACCGGATACCTACAGAAACATGATCATAAGAATCCTAGGCTTCTACAATCCCCAAACATAGATCGAATAAAACATACTACATGAGCTCTGAATGAAGTGCCACAGCAATTGATTCTACTTGAGCGGTTAAAGTAGTGCTAGAAGTTTTCATTATTGAGAAGTAAAGCAAGAACTTGTAGGACAAAGAGAGTGTTTTCATATCATATACATGTAAAATGATGTGAGCTGCAGATGAATGTTTTTCAGACTTACTGGAATAACTTCATCTAGCAAGCTAACATCAAGAACTTGAGGTATGAAGCCAGCACCGATTCCTTGGATCAGATGCTTTCCTACAAATATGTATGCACATTATGTATCCAAAAATAAATTAAAACAGGAGGGATGAAGTCTCAAATACTCTAACATAGCATATTGCCTAATGTGTTAAACAAGCACAGCACAGGTACACTAACCAGGCTGACCACCATTTAAGACTGCACTCTCAACTGGTTCTACACCGTATACCTACACATAAACAAATGAAATTATATAATTAGTTTACATTAGACCTTATTCTGTAGCAATTCACACTACAAATGCATAGGATGTATATGTATGAACTCAAACCTTGATGTCTGGATTTTGCTCTTTAAGGAACTTCCCTATACCAGTTACTGTGCCACCGGTTCCTATCCCTGAGACCAGGATATCAACTTTCCCTACTGAGTCTCTCCAGATCTCCGGGCCAGTGGTTTCATAATGAATCTACACTAAGAATAATGAAACAATTCATGAATCCCCACAACCACCTAGTCAGGTCACAGTTACTGCAATACTACCTGTGGATTGGCAGGATTCTCAAATTGCTGAAGCATATGACTATTAGGTGTATCACGTAGCAACTCCTCTGCTTTATCAAACATTCCCTGAACACCTTTGTTCACATCTGTAAGGTACACCTCAGCTCCAAAAGCTAGGAGCACAATTCTTCTTTCGAGACTATATGATGATGGCATGACTAACTTCAGCTTGTAACCCTTGTTAGCTGCTATGAATGCTAATCCAATGCCAGTGTTGCCACTTGTGGGCTCAATGAGAACAGTCTTTAGTGGATATCAGTATGCATGTCAAGAACCAAGAGCGTTAGTAAGCTGAAACTTGATACACTGAAAATATATGTTCAATAGATATGGGCATCTGCCAAGAGTTAGTTATTATCCAACCTTTCCTGGAGTTATTAGACCTTTCTCCTCCGCATCCTTAATCATACTATGTGCAATCCTGCAGTTTGAAAATTTAAGGCCAAATGAGTAGAGTGATCACAAGTATAGATTCAACATCTATACTTGCTAGGTTGTATTTTGTTAGGCAAACTCAAAAGATCATTTTGGAAATATCAACAAAGAACATACCTGTCTTTAACACTGGAGCACGGTTCCATCATCTCTAGCTTGGCAGCAATACGAGCTACACAACCCTCGACAACATTGTTCAGGTATACCATTGGGGTATTTCCGATTAACTGCATAAACAAAGTAAGACGACCAAAATAGAGGTTGATCAAAAAGAGGTGGATTAAAAAGAGGTAGAGCATCATTCTACGCTCAAGTTTAGCGAAAAAATATTACTTCGGTGACATCTTTCTTGATTGCACATTGGCCGCCCTCCATGGTCTCCTTTCAAACTGTAAGGTAAAAAAGAATTGACACATTGAAAACAAACGTCGAAGAAATGCACAATTCACTATTTGTTGTTCTCAAGCACAGAAGAATACTATTAGGCTACAATGACATCAAGGTTAACTACTTTGTCATGCGATGCTCTTGCAAAAGACTTTGAAGTGACTCAACAGCGGTGAATATAACAAACTTGTACTGAATGTGGCTCAACAAACCCATATACAGTATTTGCAAGGACCAAGATGGAGGCTCACTCATAGATGTGAACCATCAGATTATGATACAGAAACTTCTAATAGCAGATTCATTCATTGGTATTGCATCACGACCAACATGAACATAGTTGCAAATGAAATCCATAAATACAAGCAATGAAAATTAATTTCCAAGACTACTGACTTGGATTTTAGAACAGACTGACCAACTGAGTTGGACTGATAAGATGTCAAATTTCCAGTAACATGTTGAGCTTACCCAACATTTCATCACACTCCTTCTCAAAAGCAAACTATAAGAAGTCAAATTCTCCATACCCATAGTAAGTAATACAAACACTCCACTTAGAAAAAGACAAAGCTAGATTAGGGAACTTCAACAATATCGACAGAAGCACACTTTGATCAATAAATGAACAATCTTCAGCACCCAATAGTTAAGCAAGACTGATTTTGCAAATTTCCATACAAAAAAAGACCCAAAACTTATAAATCCTATAAACCCCAAACGCACAATTAACCACCAGAAGCTCGGCACCAATAGTAATAGGCAGGTACAATCATGAAATAGTCCAAGGATGCAAAATCTGATGGTAAATGAAAACCCAGATAGCTGAAAACGAAGCTAACAAGTAAGAACCAGAAATTCAAAAGAGAGCAAACCTGACCTTATCTCTGCAAACAATGGAAGAAAGGAGTTTTGTTGATACTGCTTTAATACTGTATTGTTTATGATAAAAAAGGGTGCGTCTTCAGTACGCCTCCAGTTTTTCTAACAGAGAAGGACTGTATTGTAATCTAATTAGAAAGGTAAAATGGGAGTGAAAGTCTTGTGAAGACGATTCTGTATTTCTGTAGGAGAGGCAGCCACCACATTTTGTAAGGTGGAGGCAGCGTGTGGAAGTAGAAGCACCCACGCCAAGCTTCATATATCAAAGCTTTTAGTGGGCGAACATAAAATAAAGGGCGTATTCAATTTAGATTCTATTAGCATCGATACTCACGTCAGTTACACACGGTTGATTTGATATTTTTTAAATAATTTAATGTTGATATATTTTTATTTTAGTATGATAATATATAATAGTGACAGAAGGAAAAAATACTCTTAACATTGATTTACTTGACTGAGTACCTGAATTAGAAGTGCGATTTGATTAATTATTGTTCAAATTTTTGCTATTCGATTCAATTAAGTGAAAACTGCACTTAATTGAAATATCAATAAACGTCTATTACCATAAATGTAAATTTCATTTTGAAAGAAAGCTGAGCAATAATCAACAACGAAAATTTCTAAAATACATGTAATAAGTTGAAATATCAATAAATATCCAAATTGATAAATTTGAAGAATACATGTAATAAAGAGCATCCATCAACAGTAAATTAAAATATCGAATTGAAAAAATGTGTTAAACATGGATGTATGTTAGTTGTATAAATTTTATTTACTTTCCATTTTGTAAAGAACCTTTATGTTGCATTGCTTGAGAATAGTCTAGGTGTAGAGCACTTCCTGCCTGGCGCAAGAAGTAAGAAAGGATAATAGGTTGTGTTTCAAGCGTACTGAGTCAACCTGAGCATCTTCATCTAGATTGATTGGACTAGATACTAAACAAATTGCATTGTGTGTGATTTTCGGGGGTGGATTGTATGTTCCCTAACTCTTTATTTTCATTGTTTTCTAAAATCAAAACCACAAAACATTTTTCTTCAATATTTTTTCCTCTGTGTTTATGTATTTATTTGACATAACAAACGAACTCTGATTCATCTAAAATTTTGTGTGCTAGTCTATCATTGTGGAGGATGTTTCAAAATGAACAGGGCTTATGGTCCGATGTTTTATTTAAGAAATATATGAAATCACAGCCATTGTTCTCTAATGACTATATTTGCCCTCCTAGATGTTCTAATACTTGGAGAGGTGTTGTGCATGGAGCTAACCTGATGATTAAAGGTCTATGTTGGAGGATTGGAGATGGATTCAGTATAAATTTTTGGAAGGATAATTGGTTGGGTTCTAGAGCTCTTTGTTTGAGATTCCCAAATTCCACTATTAGTGATCCATATTAAACTGTTAGTCAATGCTGGAATAAGGACGGTTGGGACTTAAACTTGCTGCATTCTGTGCTTGATGATGATATTGTTAACGAAATTGTTAGAATTCATGTTGGTCTTGAGGGTGCTGCTTGTGATAAGCTCATCTGGTGAGCCACTTCTAATGAGAATGTTTCTGTTAAGTCTGCTTATTTGTGTCTCTTGTAGCAGGAAACTCTGGTCTAATTTCATTCGCATTATATGTGGAAGCTCTCTATCCCTCCCAAGTTAAGAACCTTCTTCTGGCTTGTGTGTCATCGAAAGCTCTTATCCAATGAAGAGAGGTTCAAGGGACATTTTACATCTGTTTCAAGTTGTCCTTGTTGCCTTAATTGTCCAGAAACCCTTCTCCATCTTCTGAGAGATTGTAAAATGGCTAAAGATATTTGGAGTAAAATTATTTTCTCTAAATCAATCTTTAGAACTTGGAGTCTGGATTGGAATGGTCGGCTTCATGCTAATACCCACTGCAAGCTTTTTGGTTATGGTGATCTCAAGTGGGTGCATATCTTTATCTTGACCTGTTGGTATATTTAGAAATGGAGATGAAAGAAAATTTTCGAACATGATTTTAGGTATCCTTTTGACCCTATTGTATCATTTTAAATAGTGTTACTGAGTGGAATCATGCTTATGGCTCTACATCTGAAAATCCTAAGAAAGTTCGTATTAGTTTATGCTGGGCTAAACCTCCTTTAGGTTGGATGAAGCTGAATATAGATGGTGCTAGAACTCAAAATGGTTTGGGTTTCGGGTTTTACAGCAAGTCTGGGTAAGGGTTCTATTGTTGAAGCTGAGAGTTGGGGCCTTCTGTTGGGTCTAAAACTTGCTAGATCACTTCAGTGCACTTCTCTCATCATAGAATCTAATTCTGAACTCCTTGTGAACATGATGAATAAGGGTGTGGAAGACTTACATCCTCTGTATAGTATTCTTAGCAGTTGCAAGTATTTGAAGAATAATCTCTCAATTTGTGATATTTCACATTGTTATAGAGAGATTAATAAGGTGGCTAATATTCTAGTCTAACATTTATTCTGAATTTGGGGTGCAATATTTTTAGCAATCTCCTCCACAAGTTGTCAATGCTCTATAGATGATTTGTGTGATTCTGTTAAAAGTATGAATGTAGCTGTTGCTACTTAATTTTGTGTTTTGCTTTTTGTTTGAGCTTTTGGCCCCCTTGTATCCAAAAAAAATATGACCCTTAACTGGTACTTATGAACGATTGTGTTCTTGGACCCTCTTTCATATGATCATATTCTTTCAGAACTTTTGAAGATTCTATACATCAAGGCACAATGAGTAATCAGAAGATAACATTTTGTAGTCCCTATTCAAAAAAATAACATTTTGTAATTCTGTAATTCCACTATTGATATCAATTTGTGAGTTATATTTTCATCTGTTCAAAGTTTCTCGAGAATTTAAATGAGTCTCATCCAATGCAACTTAGGGTTTTCAATTCATTTCCTCAGATCTATTGCATAATTATTATCATTGACCCTAATAAATTCATTCAAAGAAACAAAACGCCTAATAAAATTGTGTACTAGTATGAATGCTATTCATTCTCCAATTTTTTTTACGTGCACGATTGCTTACTTTGACATATCAAATGGAAAAGTTTGCTTTTAGATCAGTTTTCTGGGTGATCATGACCCTTCTGTTTGTTACTTGTTGTAAGTTCCCACTCTTACAGTCTCACTTTGAAATGCTTTTTTCTTCAGAGCGTAGTCCAGAATGAAATTGAGAAAGTAATTTGCTGCTTTGGACCAAAAGAATACATATAGTACGTCAATTACAGATGTTATATGTCAAGAACTATGATTTAATCAAATTGGGATCCCACCAGCCTAGCTATGTGTTTTGAACTGTGAATTTTAATCCGAGTATGGGTGCAACTTCAATAGAGTGGAAATGTTAATATTTCAAGACGAAAATTATTCGGTGCACTGCCGGTGCAAATGACCTGTCTAATCCATACCGTCGGATTGAGATGAACAATGCCGCACTTATCTCCTTACTGTCAGATGTATGCTTGTTCACATTTGTTTTTTCTGTTTTTTTTGTCTTCTTCCGATGCATGGAATACTCGCTCATTTCAAGAAAGGTGCTGCTTTTACTGATATTATATGTAAAGCACTTGTTTCATCTTTATCATAGTGAAGTGAACCTCTTTGAATTTTGAGCTCATGCATTCATGCCAGTAGTTTGGATGGTCAAGTACGCTTAGATTTTTGTTCTTATACTTGATCAGCCACTTATTATCACTAACAAAATTATCTTACTTTCTTAGAAATAAGACTCTTCTATTGAAAAGTCTATTCTAAGACTTGGACAGTATGCCAAGCTTTCTCTTGGTCACCAAGATATAACAAATGGGGATATATCAAGACTATTCTACTAAACAACGTGAAGATAAAGGAAAAGCTACCAGTAGTAGGCATTTACAACTTGTTTGTCTTTGTCTTCATTGCCTCAAGAGGTTGGTCTATATCTGTTTTCATTTCTGCTTATCAACCAGTATTTTTCAGTTGTGTAGAATAAGGTTAGTCTTGTGGCTCATGCTTGGTTTCTTGGTAGATTATCAACTAATTAGGATTGCTTCTGAACCTCCATCCATTCATAGGAGTTAAAAGTTTGGGTTTCTCCATCTTGGTGTACTTCTACATATTGTGTCTGTCTTGACGCTGAAATCGCAAGGATTAACTTTCTATAAGCTCAATATTTTGCTTCCGAAATACGTATACAAATCTAACCTGTGACAAGCTCTCAGCTAACAAATTTTTTGATTTTCAGATGTATGTGGCTTGTTGTTATGCATGTGCTTCTGACTAGATGCATGCAGAGAACTTGTTCCAAATTATTGTTGATTTGAACATCAGAGCTTTTCAAGACACTGATAAAATGTTCCTTTGCTTTCTGAAACTCGCTTTGTAGTACTGTTCATATATGTAGCTTTCTTAGAGGTCATTTTTTGTACAGTACTATATATTCATGAATTACAGGTTTCACTATTCAGTAAGTAAACGTTATATTTAGTTCAGATTACCTTAGAGTTCATATTCCCACATTTTCAAGAATAGTAGTCAACAGTTCATAGTTTGTGGAAAGTCATATGGATATAATTATAGGCAGATGATGTTCTTCTGTGCCTCCGATTGATCATACAGTTTCAAGTAGCATACTGTACCAGTAATATTCTCCTAGTTGTTTCTCAGAGTTTGTTTGTTTTTCCTCAGCTTGCGGCTTGATGGAGGACTCGTGCGCAATCAAAAACAATATCACCGAAGTAATTTCATGTCAAACATAAACTTTTCATGATATTTTACTCTTGTTCATTTTTAGAATCTTTTGGCTTACAAGGAGTTGTCTTCTTTCTGCTCTTACTTGATTTATGGAGTTAATCGGAAATACCCCGATGGTATATCTCAACAAAGTCGTGGACGGTTGT
This sequence comes from Comarum palustre, assembly GCA_951800085.1. NCBI lineage: Eukaryota > Viridiplantae > Streptophyta > Magnoliopsida > Rosales > Rosaceae > Comarum > Comarum palustre. The sequence goes on from OX637582.1 coordinate 24,262,659, forward strand.
GTAGCCAGAATTGCTGCCAAGCTAGAGATGATGCAACCTTGCTCTAGTGTAAAAGACAGGCATATATTCTTTGCTTTTGTTTGTTTTAAGTGAATGATATTGGTGACAATCCAGAAAGATTACATATAAATGGACATTTCCTTAAAATTTCATTATGCAGGATTGCATACAGTATGATCGTGGATGCAGAGGAAAAGGGTCTAATTACGCCAGGGAAGGTTGGAAGTAACTTATTGTACATATATAGATGTCTTTCATTCATAAGTTTTATATTTCCTATTTTGTTTCTTCAAGGCTCAGGTCTGACTATATATATAAGCAAACTGTTTCTAGCTTTTTTATCCAAAATGTGGAATTTCTTTTTCCAGCTGCAACTAACATAATAACTTACCTAACGACCAAAAAAAACATAACAACTTACCTTGGTTCTTGATATGCATAATTACTTTGTTGTTCAAGACTGTTCTTATTGAGCCTACAAGTGGGAATACTGGCATTGGATTGGCATTCATTGCCGCTACGAGAGGTTACAAGCTTAAGCTAAGCATGCCATCTATAGTGAGTCTTGAAAGAAGAATTGTGCTCCGAGCTTTTGGAGCTGAGGTCTTCATCACAGATCCTGCCAAGGGATTTAAGGGAGTTCTTGCTAAGGCAGATGAACTTCTAAGTACCACACCTAATAGCTTTATGCTTCAACAGTTTGAGAACCCTGCCAATCCAAAGGTAGTCTTGTAGCAAATAGTATTGTTGCTATAGACTGCCAAGACATTTCCTGAATCTTTTTCTTCATCATTGTGTAGGTTCATTATGAAACCACTGGCCCGGAGATTTGGAAAGACTCAGGAGGGAAAGTTGACATGCTTGTTTCAGGGATAGGTACTGGGGGTACTGTAACCGGAGCAGGGAGTTTCCTCAAAGAGCAAAATCCAAATATCAAGGTTGAATTGGCTTTTGTATATAGATACGTTTTACGCGCATGTAAAGAGAGGAGAGAGATATTGAACTCACAAGGTCTAGTGGTGTGACTTCTTTTGTTCATGTGTAGGTGTATGGTGTAGAACCAGCAGAAAGTGCAGTCCTAAATGGTGGCAAACCTGGTGAGTTACAATAGTGCCTGTGGATTTTGTAGGAGATGACACTAACAAAAGTATTGTAGTTTAGTTTTAATTACTTAAGTGGTCAAATCTTACTAATGCATCTAATGATACATAATATGCATGCTTGTGATGAAGGGATGCATCTGATCCAAGGAATAGGTGCTGGTTTCATACCTCAAGTTCTGGATGCTAGCTTTCTGGATGAAGTTATTCAAGTAAGTCCGGAAGTCATCTGTACTGCTGTAATGATTAGACTTTAGATGTGAAACTGGCTTGCTCTTACACTCTTACTTCTATAAGTTGATGGATTACTTAAATAAGGAGTGGTATATCTTGCTTTTCATAACATGAAGAGCACTGATCTTTTTTCTTCCAGAAATAGCTCAAGAAAGATAGAAAATGTACTACAGACTCTCAAAGTTCTGAAATATACAAGATCATGACCAAATTCTAAACACTAGTAACCTTGAGTATATTGTCCTAGCCAATGTACCCTTTCCTTTATTTGCATGCCAGTGTGTGTTATCGACAGTATTTTAGAAGCCAATAGTCCAATATATTCCAGGATGGATTCATTTTATCGGTTGCTAATGTTGCTGTTGAATATTTTAGATATCCAGTGAGGAAGCAATCGAAACTGCAAAGCTGCTTGCGTCAAAGGAAGGTCTTTTGGTACGTACCAGAAGCAACTAGTTGAACTTGTGATTTTTGTTGCTGTAGACATCAATCTTTCAAATACTTTGCATGCAGGTGGGGATTTCATCTGGTGCTGCAGCAGCAGCAGCAATAAAGTTGGCAAAGAAGCAAGAAAATGATGGAAAACTGATAGTTGTAAGTTTTACTTCCTTCTACACGTGATCTATTTGTAAATGTTGGTGGCAGAATTTGGTTCTTAAACTCATAGTCCTGACCTAAAATTGTTGTTATTAACTGCATCTTTTTTCTCATGAATCCTCATCTTCCAATTGTACTCTTCTGCTTGTGCAGGTTGTGTTTGCCAGTTCTGGAGAGCGTTACCTGTCTTCGCCACTCTTCGATACCATTAGGCATGAAGCAGAAAATATGAAGTTTGAATGATAGTGTTGGTGAGTTTATAAAATGGTTTACTCATGTTAGGTTCCTTTGGCATTTAGAATAAATAAGGAACATGTCCAAGTCTGCAAGGTGATATGACCCTGTACTCCTGTAGTGGTTCTTATAATGCCTTTTCCTTCTTCATAGAATCCCTATCAATTCTAAACCTATACTGTAAAGATTCTATAAGTTCGTATCAAAAAAAGATTCTATAAGTTAAGCTGTGAAAGCCTGAAATAGGTATTCATACCAGTTTGTATGTAATTGCACCCACATCGGAAGCAAAGGATACGCGGGAATGAATGTGGGCGGTGGGCCAACTTATTGGTCTTTGGGCCGTCCAGCATGACATGTGATCCAATAAGCCCATCACGATTGTAAGGGGAAAACTAACATCTTATGATCATATGGAGGATTAAACGTCTAAATTTGAAATAAAAGTGGTCGTCTCTAAATTCCAAACAAAAGCGGTCGTAATTTAGTTATAAGAAATATATAAAAAATTATTGGTAGACTGAATTTCGCCGAATTTTTTTTCTACTAGAGACAATAAACTTTTACAGAAAGTTTATTAGGGCAAAATTTATATCAAAATTCAAGTCTACTAACCCCAATATACTCTAAATTTAAGTCTAATAACCCTAGTATACTACAAAACCAAATCTACTAACCCTAGTATACTCCAAACCAAGTCTAATAACACACTGTATACATCAAAACCAAGTTTAGTAACCCCAATATAATTCAAAACTAAGTCTACTAACCACAGTATTTCATCAAATCCAAGTCTACCACTACCAGGATCAGCACTTTAGCCGACGAAAAATTTTTGTCTGCCTGTTCAACAAATTCGTCGGCTAAGATGTCGTCAGCAAAGAATCGTCGGCTATACCTTTAGCCGTCGAAATAAGAGTCGTTGGCTATAGTTTCAAACTTAGCCAACGACTTATTTTTCTATTTTTCGTCTGCTAAATAAGACTAAAGCCGGCGAAATATAAATATAAATATATATATCTACTAGTATAGTACTACTTATATATATATATATGTGTGTGTGTGTGTGCACTATACCATATAAATATATATAAAATAATCCACCTAATTACCGTCTAATCACCGATTAAACTCCACCTAAACTGTTAGGCGCTAGGCAGTAGCTGCACTGCCTAATCCCGCCTAGCGCCTTTTTGAACCTTGCCTACAAGCAATAGGAAACCTGTGAAGGTACTTCGGTATTTCCCGTTGAGGGATAAGCTGGAGCGGTTGTACATGTCATCATACACGGCCAAAGCTATGAGATGACATGCTGATAGGGAATTGCATAACGAAGATACCCTTATACACCCTGTTGACGGGGAGGCTTGAAAGCATATAGACAGGGAGTTTTCTGATTTTGCGTCAGAGGTCCGAAATGTGAGGCTCGGGCTCTCATCCGACGGGTTTCAATCCTTTTGGCAACATGAGTCTTCAATACAGTGTATGACCGGTGATTTTGGTACCATACAACCTTCCTCTATGAATGTGCATGAAGAAGGAATACAATATGTTGAGTTTGTTGATTCCGGGACCCGGTTATCCAGGGAAGTGTCTCGATGTGTATTTGAGACCCTTGATTGAAGAGCTTAAGTTTTTTTGGGATGTTGGTCATCCCACTTATGACAAGTACATGCACGAGATGTTCCAGATGCATGTCATGGTTGTTGGTACCATTAGTGATTTTCCTGCACGTGGGATGTTGTCAGACAACGTTGTTAGGGGATACAAGGCTTGTCCAGAGTGCCTTAGCGATGAGGGGAGCAGTAGTCATTGCAACAAGATATGTAAATTGGGTCACCGTACTCTCCTTCTGTATGATCACGAATGGCGGTTTGATGACAAGGCAATTGATGGGACTATAGAAAACGGTGTGCCTCCTAGAAGATGGACGGGAGAAGAAATTTTAGCAGTGCTTAATGAGTATGATTTTGGGAAGCTCAGCAATCATCCCAATATTGTGGCGGCAATACCTGACAGACCCGACAAGTATAAATTTTGGACACATAAGAGCATATTCTGGGAACTCCCATACTGGAGTAAGTTGTTGATCATACACTACCTAGATGTGATGCACATAGAAAAGAATGTGTGTGACAGTGTGGTGGAAACAGTGCTGAACTTGGAGGGAAAGACGAAAGACGGTCCGAATGCACGCATTGATCTTAAAAAATGGAGATACGAAGACATTTGTGGTTGAAAGAAGAGAAGAAAAAAATGCCTCAAGCTCCTTACACTGTGAAGCCTGACCAGAAGAGCGTAATTTTCAGGTGGATGAGTTCTGTGAAGTATCATTCAGGCTACGCAGGAAATATAGTCCGGTGTGTAAACATTCGGGGCAATAAAATGTACTGGTTAAAGAGTCATGACTGTCATATTCTGCTACAACATCTCTTCCCTATTTTCATTCGACCGTTCCTTCCCAGTCAGGTGGTGGAGCCGTTAGTAGCGTTGTCAAAATTCTTCCAGAAGTTATGCACAAGGGAAGTGACAAAATCTGATCTCCGGGAAATTCAAGAGGACATTATTTATATCATGTGTAAATTTGAGAAGATATTTCCTCCAAATTTTTTTGACATCATGCCGCACCTAATGATCCATCTTCCCGAGCAATTGTTGCTTACCGGTCCAGTACACTATACTTGGATGTATCCTATGGAAATGTATGTTTTTTACACCTCATGTTTTTATTGTACATGTTCAATGTATAATCGTAACATATTACAACAAATTTATTTATATGTAGACAACTTGGAGACTACAAAGCTTATGTGGCTAACAAATCCGTGCCTGAAGGATGCATAGCTGAAGCATATATTGCGCACGAGTGCGTCACCTACATGAAGTTGTATCTAGGAGCGTTGAAGGAAACTCCACAAACCATACCGGTAGATCTACCGAAGTTTAACCTTTCCATAGTCTCTAATGATGTTGAAGTTTATAGAATTTTACTAGAGTCATTCAAGTTGCAACCACATGAGCTAGTCATAGCCCATTGGTGGGTATTGATTAACTGTCCAGAAGTTGAATACTGGAAAGACATCCATCTATACTGTCCAGACATTCAAGGTGATCTTGACTACCACAACAAGGAGTTCGCGAACTATTTTGGCGGCTGGGTATGTAATTCTTTATTTTTGTTCATGACTCATTCATTGCATAATTATTCATATTTACAATACATTGAATATTTGGTTGCAGATGAACATATTCAATTTGATGGTCACCCAAATTGGTCGCACGAACTAAGACTTCTAGCTATAAAGCCGATAATGTCAAGAGTTTATCCGATGTGCAAGGTGAATGACATGCAATTTATATGTGAACAGAAAGACAACAGACGGAGAACATAGAATTCTGGGGTGATGGCGCATGGTGGGCGGAATGGAGTTGATTATTACGGTGTTCTTGATTCAGTGGTCGAACTCGTTTATGGGCAAGGCATGACCGTGCACCTCTTCAAGTGTAGATGGTTTGATACTAGAAGCCCACAGAGCGTGAAGATTGATCAGTACGGGATTTTATCAGTGAACACTGTTATATGCTGTTACGAAGATGACCTGTTCGTTTTTGTGACATCGGTGAAACAAGTGTTTTATCTAGATGACCTTGTTAAGGGTGACGAGTGGAAAGTCGTCAACCTTGTGCACCTTCGAAACATTTACCGGGCGGCTACACTTGGAGAGGCCGAAGACGAGGAAGAAGATGTTGCGTATCAAGAGCCCAGTGCAATAGGTATTCCTGACTCCTCTACAATTCGCCTTAATAATTTTAAAGCGGGTCGTTCGGTTCGAATTCGTGATTTAGACGCTCGGCTTATTGATGTGGATCCAAATCAAGAAACAGATGACGACTCTTGTGATGTAGAAATGCATAGATTGCCAGAAATTAATTCTGACACTGAAGAAGACTCATCGGATGATTCCGATTACGAGCCTTCTTAGTTTGAATTTGTAATACAAATTGATGTGTGTTTTATATGCTACAACCTGTTGAATTCGTAATTTAGTTTAATTTTGGTGATATATGAACACGAAATTGGTTGGTTACATTAAACAACCAGTTTTTTTATCTATTTTCATTTTTATCCGACGAAATACATCATATTAGTCGGCTAAGATGGTTTTAGCCGACGAATATATCATTTTTCGTCGGCTAAAACTATCTGAGCCGACGAAATATGATGTATTTCGTTGGCTAAAACTAACTTTAGCCGACGAATACCCTAATTTTTCGTCCGCTAAAATATAAACCCTAAACCCTAAACCCTATACTATAGCCGACGAAAAATTAGGGTAGCCGACGAAAAATTAGGCTAAAGTTAAATAAATATAATAATAATTTATACCACTGGTTGCGTCTCATCCATTTGAAACTATTTGTAGTTGAAGGTCCGGACAAAATACGTAATTTAGACGGTCAAATTACCGTTTCTTTGCGGTTAGGGGTTTGACTCACTGGATTGACCGTCCGGATCGATTCCTTAACTTTGTCGGATCAAGCTGAAAATTTACCAACACACATGTTTCAACATAATGATGATATCTGACGGTCGAATTTTCGTTTTACAAGATTGATCGTCACAATGACAACATGCCTACTAATGTTGTATAACTAATTTACCAAATGTTAAGAAAATGTTCCGTTTCAAAAACAAACTATACGTAGAAGCTTCAAACGAAAAAAATTCATGAAATAAGATATGACCGGAACGATAAAATATGTCTATGATTGAAAAAAATCATGTAATTCCGATAAGTTTCGGTGCCAATAGTTGCGGTCAATGCATTTTTCATTCATTCTCTCTAGAGGTAACCCTATCTCTGATGATTATTTTTCTAGTAATTTTTATGCCACTAGTTGTGTCTCATCGATTTGAAACTATTTGCAGTTGAAGGTCCGGGCAGAATACATAATTTAGACTGTCAAATTACCGTTTCTTTGCGTTTAGGGGTTTGACTCACAGAATTGACCGTCCGGATCGAGTCTTTAACTTTGTCGGATCAAGCTGAAAATTTACCCACACACATGTTTCAACATAATGATGATATCTGACGGTCGGATTTTCGTTTCACAAGATTAAACATATAAATTGGACATAAATTAATAAATTAGTATAAAAAGTATTATAGCCGACGAAATATTAATAAATTCGTCAGCTAAAGTGGAACTATAGCCAACGAAACATATACTTTTCTTTGATGAATTTTTTATCTCGTCAGCTATAATTCTTCCTATATATGTAAACCCAACGACAAACCCTAACATTTTCTCTTCTCCTCTCCACAAACCCTTCGGCCTCCACTCCATCTTCTCTCTCTCCTCTCGGCCCCCACTCGTTTTTTTATCTCCTCTCGGCCTCCACTCCGCTCCTCCGCCTCCTACAGCCACTGCCCTCTCCCAAGCAATTAAGGTATGCGATTCGATGTATATATTGAATTATAGAATTATTTTCAATTATTGATGTATATATTGAATTATATGAATTTATTGATGCATATATTGAATTGAAATTTTGGTATATTTAATAAATTTGGTATATTAAAATATTAATATCCACTGCCCCCGCAGGTGACCCCATCAGCGGCATACCTATTCGTGCCTTTTTGTACGGATTTAATTTCTACGAGGGTATCATCATAGGCGACAGAGTCGGAATCCGTCGCGTTCGCCCCAACGCCCTCAGGTAATGATATATAAATAATTTGTTTTCTTATAATGTCAAAATAAGAATAATCTATTAATAATCAATTTATGATAGGCACCGTCGGAGCCAAGCCGACAAGGAAGAAGAGAGGTCCCGTCACAGGGAAGACTCTCGAGAAGACAGTGAGTACCTCGGGAAGGATCATCATCGATACTGACGGGGATGGGAACGTAGTATCGGGTGGGAAGACGAGGATGAACTCCGGCCGCGTGGGAGCGCTGATTAAGGATAGAGTCCCTATGTTGTGGTCAAAATGGGGCAAGGTCCCACAGGAGGTTAAGAACATAGTCCACAACGCAATATCGGTAGGTATAAAAAATTCACAATTAACATTATTTATTACATTTTGGATTTATGAAAAACTAAACTAATAAACATTTTAATGTAGGTGTGGTCTGAAGTTCCCCAGCACCTGAAGAACACTTGGGCGGACGTTGTGCATAGGGGAAGGTACGTTGGAAAGTTAATGAAAAAACAAAATTATGTGCAATTAATAATATTTATAATTTTTTTGTCGTATCTGTAGGTACAAGGAGTGGAAGAACGAGTTACGGACCCACTGGACTACGCATGGGAATGAACATTCTGGTACCCCCTTGAGTTCCAGTTCAAGGAATACGAGTGGCGTTGACTTCTGATATCTGAATTCAACAACCCTCATAAACTGGTAATTAAAAATAATAATTTCTTATATTGTTATTAATTAGTATGTTTTAAAATATTTTACTAATTTTTTTCCTTTATAGGCCATTTCCCGGACGAACGCTCAGAACCGGCAACGCAACACAAGGAACCATCATGCCGGTTCTAGACCGTTCGCATCGTTGATGGATGAGGCGGCCAGAGAACATCCAGAAGTCAACCGGTACGTCTATACGTACGAGAAGACATATCCTGACGCCCAGGAGGATATTGTAAGTCGTTTTACATTTTCAAATTTTTTAAAATTATATTTATATATATATATATATATATTTTAAAATGTTAATTAATTATTTTTTCCTATCCAATTAGGCGAGGGTGAGGCAGGCTAGTGACGAGGTGATGACTGCTATAGTGAGGTAGACATTGCCAGACACGCAAGAGGAAGACATGTCCGAAGCCATGTCCCGGATCAACATTTCGGATCTCAGGGTTAGGGCGGGGATCATGGACATAACATTCCCACCGAGAGGAAATAACTTTTACTGCCGGGTTTAGGAAAGAAGGGAGAGAGGGTACTGAAGACCACTCCTGGATTTCAAAAAAATACAGTCTCAACCAGCAGCAGAACGACTCAGCTAGAGGAGAAAGTTCAGATGTTACGGGAACAGCAATCCGCCCAGACAGTCTATACTGCCACTTTACAGGAGTATAATGCGGCAGTATATGCCACCAACCAAGCACAGCAGCAGCAGCAGATGTTCCAGTACTTGCAAGATTTTTCAGCTGTCCAGCTTCAGAGACTTCCGTTTCCCCCCATGTCTACGCCTATTCTCCTACCTCAACCGCCACAACCTCCTCAACAGCAACCTCCTCCTGGCGCAGATATAGATTTTATTTAATTTTATGGGTTTATGAACAATTTATAAATTAATAATTTAATGCAAAACGTTTAGACTGCTTTTGATGGTGTATGTTGGTTATATGAAATTATTTGTGTAATTTGCAGCTTGCTTGGATGGTAATTTAGAAATTTTTTAGTTTTTTTAGTTTAAAATGTACTATAGCCGACGAAATTTACCATAATTCGTCAGCTATAGTATTTTTTTTAAGTTTAGCCGACGACATATGGCTTAATTCGTCGGCTATAGTAGTATTTTAGCCAACGAAATGAACTATATTTCATAGGCTATATTATTTTAATTTTTTTTATAAATATTTAGCTGACGATTTATAGTAAATTTCATCGGCTATAGTGTTTTAAATTGGCCGACGAAATATTTATAGTTCGTCGGCCAAAGTCTTAGGTTGAGGCCGACGAAAATTTATTTCGTCGGCTTTAGTCTTACTTTAGCCGACGAAAAATTAAAAAATAAGTCGTCGGCTAAGTGTGAAACTATAGCCGACGACCACCTTTATTTCGTCGGCTAAAGTCATAGCCGACGAGTCTTTGCCAACGACATCTTAGCCGACGACAACTCGTCGACTAAGATTTTAGCCGACGAAAATTTTTCGTCGGCCAAACTACAGATTCCGGTAGTGGGTCCTGTTGTACTGGCTCTGGTTTGGGAGGTGTCGTCGAAGAGGGTCGTGGTTGGGTGTTCTTCTTTAGATGATGGCCAACGTTGATGGCGGACGGCGGTGCGGCTGTTGAATCTCCAACCGTTCGGGTCTAACTTTTTGGTGGCCTGTTTCTTTAAGACCAATGGGTTTTGGTGGATCTGAGCTCTGCTATTGGGTATTTAGTTTAGTTTTGTTTTTCTTATGTTTTGTTTGGTTAGTTGTCCCTCTTCTTAGGCGAGGGTGTCCTTCGCTTTTTGGACGAGTGTGTCCCTTCCTTTTAGGCGAGGGTGTTTAGGGTTTTGGTTTGGCGTCATTTGGTGGTTTTGGGTGGGTTGTGGTTTGGTGTCATGTACAGGGACGATTGATGTTAAACGTCAATGTTTTCTTATGGTCAATGTAATGAGGAGGTTGCCCTTATATGCTGGTTGTTTTGGTATATAGTGTTTGGCAGAGTTGTTTTTTCTTGAGGTTGGTTGTAAGGAGGTATCGAGGCCTTTAGATATGGTTTGGAGAAGGTTACATTTGGATCCATTCCGACTTATAGTCATGTAATCGCTGGTATGTGGGTAGAGATGAATGTGGAGACTTGTTGTCTACCACCGAGATTTCTCATGGTTGTAATATTGGTCAGTTTTAATGAAATTCTTGATAGTTTCCTTAAAAAATTATTTATAAGAAATAAAAACTCTTTTTTGGAAGTTTTAGGAAAAACAAAACAAAACTTTTCGATATAACCAGGGGAAGACTTGATCACCAACATAGCCGATATGGGACACTTGCCCAATATCACAATTGAGTAAGAAAGTGGCCGCGAATCATATTGTAGGGTTGTCGCTAGGTGAGAAAATAGATCTGATAGTTTTTTGTTTATATATATACATACAGTGCGGATCAGGGGCGGAGGTCCGTTCCTAAGCTTAGGAGCGGAGGTCCGTTCCTAAGCTTAGGAAAGGATTTCATCATTTTGACCACTTTCCGATCGAATTTCCTCAAACTTCCTTCTAGACATATCTATATCATCTTGTGTAGATCATCTCTGCAAAATTTCAGCCAATTTGGTGATCAGGAAGACCTTCAAACTTATGTTACAAAAAGATGGACAAACTTGACAGAATTCTGTCCGTCAGTTTTGTAACGCAAGTTTGAAGGCCTTTATGATCACCAAATTGGCTGAAATTTTGTAGAGATGATCTACACAAGATGATATAGATATGTCTAGAAGGAAGTTTGAGGAAATTCGATCGGAAAGTGGGTCAAATGATGAAATCCGTTCCTAAGCTTAGGAACAGACCTCCGCTCCTGATCCGGACTGTATGTATATATATATATATATCAATTTGGAAGGGGTGAGAAATGAAATAGAAAGATCAATTAGTGTGAGCTTACCACTCCCCTCTTCAGATTCTCATCTATGGTATGAGAGTTTTCCAATAAGGAATAATATTGCCTAATTAATTATTATTATTGATAATAATAATTCTTTCCAAGAAAGAAAAGACCTAATCAAGTGGTGTACTAGTATAAGTATCAGGGCTGCTCAAGTGCGGGATACGTGTACGGTATGAAACGACGACAACCGTCCGATCTCAAACGGACATGATCAATTCATTAAAGATAGGACGGTTGTCGCCTTTTTGTCCCTCACACGTATCCCGTGCCTGAACAAACCTAGTATAAGTATAGCTCATACTCCATTTTTTTATGTACACCACTGCTTATTACTTTCTACCAGTCACTTTGAATTATGGTAACTAGGGCTCGATATCTATTGGACTAGCTCAAGTTCAGTCGATGTAGATGATCTTTTATTCTAATTTTGATCATATTATGACAAAAATCCAAACGTGAACGACCTAATTGGTGATTTTTGTTCACATAGTTGCTTTTAGCACAAGCAGCTCCTCACTGAATATCTAAAATTCAACAGCAACATTAGCAACCGGCAGTGCCCGGCAGCCAGCACACAACAGCGCACGACAGCATAGCCTCGCTAGCGTTCGGCAGCTACATTCGGCAGTGCCCGACAGCTGTTGGCAGCGTAGCCTCGCTAGCGCTCGGCAGAAGCCGACAGCAACGTTCAAGGCCTACAGCTAGGCATGTGTTGGCAATCCGGTGCACACATCGTCTGGGGTTTTTTAAAAACAACCTGCAACATTTTCAAACGTCTCAAGCAAGAATGAGGATGAAGAAAGAAGGAACCGATTTTATCTTCCCGAGGTTATTGAACTTTGAAACGTTTAGGGTATATAGAAGCATACATGTCGAATTGATCTTCACAAACTTTGTTGGAGATTTTGACGGAATAATTCAACGACAACTAGCAATCAGTGCACAGCAGCGAGTGGTTGGTGCTAGGGGTGCATCTGTTAGCCCGAAACCCACAAACCCGGACCGGTGGGGACCGAACCTAGACCAATCGGGCAGGGCTCTGAAGCAGAAATTGACAGGCCGGTTCAAACCTGGACCGTTTCTAACACTCCTGGTTCGGGCCGGGTTTGGTGTTTTAAGGCCCGACCCGGACCGAAAAAAACCCAGATTTTACAACAGCCTAGGATTTTACTACGTCTCACATATTTGTTGCCTCTTATAAAAGCCTAAAAACCCTAATGGTAATTCAGTCTCGCCTCTCTTTCACTCTAGACTCAGTCTCTCACAGTCTCGCATCTCTCTCTCTCTCGCCCAAAAAAAAACCCAGAAAACCCATGGATTCTTCCCATTGAAACACACCTGAAACTGAAAATGAAAGTTGTGAGAGTCCCTCTGATCCAAAAGAGATTGAGGATGTTGATTCAAAAGATATCGAGGATCTTGATTCGGATCCGGAAGAGACCGAGAACGTTGATTCAGTTTACCAAATAGCTATCATCCCTGTAACAAACCCACCCTCTTCTGCAACAACTCCATCTACCATGACATCCTCCCTACCACCAAAACCTCAAAAGAGATCGAGAAAGAGTTCTTCTGCTACGTCTTCATTAGGGTCAAGAGACCGTTCAATGGTATGGGAGCATTACGAGAAGTTTGAGCTGCTAGTTTATGAGTTCAATTATGGAAAGAATATCCTAATCATATTGAACATTTATTTGGTTTGCTACTTTATTTGATTTGATGGCCAATTCTTCTTTTTTATGCAGGGTGGAGTTGCTGTCTTGCTGGTGTCATATGAAGGGAGCACTTCATGGAGATTGGAGCATGATGTATTTCACAGTTTCACTTTCAATGTTTTAGCTTTAAATTTTAATGATTGGTGTTCATGAACTTCTTAGTCTGCTTATATTTATATTGGTTGATGACTGGATGTTTTTGAGTTCTGATTATGTTCAGAAACTTTATGATTTGGATTTTACTTATTTGCTACTGCTATCAGTGCTATGTTGAACAATTGAAGTATTTGAACATTTGAACTGTGTAATCATGGCCTCTTGCTCAGTTTGAGACTTTGAGACTGAGTTAAGTTCATGAGTTGTTTATTAATGTCTTGTTAGGGTTGTTAAGTGATAATGCAATTAAGTATTTGTGATTGGCAGGTAACAGGTTTGCTAAAAAACTAGCAAAACCTATTGAATATGGAAGCCCAATAAAGATGATCTGGAAAATTTTTCCTTGTCATTTTAAGCCTGAAAACCCACAAAACCGGCCTGGCCCAATCTAGGTCCGAAACTATCGATTTCTGTCTAAAAAAATACCCGACCAAAAAATAATGGGTTCGGGTTTGGGTTCGGTTTTCATGTTTTTTTGGCCCGACCCGGCCCGAAAACAACCCTAGTTGGTGCGCGGCAGAGAGCCGGCGGTGCGCGGTAGCTGTAGGGGGTAGCGGCGGCAGAGAAAGGCCAATTTAGGATTTTTGAAGGAAAAAAAATCGGTTTTAGGGTTTCTTAACTCTAGGGTTAGAGCTCGTGACTTGATAACGTATAGTAGGAGAATATGTTTGAAGGTATTGAATGTAATTCGATGTATTTTATTGATAGAATGAGCCTCTATTTATAGCCTCATTAACCAGGATAGACCAAGAGGATACACGCATATCATATATCCTACCACAGTTTTACGTTTCTTATCATTTTTATTATTTTATTTGAAAGGGAAGTGTGAGGCTCAGTCTCCTAAACGCAATTAATTTGAAAATGATTAGAAAGGAAAATGAAAGATTAAGAGCTCTCCTCCACGCAGGCGGCAAGCTGAAAAGGGAGCTGTCACATACGACTAGTGCGTGTCCAACGCTCCCCTCGTCAAAGTCTCTTATGTTATACTATATGAGAGTGTTTTAATAAGCCAATAATATCCGCCAATTAATATTATTATTATTGTTAATAATACTTTCCAAAAAAACGGCCTGATCAAGTGGTGTACTAGTATAAATGTTGCTCATTCTCCAATTTCTTATGTACACATTTGCTTCTTACATACAAATCTTCTATATATCAAATGGAAAAGTTTGCTCTGAGATCGATCTTATTGGTGATCATGACCCTTCTGCTTGTTGTTTGTTGTAAGTAGTCTCACTCTCTTTCTCTTAGACTTTTGATTTTTTAGACACTTGTTTTATGGTAACTAGAGCTCGATTCTTTGTAGAAATTGCTCAAGTTCAATAGATGTGTAGATGAGTTACAAATATCCAAATATTAACAACGAAATATATTGATTGATTGATCAATTCGGTGCAGGTTTTCCAGTACTGTTGAAAGCTAATGAATATACCAGCGATTTTGATTCTAGTGGGATTGCAACGACAATCATCCCAAATGGTTGTGTTTTTGACGAGGATTGCAAGGATGCCTGCCCAAAAGAGTGCAATCCTATGAGATGTGGTGAAGGAGGAAAATGTCTATGTTTTTGTAGCTGAAGAAAATTTATATTGTCAAATCATGTGTACCATTGCACATCAATAAGATAAGAAAAAATACTTTGAATAATACATGAATTATGTGTCACTAAGAATTGTAGTACACTAAGTTTCAAAATATAAACTTTGATGCATCAAGTATGAAGTTTGACCTAATTTATATACACGCTGATAGTAACGGTGTTAGTTTACATGTCATTACAATTTATTGAAGGGTATAATTAGTTTTTTAGAATAAAATTGGTTAATTTGTTTGTGCGTTTACGTTCACGCACACACACTCTTCTCTTCCTCTTTAGTCCTTGTCTCAGCCCAGTCGTCCACCACTCGACGTCCCTATGAAGTCTCCGACACTATTACAGTAAGACTCATATCAAGACCATCATCGTCGACTTCAGCAACAACCTGGACGATGGCGTGACCGCGAGAAGAGGATTCAAGTGAGCATTGAGGTGTGATTTTAGGCTTCTGATCAACAACGTTGGGATTTTGTATCCTTATGTGAGGTACTTCTATGAAGTGGATAAAGAGTTGTCACGAATCTTGATTAAGATCAATGTTGAAGAACTACCGGAATAAGTATCATAGCCGACGAATATTTAATTAGCAGGCCGATTAAATTTTTTTTCGTCGGCTAAAGTCCATTTTAGCTGACGAAAAAAAATTTCGTCGCCTAAGTGAAATTTTCGTCGGCTAAAGTGGACTTTTAGCCGACGAAAAAAACTTTCGTCGCCTAAGTGAAATTTTCGTCGGCTAAAAGTCCACTTTAGCCGACGAAATGTTGTGTCGTCGGCTAAAATAGTTTTTTTCGTCGGCTATAGTCTGTGAACTATAGCCGACGAAATTTTAAAACTTTGGCCGACGATATGTATAATTTCGTCGGCTAAAATGCTTTATATTTCCAGATCTAGACAGTAGCTGATTTGAAAGAAAAAACGAGAGAAAAAGTTTTGGGGTTGGCGAAATTGTTGGGTGTTGTCGAAATCTGTCCGAAATTAGTTTGTGGCGCTATATATAGGTACGTATATGTATATATCTTGTTTTTGAGTTGATTTAAGAGTTTTATTTTCGTTATGCACATTGATTTTGAGTTTTAATTAGAGTTGATTATATTGTGTTTTAATTAGAGTTGATTATATTGTGATTGAGTTGATCGATTTGAGTTTGATAATATATATGAAGTTGTTGTTATATATATATATATATATATATATATATATATATATTAATTTGATTATATTAATTAGTAATTATTATATTTATTAATTGTACGTTAACTGCAGATATAATATAAATTGAATGATTCGTAAATTTAATTAATTAGCGTTTATACATATATATTATGTTATTTTCTCAGGATATGGATAAGAGTTGGATTTCGCTTCCAAAATGGGACAAAAGATATGCTAAAGGAGTTGTTAGTTTTATTGAATATGTGATCAATAATGCTAAAGGGAATACAATTTTCTATTGTCCGTGCACTAAATGTCAGTGTCGCAGCGATATGTATCAATTTCCAATTGACAAGGTTTGGCAGCACCTTAAAAGTAATGGGTTTTGGGAGAAGTACACATGTTGGATATATCACGGTGAAACATCATCAAGGGGTCCGCATGATCATGGGCAATTTTCTGAGACGGGCAGTACATCCAACGATCCAACAACGGCCTTCATCAACGATATGTTTCCTTATGAGAGGGGTGTATGCTCTGAAGGACCGTATATGTCTGACCCGGTGCAGCCCTTCCCTAGAGTTGTCAACACTGCTGGTATTGACAGGTACAACAAACTACTTGCTTTCCAACAGACCCCTGTGTACCCCGGTTGTCAGAAAACGGTTCTTGAAAGTGTGATGGACGTTATGAAGATTAAAGTTGAGACAAAATCGACTGTGAAGGCTGTTGATGAGTATCTACAGTACACTGCTTCGATGCTGCCCCACGGTCATCGTCTTCCTACCACTCATCATAAGGTCCGATGTATACTGAAAGATCTTGGGCTTTCCTACATCAAGATCCATGCATGCAGATATGATTGTGTTCTCTTCTGGGGTAAAGATCCAGAAGGGAATGACCTTGGTGACCTTGACACATGTCCAGTATGTCAGAGTGACAGGTATAAGTTGACTCCTGCAGGCAATAGGAAACCTATGAAGGTACTTCGGTATTTCCCGTTGAGGGATAGGCTGGAACGGTTGTACATGTCATCACACACGGCCAAATCTATGAGATGGCACGCTGATAGGGAATTGCAAGGCGAAGATACCCTTATACACCCTGCTGACGGGGAGACCTGGAAGCATATAGACAGGGAGTTTCCTCATTTTGCGTCTGAGGTCCGAAATGTGAGGCTCGGGCTCTCATCCGACGGGTTCAATCCTTTTGGCAACATGAGTCTTCAATACAGTGTATGGCCGGTGATTTTGGTACCATACAATCTTCCTCCATGGATGTGCATGAAGAAGGAATACAATATGTTGAGTTTGTTGATTCCGGGACCCGGTTATCCAGGGAAGTGTCTCGATGTGTATTTGAGACCCTTGATTGAAGAGCTTAAGTTTTTTTGGGACGTTGGTCATCTCACTTATGATAAGTTCATGCACGAGATGTTCCAGATGCATGCTATGGTTGTTGGTACCATTAGTGATTTTCCTGCTCGTGGGATGTTGTCGGGCAACGTTGTTAGGGGATACAAGGCTTGTCCAGAGTGCCTAAGCGATGAGGGGAGCAGTAGTCATTGCAACAAGATATGTAGATTGGGTCACCGTACTCTCCTTCCGTATGATCACGAATGGCGGTTCGATGACAAGGCATTTGATGGGACTGTAGAACTTGGTGTGCCTCCTAGAAGATGGACAGGGGAAGAAATTTTAGCAGTGCTTAATGAGTATGATTTTGGGCAGCTCAGCAATCATCCCAATATAGTGGCGGCAATACCTGACAGACCCGACAGGTATAAATTTTGGACACATAAGAGCATATTATGGGAACTCCCATACTGGAGTAAGTTGTTGATCAGGCACTACCTAGATGTGATGCACATAGAAAAGAATGTGTGTGACAGTGTGGTGGGAACCGTGCTGAACTTGGAGGGAAAGACGAAAGACGGTCCGAAG
The DNA here is from genome assembly GCA_951800085.1 of Comarum palustre. Lineage (NCBI taxonomy): Eukaryota > Viridiplantae > Streptophyta > Magnoliopsida > Rosales > Rosaceae > Comarum > Comarum palustre. The sequence continues at coordinate 24,280,733 of OX637582.1, forward strand.
GCACGCATTGATCTTAAAAAAATGGAGATACGAAGACATTTGTGGTTGAAAGAAGGGAAGAAAAAAATGCCTCAAGCTCCGTACACCGTGAAGCCTGAACAGAAGAACGTAATTTTCAGGTGGTTGAGTTCTGTGAAGTATCCTTCAGGCTACGCAGGAAATATAGCCCGGTGTGTAAACATTCGGGACAATAAAATGTACGGGTTAAAGAGTCATGACTGTCATATTCTGCTACAACGGCTCTTCCCTATTTTCATTCGACCATTCCTTCCCCGTCAGGTGGTGGAGCCGTTAGTAGCGTTGTCAAGATTCTTCCAGAAGTTATGCACAAGGGAAGTGACAAAATCTGATCTCCGGGAAATGCAACAGGACATTATTTATATCATGTGTAAATTTGAGAGAATATTTCCTCCAAATTTTTTTGACATCATGCCGCACCTGATGATCCATCTTCCCGAGCAATTGTTGCTTACCGGTCCAGTACACTATACTTGAATGTATCCTATGGAAAGGTATGTTTTTTACACCGGTACCTAATGTTTTTATTGTACATGTTCATTGTATAATCGTAACATATGACAACAAATTTATTTATTTACAGACAACTTGGAGACTACAAAGCTTATGTGGCTAACAAATCCGCACCTGAAGGATGTATAGCAGAAGCATATATTGCGCACGAGTGCGTCACCTACATGAAGTTGTATCTAGGAGCATTGAAGGAAACTCCACAGACCATGCCGGTTGATGAACCGAAGTTTAACCTTTCCATAGTCTCAAATGATGTTGAAGTTTATGGAATTTTACCAGAGTCCTACAAGTTGCAACCCCATGAGCTCGTCATAGCCCATTGGTGGGTATTGATTAACTGTCAAGAAGTTGAATA
>OX637583.1:12500-15000 GCA_951800085.1 Comarum palustre
ACGGTGCTCGACAGCTGCGCGCACTGGTGCTCGACTGGTGCTCGACAGCTGCGCGCACTGGTGCTCGACAGCTGCGCGCACGGTGCTCGACAGGTGTGCGCACTGGTGCTCGACAGCTGCGCGCACGGTGCTCGACAGCTGCGCGCACTGGTGCTCGACTGGTGCTCGACAGCTGCGCGCACGGTGCTCGACAGCTGCGCGCACTGGTGCTCGACTGGTGCTCGACAGCTGCGCGCCCTGGTGCTCGACTGGTGCTCGACAGCTGCGCTCACTGGTGCTCGACTGGTGCTCGACAGCTGCGCGCACTGGTGCTCGACAGCTGCGCGCACGGTGCTCGACAGCTGTGCGCACTGGTGCTCGACAGCTGCGCGCACGGTGCTCGACAGCTGTGCGCACTGGTGCTCGACAGCTGCGCGCACGGTGCTCGACAGGTGTGCGCACTGGTGCTCGACAGCTGCGCGCACGGTGCTCGACAGCTGTGCGCACTGGTGCTCGACAGCTGCGCGCACGGTGCTCGACAGCTGCGCGCACTGGTGCTCGACTGGTGCTCGACAGCTGCGCGCACTGGTGCTCGACAGCTGCGCGCACGGTGCTCGACAGGTGTGCGCACTGGTGCTCGACAGCTGCGCGCACGGTGCTCGACAGCTGCGCGCACTGGTGCTCGACTGGTGCTCGACAGCTGCGCGCACGGTGCTCGACAGCTGCGCGCACGGTGCTCGACAGCTGCGCGCACGGTGCTCGACAGCTGCGCGCCATGGTGCTCGACTGGTGCTCGACAGCTGCGCGCCCTGGTGCTCGACTGGTGCTCGACAGCTGCGCGCACTGGTGCTCGACTGGTGCTCGACAGCTGCGCGCACGGTGCTCGACAGTTGTGCTCACTGGTGCTCGACAGCTGCGCGCACGGTGCTCGACTGGTGTGCGCAATGGTGCTCGACAGCTGCGCGCACGGTGCTCGACAGCTGCACGAACTGGTGCTCGACTGGTGCTCGACAGCTGCGCGCACTGGTGCTCGCTGGTGCTCGACAGCTGCGCGCACGGTGCTCGACAGCTGCGCGCACTGGTGCTCGACTGGTGCTCGACAGCTGCGCGCACTGGTGCTCGACAGCTGCGCGCACTGGTGCTCGACAGCTGCGCGCACGGTGCTCGACAGCTGCGCGCACTGGTGCTCGACTGGTGCTCGACATCTGCGCGCACTGGTGCTCGACAGCTGCGCGCACTGGTGCTCGACTGGTGCTCGACAGCTGCGCGCACGGTGCTCGACAGCTGCGCGCACTGGTGCTCGACTGGTGCTCGACAGCTGCGCGCACGGTGCTCGACAGCTGCGCGCACTGGTGCTCGACTGGTGCTCGACAGCTGCGCGCACTGGTGCTCGACAGCTGCGCGCACGGTGCTCGACTGGTGCTCGACAGCTGCGCGCACTGGTGCTCGACAGCTGCGCGCACGGTGCTCGACAGCTGTGCGCACTGGTGCTCGACAGCTGCGCGCACGGTGCTCGACAGGTGTGCGCACTGGTGCTCGACAGCTGCGCGCACGGTGCTCGACAGCTGCGCGCACCGGTGTTCGACAGCTGCGCGCACGGTGCTCGACAGGTGTGCGCGCTGGTGCTCGATAGCTGCGCGCGCGGTGCTCGACAGCTGCGCGCACGGTGCTCGACAGCTGGGCGCACACAGGCTGAAAATTCAAAAAATCATAGTAAATCGAAAACTCAACCAATTCAAGTGATTCCAATTGGTAAATGTTCTAAAAATCACCCTCTACAATCCTACACACCAAAATATTGGAAATTTAGTAGTTAGATGTTGACTTTTCTAGAGGCCATTCTAAGAACACGGCAACGACACTACGTTAGTTGTAGACAACATTCGGTTAAAATTTTCTCGACCCATAATCTCACCATAAATAGTAGATGATTTTTAGGACTTTTTCCAAGTGGTAGAGGTCAAAAATATCGAACGGTTAATTTTTTACGATTTTCCCGGTTTCGCCTCTTTGGAAAATAAAAAAAAATATTTCCGGGTCGAAAAAAATTCTGAATTTTTTTGTGGACGTGCCTGACATTATTCTTAGTGTTCCTGCAAAAAATCTCGATTTTATATCAAATATTGAATTAGTTATGGCCATGTGCCCTCCTCGGATTTTTCATGTTTCCTCCTGCCAAGTGAGAATTTGGCCGATATGCTATTATAGGGGAGTAGTGCTTGGTGACATTTTTGGCACCCAAGCCGGCGCGCCTCCCCCGGCCCCCAGGGGTCTTTAGCGCCCCCCACACGCACTCTAAGCCCATATTGAAGCCTAAAAACGTTGCCTACGGTTGAAAAAAGTGTGTGGGGATGCCCGGTGCACGTAGATGCGCGCACGCTGTCGGCAGCTGTGCACCTGGTGCTCGACAGGTGCTCGACAGCTGTGCACTTGGTGCTCGACAGCTGCGCACTTGGTGCTCGACAAGTGCACATTAGATGCCAAGAAATGTTGCCTACGGATGAAAAAAGTGTTGGATACT
>OX637583.1:25000-27500 GCA_951800085.1 Comarum palustre
AGCTGCGCGCACTGGTGCTCGACAGCTGCGCGCACGGTGCTCGACAGCTGTGCGCACTGGTGCTCGACAGCTGCGCGCACGGTGCTCGACAGCTGTGCGCACTGGTGCTCGACAGCTGCGCGCACGGTGCTCGACTGGTGCTCAACAGCTGCGCGCACGGTGCTCGACAGCTGTGCGCACTGGTGCTCGACAGCTGCGCGCACGGTGCTCGACAGGTGTGCGCACTGGTGCTCGACAGCTGCGCGCACGGTGCTCGACAGCTGTGCGCACTGGTGCTCGACAGCTGCGCGCACGGTGCTCGACAGCTGCGCGCACTGGTGCTCGACTGGTGCTCGACAGCTGCGCGCACTGGTGCTCGACAGCTGCGCGCACGGTGCTCGACAGGTGTGCGCACTGGTGCTCGACAGCTGCGCGCACGGTGCTCGACAGCTGCGCGCACTGGTGCTCGACTGGTGCTCGACAGCTGCGCGCACGGTGCTCGACAGCTGCGCGCACGGTGCTCGACAGCTGCGCGCACGGTGCTCGACAGCTGCGCGCACGGTGCTCGACAGCTGCGCGCCATGGTGCTCGACTGGTGCTCGACAGCTGCGCGCCCTGGTGCTCGACTGGTGCTCGACAGCTGCGCGCACTGGTGCTCGACTGGTGCTCGACAGCTGCGCGCACGGTGCTCGACAGTTGTGCTCACTGGTGCTCGACAGCTGCGCGCACGGTGCTCGACTGGTGTGCGCAATGGTGCTCGACAGCTGCGCGCACGGTGCTCGACAGCTGCACGAACTGGTGCTCGACTGGTGCTCGACAGCTGCGCGCACTGGTGCTCGCTGGTGCTCGACAGCTGCGCGCACGGTGCTCGACAGCTGCGCGCACTGGTGCTCGACTGGTGCTCGACAGCTGCGCGCACTGGTGCTCGACAGCTGCGCGCACTGGTGCTCGACAGCTGCGCGCACGGTGCTCGACAGCTGCGCGCACTGGTGCTCGACTGGTGCTCGACATCTGCGCGCACTGGTGCTCGACAGCTGCGCGCACTGGTGCTCGACTGGTGCTCGACAGCTGCGCGCACGGTGCTCGACAGCTGCGCGCACGGTGCTCGACAGCTGCGCGCACTGGTGCTCGACTGGTGCTCGACAGCTGCGCGCACGGTGCTCGACAGCTGCGCGCACTGGTGCTCGACTGGTGCTCGACAGCTGCGCGCACTGGTGCTCGACAGCTGCGCGCACGGTGCTCGACTGGTGCTCGACAGCTGCGCGCACTGGTGCTCGACAGCTGCGCGCACGGTGCTCGACAGCTGTGCGCACTGGTGCTCGACAGCTGCGCGCACGGTGCTCGACAGGTGTGCGCACTGGTGCTCGACAGCTGCGCGCACGGTGCTCGACAGCTGCGCGCACCGGTGTTCGACAGCTGCGCGCACGGTGCTCGACAGGTGTGCGCGCTGGTGCTCGATAGCTGCGCGCGCGGTGCTCGACAGCTGCGCGCACGGTGCTCGACAGCTGGGCGCACACAGGCTGAAAATTCAAAAAATCATAGTAAATCGAAAACTCAACCAATTCAAGTGATTCCAATTGGTAAATGTTCTAAAAATCACCCTCTACAATCCTACACACCAAAATATTGGAAATTTAGTAGTTAGATGTTGACTTTTCTAGAGGCCATTCTAAGAACACGGCAACGACACTACGTTAGTTGTAGACAACATTCGGTTAAAATTTTCTCGACCCATAATCTCACCATAAATAGTAGATGATTTTTAGGACTTTTTCCAAGTGGTAGAGGTCAAAAATATCGAACGGTTAATTTTTTACGATTTTCCCGGTTTCGCCTCTTTGGAAAATAAAAAAAAATATTTCCGGGTCGAAAAAAATTCTGAATTTTTTTGTGGACGTGCCTGACATTATTCTTAGTGTTCCTGCAAAAAATCTCGATTTTATATCAAATATTGAATTAGTTATGGCCATGTGCCCTCCTCGGATTTTTCATGTTTCCTCCTGCCAAGTGAGAATTTGGCCGATATGCTATTATAGGGGAGTAGTGCTTGGTGACATTTTTGGCACCCAAGCCGGCGCGCCTCCCCCGGCCCCCAGGGGTCTTTAGCGCCCCCCACACGCACTCTAAGCCCATATTGAAGCCTAAAAACGTTGCCTACGGTTGAAAAAAGTGTGTGGGGATGCCCGGTGCACGTAGATGCGCGCACGCTGTCGGCAGCTGTGCACCTGGTGCTCGACAGGTGCTCGACAGCTGTGCACTTGGTGCTCGACAGCTGCGCACTTGGTGCTCGACAAGTGCACATTAGATGCCAAGAAATGTTGCCTACGGATGAAAAAAGTGTTGGATACTCGGTGCTCGGTAGATGTGCGCAGCCTATCGGCAGCTGCGCACTTGGTGCTCGAAAGCAGCGCACATGGTGCTCGACAGCTGCGCACACGGTGCTCGACAGCTGCGCACACGGTGCTCGACAGCTGCGCACACGGTGCTCGACAGCTGCGCACACGGTGCTCGGCAGATGCCC
>OX637583.1:72500-75000 GCA_951800085.1 Comarum palustre
CGTGAGACAGGTTAGTTTTACCCTTGTCCCTTATGGATACTATGATTTGAAAAAATAAACAAAAAATAAATGTCCGTACTGTGATTCAAACCTTGCACCTTATGGATACTATGTGGATTTAGTGTAGTGCAAAAGCCTATGGTGGTGGAACCTAAACAATGAAATATCTGGAAAATATTTGATTCAAGAAATAAAAAAAGAGGTCGAAACTTCCGCCACCATATAGAGCTCGACGAGATAAGTGGTTTGAAAAAAAAAATCGCCCAAAACGGACACCCGAGCGCAAAGTTATGACCCCGCAAAGTTTATGGCAACAGATGTGCACGGTGCTCGACAGCTACGCGCACGGTGCTCGACAGCTGCGCGCACTGGTGCTCGACAGCTGCGCGCCCTGGTGCTCGACAGCCGCGCGCACTGGTGCTCGACTGGTGCTCAACAGCTGCGCGCACTGGTGCTCGACAGTTGCGCGCACGGTGCTCGACAGCTGTGCGCAATGGTGCTCGACAGCTGCTTGCACGGTGCTCGACAGCTGCGCGCACTGGTGCTCGCCTGGTGCTCGACAGCTGCGCGCACTGGTGCTCGACAGCTGCGCGCACGGTGCTCGACAGGTGTGCGCACTGGTGCTCGACAGCTGCGCGCACGGTGCTCGACAGCTGCGCGCACTGGTGCTCGACTGGTGCTCGACAGCTGCGCGCACGGTGCTCGACAGTTGGGCGCACTGGTGCTCGACAGCTGCGCGCATGGTGCTCGACTGGTGTGCGCACTGGTGCTCGACAGCTGCGCGCACGGTGTTCGACAGCTGCGCGCACGGTGCTCGACAGCTGCGTGCACTGGTGCTCGACTGGTGCTCGACAGCTGCGCGCACTGGTGCTCGACTGGTGCTCGACTGGTGCTCGACAGCTGCGCGCACGGTGCTCGACAGCTGTGCGCACTGGTGCTCGACAGCTGCACGCACGGTGCTCGACAGGTGTGCGCACTGGTGCTCGACAGCTGCGCGCACGGTGTTCGACAGCTGCGCGCACGGTGCTCGACAGCTGCGTGCACTGGTGCTCGACTGGTGCTCGACAGCTGCGCGCACTGGTGCTCGACTGGTGCTCGACTGGTGCTCGACAGCTGCGCGCACTGGTGCTCGACAGCTGCGCGCACGGTGCTCGACAGCTGTGCGCACTGGTGCTCGACAGCTGCGCGCACGGTGCTCGACAGCTGCGCGCACTGGTGCTCGACTGGTGCTCGACAGCTGCGCGCACTGGTGCTCGACAGCTGCGCGCACGGTGCTCGACAGGTGTGCGCACTGGTGCTCGACAGCTGCGCGCACGGTGCTCGACAGCTGCGCGCACTGGTGCTCGACTGGTGCTCGACAGCTGCGCGCACGGTGCTCGACAGCTGCGCGCACTGGTGCTCGACTGGTGCTCGAAAGCTGCGCGCACTGGTGCTCGCTGGTGCTCGACAGCTGCGCGCACGGTGCTCGACTGCTGCGCGCACTGGTGCTCGACAGCTGCGCGCACGGTGCTCGACAGCTGCGCGCACTGGTGCTCGACTGGTGCTCGACAGCTGCGCGCACTGGTGCTCGACAGCTGCGCGCACGGTGCTCGACAGGTGTGCGCACTGGTGCTCGACAGCTGCGCGCACGGTGCTCGACAGGTGTGCGCACTGGTGCTCGACAGCTGCGCGCACGGTGCTCGACAGCTGCGCGCACGGTGCTCGACAGGTGTGCGCGCTGGTGCTCGATAGCTGCGCGCGCGGTGCTCGACAGCTGCGCGCGCGGTGCTCGACAGCTGCGCGCGCGGTGCTCGACAGCTGCGCGCGCGGTGCTCGACAGCTGCGCGCACGGTGCTCGACAGCTGGGCGCACACAGGCTGAAAATTCAAAAAATCATAGTAAATCGAAAACTCAACCAATTCACGTGATTCCAATTGGTAAATGTTCTAAAAATCACCCTCTACAATCCTACACACCAAAATATTGGAAATTTAGTAGTTAGATGTTGACTTTTCTAGAGGCCATTCTAAGAACACGGCAACGACACTACGTTAGTTGTAGCCAACATTCGGTTAAAATTTTCTCGACCCATAATCTCACCATAAATAGTAGATGATTTTTAGGACTTTTTCCAAGTGGTAGAGGTCAAAAATATCGAACGGTGAATTTTTTACGATTTTCCCGGTTTCGCCTCTTTGGAAAATAAAAAAAAATATTTCCGGGTCGAAAAAAATTCTGAATTTTTTGTGGACGTGCCTGACATTATTCTTAGTGTTCCTGCAAAAAATCTCGATTTTATATCAAATATTGAATTAGTTATGGCCATGTGCCCTGCTCGGATTTTTCATGTTTCCTCCTGCCAAGTGAGAATTTGGCCGATATGCTATTATAGGGGAGTAGTGCTTGGTGACATTTTTGGCACCCAAGCCGGCGCGCCTCCCCCGGCCCCCAGGGGTCTTTAGCGCCCCCCACACGCACTCTAAGCCCATATTGAAGCCTAAAAACGTTGCCTACGGTTGAA
>OX637583.1:102500-105000 GCA_951800085.1 Comarum palustre
CGCCCTGGTGCTCGACTGGTGCTCGACAGCTGCGCTCACTGGTGCTCGACTGGTGCTCGACAGCTGCGCGCACTGGTGCTCGACAGCTGCGCGCACGGTGCTCGACAGCTGTGCGCACTGGTGCTCGACAGCTGCGCGCACGGTGCTCGACAGCTGTGCGCACTGGTGCTCGACAGCTGCGCGCACGGTGCTCGACTGGTGCTCGACAGCTGCGCGCACGGTGCTCGACAGCTGTGCGCACTGGTGCTCGACAGCTGCGCGCACGGTGCTCGACAGGTGTGCGCACTGGTGCTCGACAGCTTCGCGCACGGTGCTCGACAGCTGTGCGCACTGGTGCTCGACAGCTGCGCGCACGGTGCTCGACAGCTGCGCGCACTGGTGCTCGACTGGTGCTCGACAGCTGCGCGCACTGGTGCTCGACAGCTGCGCGCACGGTGCTCGACAGGTGTGCGCACTGGTGCTCGACAGCTGCGCGCACGGTGCTCGACAGCTGCGCGCACTGGTGCTCGACTGGTGCTCGACAGCTGCGCGCACGGTGCTCGACAGCTGCGCGCACGGTGCTCGACAGCTGCGCGCACGGTGCTCGCCAGCTGCGCGCCATGGTGCTCGACTGGTGCTCGACAGCTGCGCGCCCTGGTGCTCGACTGGTGCTCGACAGCTGCGCGCACTGGTGCTCGACTGGTGCTCGACAGCTGCGCGCACGGTGCTCGACAGTTGTGCTCACTGGTGCTCGACAGCTGCGCGCACGGTGCTCGACTGGTGTGCGCAATGGTGCTCGACAGCTGCGCGCACGGTGCTCGACAGCTGCACGAACTGGTGCTCGACTGGTGCTCGACAGCTGCGCGCACTGGTGCTCGCTGGTGCTCGACAGCTGCGCGCACGGTGCTCGACAGCTGCGCGCACTGGTGCTCGACTGGTGCTCGACAGCTGCGCGCACTGGTGCTCGACAGCTGCGCGCACTGGTGCTCGACAGCTGCGCGCACGGTGCTCGACAGCTGCGCGCACTGGTGCTCGACTGGTGCTCGACATCTGCGCGCACTGGTGCTCGACAGCTGCGCGCACTGGTGCTCGACTGGTGCTCGACAGCTGCGCGCACGGTGCTCGACAGCTGCGCGCACGGTGCTCGACAGCTGCGCGCACTGGTGCTCGACTGGTGCTCGACAGCTGCGCGCACGGTGCTCGACAGCTGCGCGCACTGGTGCTCGACTGGTGCTCGACAGCTGCGCGCACTGGTGCTCGACAGCTGCGCGCACGGTGCTCGACTGGTGCTCGACAGCTGCGCGCACTGGTGCTCGACAGCTGCGCGCACGGTGCTCGACAGCTGTGCGCACTGGTGCTCGACAGCTGCGCGCACGGTGCTCGACAGGTGTGCGCACTGGTGCTCGACAGCTGCGCGCACGGTGCTCGACAGCTGCGCGCACCGGTGTTCGACAGCTGCGCGCACGGTGCTCGACAGGTGTGCGCGCTGGTGCTCGATAGCTGCGCGCGCGGTGCTCGACAGCTGCGCGCACGGTGCTCGACAGCTGGGCGCACACAGGCTGAAAATTCAAAAAATCATAGTAAATCGAAAACTCAACCAATTCAAGTGATTCCAATTGGTAAATGTTCTAAAAATCACCCTCTACAATCCTACACACCAAAATATTGGAAATTTAGTAGTTAGATGTTGACTTTTCTAGAGGCCATTCTAAGAACACGGCAACGACACTACGTTAGTTGTAGACAACATTCGGTTAAAATTTTCTCGACCCATAATCTCACCATAAATAGTAGATGATTTTTAGGACTTTTTCCAAGTGGTAGAGGTCAAAAATATCGAACGGTTAATTTTTTACGATTTTCCCGGTTTCGCCTCTTTGGAAAATAAAAAAAAATATTTCCGGGTCGAAAAAAATTCTGAATTTTTTTGTGGACGTGCCTGACATTATTCTTAGTGTTCCTGCAAAAAATCTCGATTTTATATCAAATATTGAATTAGTTATGGCCATGTGCCCTCCTCGGATTTTTCATGTTTCCTCCTGCCAAGTGAGAATTTGGCCGATATGCTATTATAGGGGAGTAGTGCTTGGTGACATTTTTGGCACCCAAGCCGGCGCGCCTCCCCCGGCCCCCAGGGGTCTTTAGCGCCCCCCACACGCACTCTAAGCCCATATTGAAGCCTAAAAACGTTGCCTACGGTTGAAAAAAGTGTGTGGGGATGCCCGGTGCACGTAGATGCGCGCACGCTGTCGGCAGCTGTGCACCTGGTGCTCGACAGGTGCTCGACAGCTGTGCACTTGGTGCTCGACAGCTGCGCACTTGGTGCTCGACAAGTGCACATTAGATGCCAAGAAATGTTGCCTACGGATGAAAAAAGTGTTGGATACTCGGTGCTCGGTAGATGTGCGCAGCCTATCGGCAGCTGCGCACTTGGTGCTCGAAAGCAGCGCACATGGTGCTCGACAGCTGCGCACACGGTGCTCGACAGCTGCGCACACGGTGCTCGACAGCTGCGCACACG
>OX637583.1:115000-117500 GCA_951800085.1 Comarum palustre
GTGCGCACTGGTGCTCGACAGCTGCGCGCACGGTGCTCGACAGCTGTGCGCACTGGTGCTCGACAGCTGCGCGCACGGTGCTCGACAGCTGCGCGCACTGGTGCTCGACTGGTGCTCGACAGCTGCGCGCACTGGTGCTCGACAGCTGCGCGCACGGTGCTCGACAGGTGTGCGCACTGGTGCTCGACAGCTGCGCGCACGGTGCTCGACAGCTGCGCGCACTGGTGCTCGACTGGTGCTCGACAGCTGCGCGCACGGTGCTCGACAGCTGCGCGCACGGTGCTCGACAGCTGCGCGCACGGTGCTCGACAGCTGCGCGCCATGGTGCTCGACTGGTGCTCGACAGCTGCGCGCCCTGGTGCTCGACTGGTGCTCGACAGCTGCGCGCACTGGTGCTCGACTGGTGCTCGACAGCTGCGCGCACGGTGCTCGACAGTTGTGCTCACTGGTGCTCGACAGCTGCGCGCACGGTGCTCGACTGGTGTGCGCAATGGTGCTCGACAGCTGCGCGCACGGTGCTCGACAGCTGCACGAACTGGTGCTCGACTGGTGCTCGACAGCTGCGCGCACTGGTGCTCGCTGGTGCTCGACAGCTGCGCGCACGGTGCTCGACAGCTGCGCGCACTGGTGCTCGACTGGTGCTCGACAGCTGCGCGCACTGGTGCTCGACAGCTGCGCGCACTGGTGCTCGACAGCTGCGCGCACGGTGCTCGACAGCTGCGCGCACTGGTGCTCGACTGGTGCTCGACATCTGCGCGCACTGGTGCTCGACAGCTGCGCGCACTGGTGCTCGACTGGTGCTCGACAGCTGCGCGCACGGTGCTCGACAGCTGCGCGCACGGTGCTCGACAGCTGCGCGCACTGGTGCTCGACTGGTGCTCGACAGCTGCGCGCACGGTGCTCGACAGCTGCGCGCACTGGTGCTCGACTGGTGCTCGACAGCTGCGCGCACTGGTGCTCGACAGCTGCGCGCACGGTGCTCGACTGGTGCTCGACAGCTGCGCGCACTGGTGCTCGACAGCTGCGCGCACGGTGCTCGACAGCTGTGCGCACTGGTGCTCGACAGCTGCGCGCACGGTGCTCGACAGGTGTGCGCACTGGTGCTCGACAGCTGCGCGCACGGTGCTCGACAGCTGCGCGCACCGGTGTTCGACAGCTGCGCGCACGGTGCTCGACAGGTGTGCGCGCTGGTGCTCGATAGCTGCGCGCGCGGTGCTCGACAGCTGCGCGCACGGTGCTCGACAGCTGGGCGCACACAGGCTGAAAATTCAAAAAATCATAGTAAATCGAAAACTCAACCAATTCAAGTGATTCCAATTGGTAAATGTTCTAAAAATCACCCTCTACAATCCTACACACCAAAATATTGGAAATTTAGTAGTTAGATGTTGACTTTTCTAGAGGCCATTCTAAGAACACGGCAACGACACTACGTTAGTTGTAGACAACATTCGGTTAAAATTTTCTCGACCCATAATCTCACCATAAATAGTAGATGATTTTTAGGACTTTTTCCAAGTGGTAGAGGTCAAAAATATCGAACGGTTAATTTTTTACGATTTTCCCGGTTTCGCCTCTTTGGAAAATAAAAAAAAATATTTCCGGGTCGAAAAAAATTCTGAATTTTTTTGTGGACGTGCCTGACATTATTCTTAGTGTTCCTGCAAAAAATCTCGATTTTATATCAAATATTGAATTAGTTATGGCCATGTGCCCTCCTCGGATTTTTCATGTTTCCTCCTGCCAAGTGAGAATTTGGCCGATATGCTATTATAGGGGAGTAGTGCTTGGTGACATTTTTGGCACCCAAGCCGGCGCGCCTCCCCCGGCCCCCAGGGGTCTTTAGCGCCCCCCACACGCACTCTAAGCCCATATTGAAGCCTAAAAACGTTGCCTACGGTTGAAAAAAGTGTGTGGGGATGCCCGGTGCACGTAGATGCGCGCACGCTGTCGGCAGCTGTGCACCTGGTGCTCGACAGGTGCTCGACAGCTGTGCACTTGGTGCTCGACAGCTGCGCACTTGGTGCTCGACAAGTGCACATTAGATGCCAAGAAATGTTGCCTACGGATGAAAAAAGTGTTGGATACTCGGTGCTCGGTAGATGTGCGCAGCCTATCGGCAGCTGCGCACTTGGTGCTCGAAAGCAGCGCACATGGTGCTCGACAGCTGCGCACACGGTGCTCGACAGCTGCGCACACGGTGCTCGACAGCTGCGCACACGGTGCTCGACAGCTGCGCACACGGTGCTCGGCAGATGCGCACACGGTGCTCGACAGATGCGCACACGGTGCTCGACAGCTGCGCACTTGGTGCTCGACAAGTGCGCATTTGATGCCTAGAAATGTTGCCTACGGAAGAAAAAGGTGTGGGATACTCGGTGCTCGGTAGATGTGCGCAGCCTATCGGCAGCAGCGCACTTGGTGCTCGACAGCTGCGCGCCCGGTGCTCAACAGGTGCGCACCCGGTGCTCGACAGCTGCGCGCCCGGTGCTCGACAGCT
>OX637583.1:127500-132500 GCA_951800085.1 Comarum palustre
GCTGCGCGCACGGTGCTCGACAGCTGCGCGCACCGGTGTTCGACAGCTGCGCGCACGGTGCTCGACAGGTGTGCGCGCACGGTGCTCGACAGGTGTGCGCGCTGGTGCTCGATAGCTGCGCGCGCGGTGCTCGACAGCTGCGCGCACGGTGCTCGACAGCTGGGCGCACACAGGCTGAAAATTCAAAAAATCATAGTAAATCGAAAACTCAACCAATTCAAGTGATTCCAATTGGTAAATGTTCTAAAAATCACCCTCTACAATCCTACACACCAAAATATTGGAAATTTAGTAGTTAGACAACGTGCTATTCGTCTGACATTGTCTTGAGGGAACTTTGTTCAATAGAAAGTCTTCGTGTGGGTTCAGTGATGCCTACGTGGTCTCCTAACTTTACATATGCTCTCAAGATTGCTTGGCTTGGGCTCGACAAGCTCAGAAATTATCTTCGCACGCATATCCTATGTCTTGCCTCTTGATCTATGCCAAGCATTATGTCGCTCTTGGATGAGCCTTCCTGGCCATTGTCTTTGTGCGGGTCTCGGTGGTGCCTCTTGATGCTTCTTGTCCCTCCATGGTTGCCCTCCCGATTGGTTCGCTTAGGCTTCATAGACAAAGCTCAGATACGTTGCGTGCCAATCATTCGGTTGTGTCCGTTGCTCTTAGTCATTGCCTTTTTATGGGCCTTGGTGGTGCCTTCTTGATGCTTGTCATGCCGTCCCTTTGTTGCCCTCGCGATTGGTTACCTTATGATAACCTTATTCTACAGAGTCTACGTCTTAACTCGGTGGTGCCTTCTTAAGCTTTGTCCCTCCGTGGTTGCTGAACTTTACATATGCTCCCATGATTGCTTAGCTTGTCGCAAGAATTATCTTGCATGCATATCCAATGCTTTGCCTCTTGATCTATGACAAGCATTACGTTGTATCCGTTGCTCTTGGATCTACCTTCTTGGTCATTGCCTTTGTGTGGTGCCTTCTTGATGCTTGTCGTGTGAAGCATCAATAGGGAACGTGAGCTGGGTTTAGACCGTCGTGAGACAGGTTAGTTTTACCCTTGTCCCTTATGGATACTATGATTTGAAAAAATAAACAAAAAATAAATGTCCGTACTGTGATTCGAACCTTGCACCTTATGTGTGGATTTAGTGTAGTGCAAAAGCCTATGGTGGTGGAACCTAAACAATGAAATATCTGGAAAATATTTGATTCAAGAAATAAAAAAAGAGGTCGAAACTTCCGCCACCATATAGAGCTCGACGAGATAAGTGGTTTGAAAAAAAAAATCGCCCAAAACGGACACCCGAGCGCAAAGTTATGACCCCGCAAAGTTTATGGCAACAGATGTGCACGGTGCTCGACAGCTACGCGCACGGTGCTCGACAGCTGCGCGCACTGGTGCTCGACAGCTGCGCGCCCTGGTGCTCGACAGCTGCGCGCACTGGTGCTCGACTGGTGCTCGACAGCTGCGCGCACTGGTGCTCGACAGTTGCGCGCACTGGTGCTCGACAGCTGCGCGCACTGGTGCTCGACAGCTGCGCGCACGGTGCTCGACAGCTGCGCGCACTGGTGCTCGACTGGTGCTCGACAGCTGCGCGCACTGGTGCTCGACAGCTGCGCGCACTGGTGCTCGACAGCTGCGCGCACGGTGCTCGACAGGTGTGCGCACTGGTGCTCGACAGCTGCGCGCACGGTGCTCGACAGCTGCGCGCACTGGTGCTCGACTGGTGCTCGACAGCTGCGCGCACGGTGCTCGACAGCTGCGCGCACTGGTGCTCGACTGGTGCTCGACAGCTGCGCGCCCTGGTGCTCGACTGGTGCTCGACAGCTGCGCTCACTGGTGCTCGACTGGTGCTCGACAGCTGCGCGCACTGGTGCTCGACAGCTGCGCGCACGGTGCTCGACAGCTGTGCGCACTGGTGCTCGACAGCTGCGCGCACGGTGCTCGACAGCTGGGCGCACTGGTGCTCGACAGCTGCGCGCACGGTGCTCGACTGGTGCTCGACAGCTGCGCGCACGGTGCTCGACAGCTGTGCGCACTGGTGCTCGACAGCTGCGCGCACGGTGCTCGACAGGTGTGCGCACTGGTGCTCGACAGCTGCGCGCACGGTGCTCGACAGCTGTGCGCACTGGTGCTCGACAGCTGCGCGCACGGTGCTCGACAGCTGCGCGCACTGGTGCTCGACTGGTGCTCGACAGCTGCGCGCACTGGTGCTCGACAGCTGCGCGCACGGTGCTCGACAGGTGTGCGCACTGGTGCTCGACAGCTGCGCGCACGGTGCTCGACAGCTGCGCGCACTGGTGCTCGACTGGTGCTCGACAGCTGCGCGCACGGTGCTCGACAGCTGCGCGCACTGGTGCTCGACTGGTGCTCGACAGCTGCGCGCCCTGGTGCTCGACTGGTGCTCGACAGCTGCGCTCACTGGTGCTCGACTGGTGCTCGACAGCTGCGCGCACTGGTGCTCGACAGCTGCGCGCACGGTGCTCGACAGCTGTGCGCACTGGTGCTCGACAGCTGCGCGCACGGTGCTCGACAGCTGTGCGCACTGGTGCTCGACAGCTGCGCGCACGGTGCTCGACTGGTGCTCGACAGCTGCGCGCACGGTGCTCGACAGCTGTGCGCACTGGTGCTCGACAGCTGCGCGCACGGTGCTCGACAGGTGTGCGCACTGGTGCTCGACAGCTGCGCGCACGGTGCTCGACAGCTGTGCGCACTGGTGCTCGACAGCTGCGCGCACGGTGCTCGACAGCTGCGCGCACTGGTGCTCGACTGGTGCTCGACAGCTGCGCGCACTGGTGCTCGACAGCTGCGCGCACGGTGCTCGACAGGTGTGCGCACTGGTGCTCGACAGCTGCGCGCACGGTGCTCGACAGCTGCGCGCACTGGTGCTCGACAGCTGCGCGCACGGTGCTCGACAGCTGCGCGCACGGTGCTCGACAGCTGCGCGCACGGTGCTCGACAGCTGCGCGCACGGTGCTCGACAGCTGCGCGCCATGGTGCTCGACTGGTGCTCGACAGCTGCGCGCCCTGGTGCTCGACTGGTGCTCGACAGCTGCGCGCACTGGTGCTCGACTGGTGCTCGACAGCTGCGCGCACGGTGCTCGACAGTTGTGCTCACTGGTGCTCGACAGCTGCGCGCACGGTGCTCGACTGGTGTGCGCAATGGTGCTCGACCGCTGCGCGCACGGTGCTCGACAGCTGCACGAACTGGTGCTCGACTGGTGCTCGACAGCTGCGCGCACTGGTGCTCGCTGGTGCTCGACAGCTGCGCGCACGGTGCTCGACAGCTGCGCGCACTGGTGCTCGACTGGTGCTCGACAGCTGCGCGCACTGGTGCTCGACAGCTGCGCGCACTGGTGCTCGACAGCTGCGCGCACGGTGCTCGACAGCTGCGCGCACTGGTGCTCGACTGGTGCTCGACATCTGCGCGCACTGGTGCTCGACAGCTGCGCGCACTGGTGCTCGACAGGTGCGCGCACGGTGCTCGACAGCTGCGCGCACGGTGCTCGACAGCTGCGCGCACTGGTGCTCGACTGGTGCTCGACAGCTGCGCGCACGGTGCTCGACAGCTGCGCGCACTGGTGCTCGACTGGTGCTCGACAGCTGCGCGCACTGGTGCTCGACAGCTGCGCGCACGGTGCTCGACTGGTGCTCGACAGCTGCGCGCACTGGTGCTCGACAGCTGCGCGCACGGTGCTCGACAGCTGTGCGCACTGGTGCTCGACAGCTGCGCGCACGGTGCTCGACAGGTGTGCGCACTGGTGCTCGACAGCTGCGCGCACGGTGCTCGACAGCTGCGCGCACCGGTGTTCGACAGCTGCGCGCACGGTGCTCGACAGGTGTGCGCGCTGGTGCTCGATAGCTGCGCGCGCGGTGCTCGACAGCTGCGCGCACGGTGCTCGACAGCTGGGCGCACACAGGCTGAAAATTCAAAAAATCATAGTAAATCGAAAACTCAACCAATTCAAGTGATTCCAATTGGTAAATGTTCTAAAAATCACCCTCTACAATCCTACACACCAAAATATTGGAAATTTAGTAGTTAGATGTTGACTTTTCTAGAGGCCATTCTAAGAACACGGCAACGACACTACGTTAGTTGTAGACAACATTCGGTTAAAATTTTCTCGACCCATAATCTCACCATAAATAGTAGATGATTTTTAGGACTTTTGTGGACGTGCCTGACATTATTCTTAGTGTTCCTGCAAAAAATCTCGATTTTATATCAAATATTGAATTAGTTATGGCCATGTGCCCTCCTCGGATTTTTCATGTTTCCTCCTGCCAAGTGAGAATTTGGCCGATATGCTATTATAGGGGAGTAGTGCTTGGTGACATTTTTGGCACCCAAGCCGGCGCGCCTCCCCCGGCCCCCAGGGGTCTTTAGCGCCCCCCACACGCACTCTAAGCCCATATTGAAGCCTAAAAACGTTGCCTACGGTTGAAAAAAGTGTGTGGGGATGCCCGGTGCACGTAGATGCGCGCACGCTGTCGGCAGCTGTGCACCTGGTGCTCGACAGGTGCTCGACAGCTGTGCACTTGGTGCTCGACAGCTGCGCACTTGGTGCTCGACAAGTGCACATTAGATGCCAAGAAATGTTGCCTACGGATGAAAAAAGTGTTGGATACTCGGTGCTCGGTAGATGTGCGCAGCCTATCGGCAGCTGCGCACTTGGTGCTCGAAAGCAGCGCACATGGTGCTCGACAGCTGCGCACACGGTGCTCGACAGCTGCGCACACGGTGCTCGACAGCTGCGCACACGGTGCTCGACAGCTGCGCACACGGTGCTCGACAGATGCGCACACGGTGCTCGACAGATGCGCACACGGTGCTCGACAGCTGCGCACTTGGTGCTCGACAAGTGCGCATTTGATGCCTAGAAATGTTGCCTACGGAAGAAAAAGGTGTGGGATACTCGGTGCTCGGTAGATGTGCGCAGCCTATCGGCAGCAGCGCACTTGGTGCTTGACAGCTGCGCGCCCGGTGCTCGACAGGT
>OX637583.1:142500-145000 GCA_951800085.1 Comarum palustre
GTGCTCGACAGCTGCGCGCACGGTGCTCGACAGCTGCGCGCACGGTGCTCGACAGCTGCGCGCCATGGTGCTCGACTGGTGCTCGACAGCTGCGCGCCCTGGTGCTCGACTGGTGCTCGACAGCTGCGCGCACTGGTGCTCGACTGGTGCTCGACAGCTGCGCGCACGGTGCTCGACAGTTGTGCTCACTGGTGCTCGACAGCTGCGCGCACGGTGCTCGACTGGTGTGCGCAATGGTGCTCGACAGCTGCGCGCACGGTGCTCGACAGCTGCACGAACTGGTGCTCGACTGGTGCTCGACAGCTGCGCGCACTGGTGCTCGCTGGTGCTCGACAGCTGCGCGCACGGTGCTCGACAGCTGCGCGCACTGGTGCTCGACTGGTGCTCGACAGCTGCGCGCACTGGTGCTCGACAGCTGCGCGCACTGGTGCTCGACAGCTGCGCGCACGGTGCTCGACAGCTGCGCGCACTGGTGCTCGACTGGTGCTCGACATCTGCGCGCACTGGTGCTCGACAGCTGCGCGCACTGGTGCTCGACTGGTGCTCGACAGCTGCGCGCACGGTGCTCGACAGCTGCGCGCACTGGTGCTCGACTGGTGCTCGACAGCTGCGCGCACGGTGCTCGACAGCTGCGCGCACTGGTGCTCGACTGGTGCTCGACAGCTGCGCGCACTGGTGCTCGACAGCTGCGCGCACGGTGCTCGACTGGTGCTCGACAGCTGCGCGCACTGGTGCTCGACAGCTGCGCGCACGGTGCTCGACAGCTGTGCGCACTGGTGCTCGACAGCTGCGCGCACGGTGCTCGACAGGTGTGCGCACTGGTGCTCGACAGCTGCGCGCACGGTGCTCGACAGCTGCGCGCACCGGTGTTCGACAGCTGCGCGCACGGTGCTCGACAGGTGTGCGCGCTGGTGCTCGATAGCTGCGCGCGCGGTGCTCGACAGCTGCGCGCACGGTGCTCGACAGCTGGGCGCACACAGGCTGAAAATTCAAAAAATCATAGTAAATCGAAAACTCAACCAATTCAAGTGATTCCAATTGGTAAATGTTCTAAAAATCACCCTCTACAATCCTACACACCAAAATATTGGAAATTTAGTAGTTAGATGTTGACTTTTCTAGAGGCCATTCTAAGAACACGGCAACGACACTACGTTAGTTGTAGACAACATTCGGTTAAAATTTTCTCGACCCATAATCTCACCATAAATAGTAGATGATTTTTAGGACTTTTTCCAAGTGGTAGAGGTCAAAAATATCGAACGGTTAATTTTTTACGATTTTCCCGGTTTCGCCTCTTTGGAAAATAAAAAAAAATATTTCCGGGTCGAAAAAAATTCTGAATTTTTTTGTGGACGTGCCTGACATTATTCTTAGTGTTCCTGCAAAAAATCTCGATTTTATATCAAATATTGAATTAGTTATGGCCATGTGCCCTCCTCGGATTTTTCATGTTTCCTCCTGCCAAGTGAGAATTTGGCCGATATGCTATTATAGGGGAGTAGTGCTTGGTGACATTTTTGGCACCCAAGCCGGCGCGCCTCCCCCGGCCCCCAGGGGTCTTTAGCGCCCCCCACACGCACTCTAAGCCCATATTGAAGCCTAAAAACGTTGCCTACGGTTGAAAAAAGTGTGTGGGGATGCCCGGTGCACGTAGATGCGCGCACGCTGTCGGCAGCTGTGCACCTGGTGCTCGACAGGTGCTCGACAGCTGTGCACTTGGTGCTCGACAGCTGCGCACTTGGTGCTCGACAAGTGCACATTAGATGCCAAGAAATGTTGCCTACGGATGAAAAAAGTGTTGGATACTCGGTGCTCGGTAGATGTGCGCAGCCTATCGGCAGCTGCGCACTTGGTGCTCGAAAGCAGCGCACATGGTGCTCGACAGCTGCGCACATGGTGCTCGACAGCTGCGCACACGGTGCTCGACAGCTGCGCACACGGTGCTCGACAGCTGCGCACACGGTGCTCGACAGCTGCGCACACGGTGCTCGGCAGATGCGCACACGGTGCTCGACAGATGCGCACACGGTGCTCGACAGCTGCGCACTTGGTGCTCGACAAGTGCGCATTTGATGCCTAGAAATGTTGCCTACGGAAGAAAAAGGTGTGGGATACTCGGTGCTCGGTAGATGTGCGCAGCCTATCGGCAGCAGCGCACTTGGTGCTCGACAGCTGCGCGCCCGGTGCTCGACAGGTGCGCACCCGGTGCTCGACAGCTGCGCGCCCGGTGCTCGACAGCTGCGCGCCCGGTGCTCGACAGGTGCGCGCCCGGTGCTCGACAGGTGCGCGCCCGGTGCTCGACAGCTGCGCGCCCGGTGCTCGACAGCTGCGCGCCCGGTGCTCGACAGCTGCGCGCCCGGTGCTCGACAGCTGCGCGCCCGGTGCTCGACAGCTGCGCGCCCGGTGCTCGACATCTGCGCGCCCGGTGCTCGACAGCTGCGCGTCCGGTGCTCGACAGCTGCGCGCCCGGTGGTCGACAGGTGCGCGCCCGGTGCTC
>OX637583.1:155000-157500 GCA_951800085.1 Comarum palustre
CTCGACAGCTGCGCGCACGGTGCTCGACTGGTGTGCGCAATGGTGCTCGACAGCTGCGCGCACGGTGCTCGACAGCTGCACGAACTGGTGCTCGACTGGTGCTCGACAGCTGCGCGCACTGGTGCTCGCTGGTGCTCGACAGCTGCGCGCACGGTGCTCGACAGCTGCGCGCACTGGTGCTCGACTGGTGCTCGACAGCTGCGCGCACTGGTGCTCGACAGCTGCGCGCACTGGTGCTCGACAGCTGCGCGCACGGTGCTCGACAGCTGCGCGCACTGGTGCTCGACTGGTGCTCGACATCTGCGCGCACTGGTGCTCGACAGCTGCGCGCACTGGTGCTCGACTGGTGCTCGACAGCTGCGCGCACGGTGCTCGACAGCTGCGCGCACGGTGCTCGACAGCTGCGCGCACTGGTGCTCGACTGGTGCTCGACAGCTGCGCGCACGGTGCTCGACAGCTGCGCGCACTGGTGCTCGACTGGTGCTCGACAGCTGCGCGCACTGGTGCTCGACAGCTGCGCGCACGGTGCTCGACTGGTGCTCGACAGCTGCGCGCACTGGTGCTCGACAGCTGCGCGCACGGTGCTCGACAGCTGTGCGCACTGGTGCTCGACAGCTGCGCGCACGGTGCTCGACAGGTGTGCGCACTGGTGCTCGACAGCTGCGCGCACGGTGCTCGACAGCTGCGCGCACCGGTGTTCGACAGCTGCGCGCACGGTGCTCGACAGGTGTGCGCGCTGGTGCTCGATAGCTGCGCGCGCGGTGCTCGACAGCTGCGCGCACGGTGCTCGACAGCTGGGCGCACACAGGCTGAAAATTCAAAAAATCATAGTAAATCGAAAACTCAACCAATTCAAGTGATTCCAATTGGTAAATGTTCTAAAAATCACCCTCTACAATCCTACACACCAAAATATTGGAAATTTAGTAGTTAGATGTTGACTTTTCTAGAGGCCATTCTAAGAACACGGCAACGACACTACGTTAGTTGTAGACAACATTCGGTTAAAATTTTCTCGACCCATAATCTCACCATAAATAGTAGATGATTTTTAGGACTTTTTCCAAGTGGTAGAGGTCAAAAATATCGAACGGTTAATTTTTTACGATTTTCCCGGTTTCGCCTCTTTGGAAAATAAAAAAAAATATTTCCGGGTCGAAAAAAATTCTGAATTTTTTTGTGGACGTGCCTGACATTATTCTTAGTGTTCCTGCAAAAAATCTCGATTTTATATCAAATATTGAATTAGTTATGGCCATGTGCCCTCCTCGGATTTTTCATGTTTCCTCCTGCCAAGTGAGAATTTGGCCGATATGCTATTATAGGGGAGTAGTGCTTGGTGACATTTTTGGCACCCAAGCCGGCGCGCCTCCCCCGGCCCCCAGGGGTCTTTAGCGCCCCCCACACGCACTCTAAGCCCATATTGAAGCCTAAAAACGTTGCCTACGGTTGAAAAAAGTGTGTGGGGATGCCCGGTGCACGTAGATGCGCGCACGCTGTCGGCAGCTGTGCACCTGGTGCTCGACAGGTGCTCGACAGCTGTGCACTTGGTGCTCGACAGCTGCGCACTTGGTGCTCGACAAGTGCACATTAGATGCCAAGAAATGTTGCCTACGGATGAAAAAAGTGTTGGATACTCGGTGCTCGGTAGATGTGCGCAGCCTATCGGCAGCTGCGCACTTGGTGCTCGAAAGCAGCGCACATGGTGCTCGACAGCTGCGCACACGGTGCTCGACAGCTGCGCACACGGTGCTCGACAGCTGCGCACACGGTGCTCGACAGCTGCGCACACGGTGCTCGGCAGATGCCCACACGGTGCTCGACAGATGCGCACACGGTGCTCGACAGCTGCGCACTTGGTGCTCGACAAGTGCGCATTTGATGCCTAGAAATGTTGCCTACGGAAGAAAAAGGTGTGGGATACTCGGTGCTCGGTAGATGTGCGCAGCCTATCGGCAGCAGCGCACTTGGTGCTCGACAGCTGCGCGCCCGGTGCTCGACAGGTGCGCACCCGGTGCTCGACAGCTGCGCGCCCGGTGCTCGACAGCTGCGCGCCCGGTGCTCGACAGGTGCGCGCCCGGTGCTCGACAGGTGCGCGCCCGGTGCTCGACAGCTGCGCGCCCGGTGCTCGACAGCTGCGCGCCCGGTGCTCGACAGCTGCGCGCCCGGTGCTCGACAGCTGCGCGCCCGGTGCTCGACATCTGCGCGCCCGGTGCTCGACAGCTGCGCGTCCGGTGCTCGACAGCTGCGCGCCCGGTGGTCGACAGGTGCGCGCCCGGTGCTCGACAGTTGCGCGCCCGGTGCTCGACAGGTGCGCGCCCGGTGCTCGACAGGTGTGCGCCCGGTGCGCGCTCGGTGCTCGACAGGTGCGCGCCCGGTGCTCGACAGGTGCGCGCCCGGTGCTCGACAGATGCGCACCCGGTGCGCGTCTGCTGGGCGCCCGGTGCGCGTCTGCTGGGCGCCTGGTGCTCGACAGTTGGGCACCTGATAGTGCACATAA
>OX637583.1:175000-300000 GCA_951800085.1 Comarum palustre
TTGTTTATCCATTATTAGTATAGTTTTTGTATGTATTTATCATAAGGGTTTTCTGTAGAGCAATGACTAAAATGTGCGTAAAGTAGAGAAATTATGAACTAAATTGTTAAAAGCTGACTTATGAAGTGATCGTGATGTTTTCTTACGATTCTGTAAATTTGTACATTGTAATTACTTTATTAATTTTCTTTAATGTTTAGGTGATATGTATATGGACTTAACGAAATAAGAATCGTGAGAATCGGACTTATGGAAGGCAACAAAAGAAACATGGAAAGACAAGAGACCGAGAACATGAATTCGGAACAAAAACAGAGGATTTCCGTAGGACGATCCAGAAGGAACCGGGAGATGTGCCATATATGGATGGAAAGATGTGGATGTATAGTTTCTAAATATTTTGGAATCACATCAATCCAAGTTCTAAGGAAGGAGTTATGATGGAAATAATGGCCGAGGTCAGTCTGCTGGAAACATGACAGATTTTGCTGAAGTTGTCTACCGAGTTCGTGAGTGTGTTCACAAAATCCTTCCTAAGCATGACAAATGATTGATGAGGATCTTAATCATGATATAAGAAGTTTTTTAGATGAAGAAGAAGAATCGAAGAAATCACCAAGGAGAAGCCGAAAACAGCAACTAGGAGAGTTATCCCTGTCAAAACAGGTTAACTTATTCTACCAAGATTATGGAGAGGATTCGGCTGTCCTAGAGGTACAAAACGTGTAAGGGAGTCCTACATTGATCCCTTAACATGTAGGGAAGTCCAAAATCTAGAAATAAGTCGATGGAGTATTATTCAAGCCAGCCATTGAAGAAGTCAAAGTCTAGTGCAACAAGGAAAAGCAAGAAGCCCAAACCAATTTGGACAAGAGGCTGCCGAATTCGCTAGGGTTTTCTCCCTATAAATACACATGTAATAGTTCATTTTTAAGAGTCAAACTCTACCTAAAAACCCTCTCAAACACAGAGAAAAATCAAGTTGTCCCCAAACCATACCGCTGTCATCACCGCCGATTCCTTCCATACCGTAGGCCGAACCTTTAGGTAGGTTTTAGGCATGGAAAACCTCAATTTGCTTGTATTTTTACTCTGTGAACAGTACTTTATTTTTATATATATTTGCTGGATTTTTATGGTTTTATACGATTTATATTTTTATGTTTCTTCTTTGTGATTATTTCATGAACTTGTTAATTGTGTAACGAATAGTCAAACTAACGAATCATGTCATGGGCAACAATGATGAAAGAGTTTCTCCTAAGTATTTTCCATCATTTAGAGTGACACAGATCAGAAAGGAGATTACTTCAATTAAGCAAGACATGGAGGAAGCTTTCGATGCGTACTATGAGAGGTACAAGGCTTTGGTTGCTTCGTGTCCTAACCATGGGATACGTGAGCACCAAAGTACTTTCGATGAAGTCTTGCTGATGTCTTAAAGCACCACTTATCCTAAAAATCTTACCCTATGCAGCCGAGCCTCATTACAACCACTATTGAGATTGATTCATGATTCTTAAGATGACTAACTTTGATTTGTGGAGATTTTCTGTCATAACCCGGTTCTAGAATCAATTTACGGTTGGTTACTACCCAAGTTACTTTCATCTTTAACCATTTTGTAGTAACCGTTTTACCGTGAGAGGTCAAAAAGTTGACTTTTCGTTAAGTCAGGAATTTGGGAAAACTTTCTTCATGAAACTTGTAGATGGCGTCGTTACGAGTTCGTGGACACGCAGCACGCTTAAATCAGAGTTCGTATGAAGAACTTATGGTCAAAAAACAAAAGTTACTATTTGATGAAAAGTCTATATATAGTGGTTTACTGGGGTGAAACGTCAAAAAGTAGGAAAGTTACTGTTCACCGTCGATTTTTCCTCCGAAACCCGATTTTTCTGCCGGATTTCAACACTGGATTTCTCCTCCGTCCGGCGGAGTTAGGGCGCGTGCTAGGTGTCGATTTGAAGCCTGCCGTGTCGCCTTGAAGTTGGGGGTGGTCACCGGAGCTAACTCACCGCCGTTAGGGAGAAATTACGGCGAGAATGAGCGGCCTGAACACTGTTCATCGACACCTGATTTCTCCCTTCTCAGGCCACCTCTCGGTGAGTTCTATATATGGTTTTGATGGGTTTGATGAGTACTATAATCCCCTAGAATTTGGTAGCTTGATTCGAAGTGTGTAAGGAGAATTGAAGGATTGAAGTTTGAACTGAATTTTTTTTCGGTTTCTTGGATTTTTTTGTCATTGACCTAGTTAGAGGCCAAATTGGCCTTCGAGTTGAACTAGGAAGTGGTTCCAATTGACGAGACGAAGCTGCTAGTAAAATTTGGTGGCGATCGGAGGTCGTCGGAGTTTGGCCAGAATTCTCTGCCGGCGGTCGCCGCCACTTTTTGGCCGGTTTTTCGTGCCCATTAAATTGTAAAAATTAAGAGAAGGCCATTGAAGGGCAGTTTCTAATGTTTGGAGATTCATTTGATACGTTTAGTATTTTTGGAAGGTTTGGTTTATTAATTGGATAATTAAATGACAACCGGTCGTTTAGGAAGTACCGGCTAGGCTTGAGGGTGTAATTAAGAGTTTTTACGCTATAGGGTATTTGAGGCCGACTCCTCACGTTTTTCTAGAGGTGATTAAGGATGAACGTTAAGGGGCTGTTGCCCTTACTTTAATTGTGGGTTTAAGACCTGTTTGTGTATTTTGAACAGGACGTGGGGGAGCTCGAGCTGAGCAGCCTTCTGGTAGCCGGCAGACCTAGCGGCATCTGTGAGTGGACTATGTTTTTAAATATAATGCATGCAGTAGAGTTTAATTAGTTTCTCCTTTATATGTGATTTCCTCCATTTTAAATTTTACGGTGATTTTGGGAAAATGAGAATTTTATACTTTTTAAAGATAAGCGAGCCGGGAAAAAGGTTCATACCTTTCCCGTGATTTTAAAGGATTTTCCTGGGATTTGATTTTATTGTTATCACCGTATTGGGTTATGGAGGGGGATGAAATTTAAAAAGGGGAAACTTGGCTCTTGGATTTAAGGATTTTAAAGTAAAGTCAGAGAACCGGTTTTGGAGTTCCTGTAAATGTTTTAAATCCAATGTATTTGGGGTAAAGTCATGGAGTTTTGACTTGGTTTTCGGTTTATTTTCCCACGAGGTTTTTAAAAGGATTTTATATATATATATATATAATTTTCCCCCAGTTTACCTTAGTTAATAGTTTCCCTTCCTTTCTTCGCCCCAAAACCTCATGCATCGGTTTTGAATTAGTAAGTTAATTTGTAATATTGTTTTAAGTTTTGAATGTATTAAACTCAGTTGTACTATGTTTTAAATTTAATTATGTTTTAAACTTATGCTTTGCTTCCGTGGTCTCTGGTATCAGAGCCGTAAGAGTTATGATCATGTTATTATCATCAGTTAATTAAATGTTCTCAAACCCCAGGTGGTGGACTACCGCCTAGGAGTGGTCTTTGAGTTCATATGCTTTTCATTCAATTATATTTGGATCCTCAAACCCCAGGTGGCGGACTGCCGCCTAGGTGTGGTTTCTGAGTTTGTTCTTTGAAATCTATTTATTTTTGTGAAGTGATTGTTTCTCTGCCCTTTTACTTTAATTTATTCTGGTTTTTCCTTTCTGTTCTTCCTGTCTTTAGCCTTAGTTTTCTCCACCCAAACAGTAAGTTTCCAGGACCAAACAGTAAGACCCAAGTGTGGCCTGAGCGGTTGCGGCGTGAGCGGAGAAGAGAAAACCTAGTCCTTTAGACACTTAGTCCTTTCAGGAAAACCTCTTTATCTTTAAAGTTTCAGGTCAGCCTTCCGATCCCTTCTAATTATGAGTAGACTCTTTAGATCATCCTCAGTTACCTCCAGTTCCAGTAGATCCTCCTCCCTTAATAGGATTCCTACTATAGTTAATGAAGAATAATTAGAATATCAGTCAAATGACAATATAGATATAAACGATTGGAACATTCCAAAAGTTCCCAGTAAAGAAATTTACAAGAAAAAATGGTCTTTGACCGCCTTTAATAATGAACATCATATTAAAACAGTTGAACAAGTTTATGCTTTAAGTAAAGAACATGAAACATGTCAATTATTCAGCCCAGAATCAATTAAAAAACACAAAAAAGATGGTCACAATTTCCTACATATAGGATTAGTACAAGTTGGTATTAAACCTTTAACCAGAAAAGGTCTTAATGCCTCGGTTCTCTTATGTTTAAGAGATGCAAGGTTTACTGATTTTACTGACAGTACCCTTGGAGTTATTGAATCAAGCCTTTTTAATGGCCCAATTCATTTTGATTACTATCCTGATTTCACAATCAGCCTTAGTGATCCTCACATATTAAAAGCTTTAACGTTAAACATTAAAACATCAGGATATAATGTACTTGAAGGTACTCAACCCTTAGCCTTACTTTACAGAATCCATTACAAAGTCACAGGTACCAATATAAATTTTCAAGCTATTATTAAAAGTCCTAAAAATCAAACATTATTAATTCAAAGCAGTCATAAAAATGCTAACATCCAAATTCCACAAACAATTAAATGGTCAGAAATTCATCTTCCTACAGAATGGTCTCTCACTTGTGAAAATCATCCTGTTCAGATGCAACACAATATTTCTGATTTAAACTTTATCCAACAAAATAATGATGGAATAGTAAAAATCAATTTTCTAAATTCCAGACCTAACCAACAAACTAGAATCCAGGAATTAGGCCAATCTTCCAGACAGTTAGGGCAGTCATCTCGAAACTCCTTCGTTTCAGCCAGACATTCTTTTGCTGGTTTTACTTTGGCTGATTCCTCTATTTCTCGAAGAGATGCCGATCTAGATCGAGAAATTAAAACTCTCAGAATCCAAGAATTAGAAGAAGAAATAAAAAATTTAAAAATTAAAAATATTAAAACTACTTCTCAAGTCAGTTATCAGCAATATGAGACTCCAAATCAAGCAGAAGAAGACGAAGACACTTCCCCTGCTCCTACAGCCGGTGATTTCGAAGTCATTCCTCCTATTAATCCTCAACTAAATACCCTTAATCAATCATTTACCATCAATTACTCCAGATTAGATCAAAACTTGGAATTAACAGAAAACATTCCTCGCCGCAATCTTTATCGACGACAATTCCCTTTAATTGAACAGAGAAAACAATTATTCCAAGATTGGAAAAATCACATGTTGCAAACTAAAACTGAAATATTCTTCCTTGACTTTATTGATCTAATAAACCAAAATAAAATCCAGACTTTAACTAAATCTAAATGGAAAACTACTTCTTCAGTAGTCACCTCTTCTCACCCTCCTGTTGAAACTGTAGTAATTGATCATTTAAACCAACTGATAAGTGCGTTTTACGCTATGTTTTTAATGTGTTTTTGCCCTCATTTGTACCTTGTTTATTCCTTAGTAAGGTCGTTTTTACTTATTTTGAGTCAAAAGGGTTTTTCTGTAGAGTAATGGCTAAAACATGTATTTATACAGAAATTTGTGCTTAAGTGTTGTAAAAACCGATTTTGGATAAGACTTGGTTATTTCTCTTATGATTCACCGTACCTTTACATTGTCATTTTTGATGAATTTGGTTTAATGTGTAGATGACATGTAAATGAGCATATGTGAACAAGAATCATGAAGATTGGACTCATGGAAGACAACAAGAGAGGCCATGAAAAAGAAGAAACTCCGAAACATAAAGTTTTGATCCGAGCAGAAATCTCTTCCGCGAACAGAAATCCTACATCAACTTCGGAAAATCATATCTAAATATCCAGGAGGAATCTGAAGACGAGCCTTATATCATTGGAAAGCTACGAAAGTCTAGTTTTCAGATCTTCTTGAATCACAGCATTTGGAGTTCAGATGAAGGAGTTATGATCAAAACAATGGACGGAGGTCAAGCTGCAAAACTGGGCAGTTTCTGCCTAAGTTGTCACACGAGTTTGGGAGGATGTTTCTTCACCAAAATTCTTCCCAAGCATGTCAAAGGACTTAAGAGAAGCTTAATGAAGTCATGGGAAGCTGCATTGAAGAAAAAGATTCGAAGAATGCATCATGGCAGCCGAAACAACCAAGTATGGAGCTTTTCCGGTCAAACCGGTAAAGTCTGTCCTTGCCGAGTTTGTCCATGATTTCGGCTGCCTATGAGCCCAAGAACTTGTGTATAAGGCCTACATGGATTCAATAACATGTAGAGGAGTCCAAGAAATCAGAAATCCAAGGTCCAAGTCGAAATCTTTGTCCAAAGATAAAAGGAGGAAACCCAGCTCAACAAGGAAGGTGTCTCCTTGAAGTTCCTGAATTCTCTAGGGTTTCTCTTCGAAATTTTCTGTATAAATAGGACCTATGTACATCAAATTTCGTGTCTCTCAATTGCTCTAAGCCTTAGAATAGCCTAGCTCTACTTAAAAACCCTCCCTACACAGAAACACAAAGCCTTGCCGCCGCCGCCAACCCCTTGCTGCCGACTGCATCTTCTGCTGCCGATTGCATAGCTTTGCCACCACCAATCCCTTCTTCAATCCTTGCCGACTCTTAGGGTAGGTTTAGGTATGAATTCATTCAAGGTTTATGTGTGTATCTACTGTATGGATGATGGTTATTTATATATATATTTGTATTGGTTTTTGGTTTTACGTTATAAGCATGTTTTCATGTTCTTCTTTGTGATTTTCATGTGATTGTGTTTATGATTGTAACGTGTAGAATTGCATGTTAGGATGACGATTTAGATTAAGTTGTTTGTGTTCATGTAAGTTATAACTTGAATTGATTAATCCTCACCTGAGCACGTAATCGAACTCTAGGTTAGCTTGAATCTAGACAAGTTAGCTATTAGGGGGGAGTTTCATATGCCGTAGTGTCTAAGGGTTAAGATCAGGCGATTGTAGGTCTTGATTCTTAGTCACTACCAAGGGTGGTAGGGTGAGAGATTTGCATGTTGAATAGGATGAGTGACGCCATACCTAGGACCATGTTTCCAATGACTCTCGTTCGGTCAGTGTATTTTGTCTCAATGTCAGGCGATTGTAGGCATTGAACAGGATGACACATATACAAA
The DNA here is from genome assembly GCA_951800085.1 of Comarum palustre. NCBI lineage: Eukaryota > Viridiplantae > Streptophyta > Magnoliopsida > Rosales > Rosaceae > Comarum > Comarum palustre. Next base: position 182,077 of record OX637583.1, read on the forward strand.
CTTAGTGTCAGGCGATTGTAGGCACTAAGTTTACATGAGAAGTCTAAATAGTTGGAATTAATTACAAGTTGTGAAAACGTAAATACGACCTCTTAAACTTGCGAAATTTGTGACATGTCTTTCTTCACGGTGCTAAGTTGTTTTATGCTTGAGTATTGATTGACCATGTTTTGTAAATAAATGTCTTTATTTTCTTTATCTGTCTCGAACCATCTTTAAATCCCCCATAATATTTTGTATATATGTTTATACTTGTACAGTTGTGACAGAATTGTACTTGTATGGTTATATTATATTGTTTTGAAAGTACTAACAATTTGTTTTGCAGAATATAAATCCTTCCCTAGTGTCCCCGGCTTGAACGATCCCTACTTACAGTTACTACAATGATAGGGTTTTTTAAATTGCACATGTCATGTTATGACAGGTCAATTTTTGGCGCCGTTGCCGGGGATGCTAAAAAGGATTTTTGTTTTGTATATGTATATGTTTGTGAATTAACCTTGTTTTCTTGTAGGTGCCGAAGCATGTGTGTGCCAAAACACATATGTTTTGAATGTATATTGTGTATTGCCAATTTGTACATTGTATATTTTTGTGCCGAATTTGTATATTTTTGTGCCATATGTGTTTTGTTGTAACTATTGTAACTTAGTAAATATTTAGGAGGTTTATTGTTTCATATGTGTTTGGAGTTTATTGTGGTTTTTAAAGTGTAATATGTAGGGAGAAGCCGCATTTGTTAATCTTAGCCTAAACCCTTCATGTTATTTGCGGATTTCATGAGGTTGAGGGCGGCTTTGATTAACACTTGTCGAGTGGTCTAGTGACCCGAGTTTGTTCCTAGCTGAGTAAGGGGCCGTTCTGTCATAGATATGGAATTCAGGTTTGTCCAATTGGATCTCAAGATCATGACTGACCACTCTTCTCGGTGAAGGGGTCGATAGGGGTCCGCCTCCTTGATCACAAACGAGTCCTGCCTGGTTCTTGTAGGGGGTTCGCCCCCCGTGACATTGACACTTGCCTTCTGAAACCACGGAATCCGCTCGAACTAGCCAAATGCTTGGGCCGAAGCATCACCACACTTTAAACGCTAGAATTTACTTAGACATGTATGACGCAATGAACTTCGAATTAATTTGACTTTAATGTTTAAGGTATATCGGACAAAGCATAACACTACCTTGGGCTGTATCAGTCCATTGCACAGTGGTCTTCCCTGCTCCACGTACCTCGAAAATTAAAGTTTAATAAAATCAAGTAGAAAACATTTTAGGGTGAGAAGTCATCACATTATGTTTTTGTCATGATTTTTGTCTATATGTAACTATGAATGCCGTGTGTGTTTCTAACTTATATTCATGCCTTGTTGATAAATGTCATTGTTTGCCGTGTGTATGTGTGAATGCCGAGCTCAAGATATTGTTTGCCGTGTGTGTGTGTATGCGTTTTTGTCCAATTTTTATGTTCGTTACAGTTTTGTGTGATGCCATGGTTAGTTTATATGTTATGTGTGTTTTTGATATGTCATGTTTGTGTGTGTTATTTAAGTTATGTTTGTGTGTGTTTTTGAAATTTCTTATGACTTACTGACTTGGTCTTGGCCAATTGTGCCATCCTGTTTTGTAGGTGAATGAGCGGTTCTGACACTTGGACACGAGACATCAACAACTGACTTATACGTGTCCGAGAGGAGCTTGCCATCAACATACCATCAACATCTCGTCAATCAACACCGAATTCATCACCACCACACTCGCCATTTGAATTGAGAATGACTTCACTCAGGGAAGAAAACGGCCAAGTTAACGGAACAGGGGTCAGGCCAGCAAATGTCACTTATCCTGCTGTGGAAACAGGAAAAACGGCTGACTTCGAACTTAGAGGTGGTTTCTTCCACCAACTGCCGAAATTTCATGGACTGAGTGGAGAGGATCCGAACCGACACTTGCAACAGTTTGAATATTGTTGTGACATTATGTGCCCTAGAGGAGCTGATATGCAACTTGTCAAAATGAAAGCATTTCCGTTTTCATTAGAGGATAAAGCTAGGGAATGGTTCTTTGCAGTGCCAGCTGGACGAATTGTGTCATGGGCCACTATGATGAAAGAGTTTCTCCTCAAGTATTTTCCTTCGTCGAGGGTGACGCAAATTAGAAAGGAGATAACTTTTATCAAGCAAGACATTGATGAGTCTTTCGAAGTGTATTATGAGAGATATAAGGCATTGGTTGCTTCGTGTCCAAACCATGGGATACGTGAGGGACTTTTGCTACAATACTTTTATGAGGGCCTTCGCCCTATGGAAAGACAGTTTCTAGATTCAGCAGCTGGAGGTTCTTTGATGGAGAAAAGTAGAGAAGAGGCCAGTAACTTGTTGGAAATGCGGGCTACAAACAATCAGCAATTTGGTTCATTTTCATCAAGGCGTGTGAATGAGACAAACATTCATGGGGAGTCTAATACCATTGCCGAGCTAAAAGATGACTTGAGTAAGTTGACTCTCATGGTTTCGAATCTGGCCAAGAATAGAGGGATACAAGTTTGTGGAGTATGTAGCATGGAAGGACATACATCCGATCAGTGCACTCCAGTAAATCCGAACTTTGAGGATGTCAATGCCGTCGGTTTTCAAGGGCAATTCGGCAACTTCCAAGGTCAAGGGGCTCAAACACGTTTTCAGAATTTCAATCCAAGGGCCAACGATCCGAACTTTCGTTGGAACAACAATAGTAACGTGCTGAATCCACAACCAAGCGCACAAGGGCAGCAACCAAGTACTTACATGGCACGGTCTCAAGGCATTTTTGTGCCAAGGCCATACCAACCCTACCAACAGGGAGGACAGCCAAGTGGGCAGCAAAATTATGATGAAATCTTCAAGAACATTGCCACTTCGACACAATCTTTGTTGGCCACAACTCAAACCAACACCAAGGACATTGCTTTGATGTCGAAAGACATTATGGAATTAAAGAATCAAATGGGGCAAGTTGTGGACTTCATGGGGAAATTTAATGAACAAGGGAGGTTGCCAGGAGGTGTCATCAAGAATCCCAAGAATGAGCAAGCACAAGTTGTTGTCACAAGAAGTGGGAAAACCTTGTTGTCACCACCTTCAAAGCCCAAAACCACAAAAGGACTTGGAGTGTTGGACATGAGTGATGATGAAGGAGATGCCGAGCCTATGAATGCCGAGCATGGGATGAATGCCGAGCACAATGCCAATGCCGAAACACATGGACAAGATCAAGGAAAAACCGTGCAAAACAAAGAAGCTGAGCCAAGCAAGGCAGACTTGGAAGCAATGAAAAAGAGGGATCTTGAAAAAGATCCGGCAACTTCAACGAAGGAAGGTATGATTTCGAACCCTAGTGATTTAGTTAATACTAATCAATCTTCTTCTCTACCTTTTCCTTCTAGGTTCACTAAGAGCAAAAAGGATAAATCCGACGAAGAAGTGTTGGATGTTTTTCGAAAAGTGAACGTCAATCTACCCTTGTTGGAGTGCATTCGACAAATCCCAAAGTATGCTAAGTTCTTGAAGGAGCTTTGCACAACAAGAAGGCACACAAGGGAGAAACAAGTTGTCAAGATGAGTGAGACGGTCTCTGCCGTCATTCAACGAAAGATGCCGCCAAAAATGAAGGATCCAGGGAGTTTTTCTATCCCGTGTGTTATTGGTTCTACTCGTTTTGAGAATGTCATGCTAGATCTAGGAGCTTCAATTAATGTTATGTCACTAAATCTTTATAAGTCTCTAGATCTAGGACCTCTTAAAACTGACAATGTTGTGATCCAATTGGCGGATCATTCTAACAAGTACCCTGAGGGGTATGTTGAAGATGTTTTTGTGCAGGTTAATCAACTGATATTCCCTGCTGACTTTTACGTGCTAGAAATGGAGGAGTCATCTACAAACTCTACACAGTTGTTGTTGGGACGACCCTTCATGCGAACAGCAAGAACGAATATCGACGTTGCTGGAGGTAATTTGACAATGGAGTTCGATGGTGAGATCATCAAATTCAACATTTTCGATGCCATGAAGCACCCTAGTGCCGAACTCAACTATGAAGAAAGCAACAATGCCGAAACTTATGGGGAAGGATTCGGCAGTGAATGGAGGTATGGTGGTGTTGCACCGTGTGCAATGACCTCCCATCAAGCATAGCAATTAGCCATTGAGCGAGGGGTCGGATTTGACAAGTTTGGAGAACGGGATGAGGAGGCTTTGAAAGATTTGGAGCCGTCCATACTTGAAGTTGTGAAGGAGCTTGATTCACAACCACTTTACGATAAGTATTCTCCTTTGTCAATTCCAATTTCTACTAATAAGTTGTTACCATCTGTGAAACAGGCCCCTAAGTTAGAGCTCAAACCTCTACCCCCACATTTGAAGTACGTTTTTCTTGGAAAAGATGACACTCTACCGGTTATTGTGTCATCAACGTTGAAAAAGCAACAAGAAGACAAGCTAGTTGCGGTTTTGCAAAGGAACACAGCTGCCATTGGCTGGACTTTGGCAGACATCAAGGGAATTAGCCCGACAAAATGTGTTCATCGAATTCTACTTGAGGATGGCGCCAAGCCTACAAGGGAGGCTCAAAGACGTTTGCATCCACCAATGATGAAGGTTGTAAAGGACGAGGTGATCAAGTTATTAGATTGTGGTGTCATATACCCAATCTCGGATAGTCAGTGGATATCACCAGTTCAAGTTGTGCCAAAGAAAAGTGGAGTGACGGTGGTAGAAAATGACAAGAACGAATTAGTGCCACAACGTTTGGTGACGGGACATCGCATGTGCATCGATTATAGAAGACTTAATGCAACAACACGCAAGGATCACATGCCATTGCCTTTCATGGACCAAATGTTGGAGAGACTTGCCGGTCATGAGTTCTACTGCTTCTTAGATGGCTACAGCGGTTACAACCAGATCATGATACACCCGGATGATCAAGAAAAGACAACGTTTACATGTCCCTTTGGTACGTTTGCTTATCGCCGAATGCCTTTTGGATTATGCAACGCTCCAGGTACGTTCCAACGTTGTATGTATTCTATTTTCTCCGATTACATCGAAAATATCATTGAAGTTTTCATGGATGATTTTAGTGTTTATGGCAAAGATTTCGATGCATGCTTAGAGAATCTAGAAAAGATTTTAAACCGGTGTGTAGAAACTAACCTTGTACTCAATTGGGAAAAATGTCATTTCATGGTAAATCAAGGTATAGTTTTAGGCCATATTGTCTCTGCTAAAGGAATAGAAGTTGATAAAGCCAAGATTGATATTATGCATCACTTACCCTCACCTTCAACGGTGAGAGAGGTTCGTTCTTTTCTTGGCCATGCAGGTTTTTATAGGAGATTCATCAAGGACTTTTCTTTGGTGGCAAAACCACTTACTTCCTTGTTGCAGAAAGATGTGCCATTTTCATGGTCTCAAGAGTGTGAGGATGCATTCGTGCACTTGAAGAATTTGCTGATTTCTGCGCCAATAATGACGCCACCAGACTGGAATTTGCCATTTGAGTTGATGTGTGACGCTTCGGACTATGCCATGGGAGCTGTGCTCGGCCAACGCAAGGACAAGAAGCCCTGCGTCATTTACTATGCGTCACGGACACTCAATGATGCTCAGCTGAATTATACTACCACTGAAAAAGAACTTTTAGCTGTTATTTTTGCTTTAGAAAAATTTCGATCTTATCTTTTGAATTCTAAAGTTGTTGTTTATTCTGATCATGCAGCTTTAAGGTACTTGATGACAAAGAAGGATGCTAAGCCAAGGCTCATTCGATGGATCTTGCTACTCCAGGAGTTCGATATTGAGATAAAGGATAAGAAAGGATGCGAGAATGTTGTAGCAGACCAACTTAGCCGAATTGTGCACGAGGAGGATGCCATTCCTATGTCTGAATCGTTCCCGGATGAACAACTTTTTCGAATGGAAGTTAAGGAACCATGGTATGCCGATTTGGTGAACTACATTGTGACAAGGAATTTTCCTTCATCTATGACGAACCATACCAGGATCAAAATCAAGAAGGAAGCTCGACATTACGTATGGGATGCGCCATATTTGTGGAGACAATGTGGGGACCAAGTCATTCGACGTTGTGTGCCAGAAGAAGAGCATCAATCCATCTTGAATTTTTGCCACAAGGAGGCATGTGGAGGACACTTTGGACCGAAAAGAACAGCTAGAAAGGTGTTGGAAGCCGGTTTCTATTGGCCAACATTATTCAAAGACGCTTATACAACATGTGCTTCATGTGATCGTTGCCAAAGAACAGGTAATTTAGGTAAGAGAGATCAAATGCCCTTAAACCCTATCATAGTTGTCGAAATTTTTGATGTTTGGGGCATTGATTTCATGGGTCCTTTTCCTTCATCTAAAGGCTTTCTTTATATCTTATTGGCGGTTGATTATGTGTCGAAATGGGTGGAAGCAAAAGCCACCAGGACTAATGATTCTAAAGTTGTTGCAGAGTTTGTCAAAACTAACATTTTTGCTAGGTTTGGAACGCCAAGAGTTTTGATAAGCGATGGTGGATCACATTTCTGCAATCGAACTATTGAGGCTTTGCTCAAGAAATATGGAGTCACCCACAAAGTATCAACGCCATATCATCCTCAAACAAGTGGCATGGCCGAAACATCCAATAGAGAAATTAAGCAAATTTTGGAGAAGACTGTAGGACCAACAAGGAAAGATTGGAGTGATCGATTAGATGATGCACTATGGGCCTACAGGACTGCGTTCAAGACGCCGATAGGAACTTCACCATTTCGGCTAGTGTATGGCAAAGCATGCCATCTTCCGGTGGAGTTAGAGCATAGAGCATGGTGGGCAGTCAAGAAGTTTAACATGGACCGAGATGCGGCTGGATTACATAGGAAATTACAAATTTGTGAGCTTGAAGAAATTCGAAATGATGCTTATGAATCCGCCATGATCTATAAAGCTAAGACGAAGACTTATCATGATAAGATGATCAAAGGAAAAAGCTTTGACATTGGCCAACGAGTTCTCTTGTTCAATTCTAGGCTTAAACTTTTTCCAGGTAAACTTCGTTCTCGTTGGGAAGGTCCGTTTGTTGTTACTAATGTGTTTTCGTATGGTGCAGTTGAGATTCAGAGCTTAGCTGGAAACAAGTTTAAGGTAAATGGGCATCGCCTTAAACCTTACTTTGACGTATTCGAATCACATGATGTGGAGGAGCAACTTGTGAACGAGCCACCGTCACAAGAGCATCAATGACGCCATCAGAAAGGAAGAAGAAGTCTAGGCTGATAGACTATAAACATTAAGCGCTGCATGAGAGGCAACTCATTTCAACCGTAGCTGTGGAGGAGCCATCAACGAGAGTTTGCATTTTTCTAATCCCTTCACTTTCATGGTTGACTTATTTATTGTTTATTATGTGACTTAGACACATGCTTAGGAAATTATGACATTATTTTGGTTTTACATTGAGGACAATGTAATTTTCTAAGTGTGGGGTAGAGGTTACATAGTAACATACATATTTTTATTTGTGTGTTTTTCAACTTTCTGTAATTTTTATAAAAAAAAATTTTGTTTCGAAATTTAATTTTTGTTTTGTTCTAAATGTTTTTATTTGTTTTTGAGTCTTAGGATATACCCTTAAAAAGTCTATGATGAACTATATCTTTGAATGCATGATTGACGGTTTAACATTTATCTTAAGAAATTGCGAGTTTCATGAATATTGTGAATTAGTATGAATATTTGAGACTTGATTGATAATGAAGTATGCATGTTTGATTAGATTGTTCCAAAATAACCTATGTGAGCTTTTGAGCCTAAAAATTTTCTTTCTTGAGTGAATTATGTGCCGATTTTGTCTAAATTTTTCGAAATTTTCACTACTTTCTCACTATTTTTTGAAACCTCATCATTCTTTGCATATTCAATAACTATGTGCTATAGCTTTTTAATGGACTCTAGAATTTACTAGAACTTGCTTATGTGATTTTCGAAGCTTTATAATCATAACATGTCTTGATTTTGAATATGATTGAATTTAATCTCATTAGGATCACCACCATTGCCAAATAAACTTATGCCTATTTTGTGCCCGGCGTGGGACTCCTTAGTCTTAACCCCTTTGAGCTTACATTGAGCCTTTTATTTCATCACCTTTAAACAGAATTCCTTTGCTTAGAATAGCTAAACCTTTACCTTGTTATCAAGACTTGGCAAAGTACTTTTAATGGAGCTGTATTGCGTGATGCTGTGAAGCAAGTGTGGGGTGAATAATGTAATAAAGAGCAAGTGTGGGGTAAAACACCATATTGTTATAAATGTATGTGCCATGTATGAACAAAAAGAAAGAAATATGTCCGAAAAAAAAAAAATCGGATAGAATTAAAGTTCAAGGCACAAATTCTTTCATGGTGTGTTGTAATGTTTTGTGAATTTGGAGTTGGTGATTATTTGAAGGTCTAAAAGTGTTTATATGACCTTTGTCCTGTTCACAATATGGAGAGAAGTCAAGATTGACGTATGGGTCCAACATGAAGAAATTCGACCCTTGAAGCAAAGACATGAGGAGGAGCGAGATTTGCTAAAGTCTTGGTGATTTCTTATAGCACCACTTATCTAAAAATTCCTACCTTATGAAACCAAGCCTCATTACAACCATATTATTGAGATTAATTCATGATTCTTAAGATAGCTAAATTTGATTTGTGGAGAATTTCTCATGAGTTAAGCATATGGTTTTGGTCCATTATTGCACATAGTTGTTATATGAGGTTTTTCCATGAATTTCTATTCACAAAGTGCTTTTATTTGATGAAATATGCAAGTTATTTGTTATCTTATCATCTTTTCCCTTGCATATACGATTGAGTGAATACCATGGATGAGTGAAAAGAAGAGAGTATGCCATTGTGAGGTGGAACGGTTGTCATACATGTTTGTGCTATATGATCTCATATTTTACTTGTTTATGCTATGATACATGTTTATGAAGCTTTGCAATTATGCTTTTCATTCGAATGTTCTAACTTGAAGGTTATGCATGATAAAGATCCTGAGACAATCTTTCTAAGGGTATTAGAAGTTTTTGAGTCGGTTGTTTTGTTTTTAGTTTAGAGTCAGTTTGCTAAGGGACTAGCACATGGTAAGTGTGGGGTAGTTTGATAAGTGCGTTTTACGCTATGTTTTTAATGTGTTTTTGCCCTCATTTGTACCTTGTTTATTCCTTAGTAAGGTCGTTTTTACTTATTTTGAGTCAAAAGGGTTTTTCTGTAGAGTAATGGCTAAAACATGTATTTATACAGAAATTTGTGCTTAAGTGTTGTAAAAACCGATTTTGGATAAGACTTGGTTATTTCTCTTATGATTCACCGTACCTTTACATTGTCATTTTTGATGAATTTGGTTTAATGTGTAGATGACATGTAAATGAGCATATGTGAACAAGAATCATGAAGATTGGACTCATGGAAGACAACAAGAGAGGCCATGAAAAAGAAGAAACTCCGAAACATAAAGTTTTGATCCGAGCAGAAATCTCTTCCGCGAACAGAAATCCTACATCAACTTCGGAAAATCATATCTAAATATCCAGGAGGAATCTGAAGACGAGCCTTATATCATTGGAAAGCTACGAAAGTCTAGTTTTCAGATCTTCTTGAATCACAGCATTTGGAGTTCAGATGAAGGAGTTATGATCAAAACAATGGACGGAGGTCTAGCTGCAAAACTGGGCAGTTTCTGCCTAAGTTGTCACACGAGTTTGGGAGGATGTTTCTTCACCAAAATTCTTCCCAAGCATGTCAAAGGACTTAAGAGAAGCTTAATGAAGTCATGGGAAGCTGCATTGAAGAAAAAGATTCGAAGAATGCATCATGGCAGCCGAAACAACCAAGTATGGAGCTTTTCCGGTCAAACCGGTAAAGTCTGTCCTTGCCGAGTTTGTCCATGATTTCGGCTGCCTATGAGCCCAAGAACTTGTGTATAAGGCCTACATGGATTCAATAACATGTAGAGGAGTCCAAGAAATCAGAAATCCAAGGTCCAAGTCGAAATCTTTGTCCAAAGATAAAAGGAGGAAACCCAGCTCAACAAGGAAGGTGTCTCCTTGAAGTTCCTGAATTCTCTAGGGTTTCTCTTCGAAATTTTCTGTATAAATAGGACCTATGTACATCAAATTTCGTGTCTCTCAATTGCTCTAAGCCTTAGAATAGCCTAGCTCTACTTAAAAACCCTCCCTACACAGAAACACAAAGCCTTGCCGCCGCCGCCAACCCCTTGCTGCCGACTGCATCTTCTGCTGCCGATTGCATAGCTTTGCCACCACCAATCCCTTCTTCAATCCTTGCCGACTCTTAGGGTAGGTTTAGGTATGAATTCATTCAAGGTTTATGTGTGTATCTACTGTATGGATGATGGTTATTTATATATATATTTGTATTGGTTTTTGGTTTTACGTTATAAGCATGTTTTCATGTTCTTCTTTGTGATTTTCATGTGATTGTGTTTATGATTGTAACGTGTAGAATTGCATGTTAGGATGACGATTTAGATTAAGTTGTTTGTGTTCATGTAAGTTATAACTTGAATTGATTAATCCTCACCTAAGCACGTAATCGAACTCTAGGTTAGCTTGAATCTAGACAAGTTAGCTATTAGGGGGGAGTTTCATATGCCGTAGTGTCTAAGGGTTAAGATCAGGCGATTGTAGGTCTTGATTCTTAGTCACTACCAAGGGTGGTAGGGTGAGAGATTTGCATGTTGAATAGGATGAGTGACGCCATACCTAGGACCATGTTTCCAATGACTCTCGTTCGGTCAGTGTATTTTGTCTCAATGTCAGGCGATTGTAGGCATTGAACAGGATGACACATATACAAACTTAGTGTCAGGCGATTGTAGGCACTAAGTTTACATGAGAAGTCTAAATAGTTGGAATTAATTACAAGTTGTGAAAACGTAAATACGACCTCTTAAACTTGCGAAATTTGTGACATGTCTTTCTTCACGGTGCTAAGTTGTTTTATGCTTGAGTATTGATTGACCATGTTTTGTAAATAAATGTCTTTATTTTCTTTATCTGTCTCGAACCATCTTTAAATCCCCCATAATATTTTGTATATATGTTTATACTTGTACAGTTGTGACAGAATTGTACTTGTATGTTTATATTATATTGTTTTGAAAGTACTAAAAATTTGTTTTGCAGAATATAAATCCTTCCCTAGTGTCCCCGGCTTGAACGATCCCTACTTACAGTTACTACAATGATAGGGTTTTTTAAATTGCACATGTCATGTTATGACAGGTCACCAACATATTATGGCCTCGCCTTTTAAAATCCCTGATGAAAAACCAGATCCAGATCATAAGAAAATAATTGAACAAAACAATTACTCAAACCAAAGTCTAGTCACCATAGGAAGTCAATTAGATAAAATCGAAACAAAAATTGACTGAATATGTTCTAAAGTTAGCATACTTCCCCAATCTCAACCTGAACCACCATTAATACATTTCAGTAATCTCAATAAACCCACACTCAAACCAACCTCTACTGTTCAAAAAATTGAAAAAATGCTAAATAAATTAAAACCAGAACCTAGTAACAGTATCTCAGTCATCCATGCTACTGAAAACACATCTAATTCATCTGATAGTGACTCCAGTACAATTTCTAAAATAAACCAAACATTCCAAAACCTTCAAATATCTAGACTTAATTATCCCCGAAAATCAAGATTCAGAAATAGTATTGAACGACCTTTACCTATTGATATTCAACCTACTAATTTCTCTAATAATCAATTCTCAGTTTCTTTTGACAAAACTTATGAGTGGAACATAGATAACTTATCTGAACAAGAAATTTTAAATAAACTCCATCATATGTCAATGACCGTCAATAGTTATATCACCAACCACAATTTTACCCAACCTGGAATTATTGAAATACTTTCAACTGGTTTCACCGGAATGCTCCATTCCTGGTGGGATAAACATCTAACGGCTGAGGCACGTTTAGAAATCAAACATGCAATCAGACGAGATGACAATGGAAATGCCATTTTTGATGAAAGCACTGGTATGGGGATATCAGATGCAGTTAACACTTTATTTTTCACCATTATTCAACATTTTATTGGTACACCTAGTCATATTACTTCCAGAATTCATGATCAACTTAGTAATTTAAAATGTCCAACCTTAAGTGATTTCAAATGGTATAAAGATGTTTTTATCTCTAGAGTCATGCTCAGAGATGACAGTAATCAACCTTTCTGGAAAGAAAAATTTATTAATGGTTTACCCAAATTATTTGCACATAAAATTAGGCAAGTTTTAAGTACTGACACAGGTCATATTGATTATGATGCTCTCACATATGGAAACATTATTACTACAATACAAAAGGAAGGATTAAAAATGTGTATCGATATGAAGTTAAATGCCCAACTTAAATCTGATAAGAAAACAGCCAAATATGAATTAGGCAATTTTTGTGAACAATATGGCTTGCCTTCTCTTCCTCCTTCGAGAAGAAGAAAACAACATTACACCCCTAATCATTTTCATAAAAGAAAACATAAACACAATAGATATGCTCAAAATATTTTTGAACCAAATACATTTTACTCTAAAAATAAATTCCAAAAACATCGTTCAAAGCCAAATAACCAATTTCGTAGAAACAAAAATTTTGATAAAAGCAGCACCAAATGTTACAAATGTAACAAACCTGGACACTTTGCCAATAAATGCCCAGTCAAAAATACCATCAAACAAATAATTACTAGTAAATAAGATCAAGATAAACTTATTCAAATCTTAGAATTAAAAGACACAGATTCTGAAATTGACCAAAGTAAAGATCAATCTTTACAACTAAATTCATTTTCCTCTTCAGATGATTCTGCTAGTTATTCCTCACCTGATATTGCTTTAGGTTGTGGAGATACTTGCTGTAAGTCAAAAACAATTAATGTTCTTTCAAAACAGGAAGAACAAGAAGAACTATTAATTGACTTAATAGGAAAAATTGATAATCTAGACCTAAAAGCAGAATACCTTAAAAAATTGAAAAATTTAATCACTCAAGAAAATACAACCAAAACTCCCCAAGAGAAAATATCCCTTACGACAACTTTTGATAAATTTAAAAATAAAAGAAAAGAAATCACACTTCAAGATCTCCAACATGAAATCAAAACCATTAAAACACAAATACAAACTTTACAAAATCAACATTTAAATCTTATTTGTGAAAATAAAGATATCAAAGACAATTTAAACATATTAAAAATTGATACCCAATTTCTTAAGTTACAATAGTTCCCAAATGAAGATATTCCAGAACCATCCACATTACATGAAGAAGAAATCTCTGAAAACAAAACTATCAATATTATTCAACAGATTAATTTAAAAAATTGGTATGTCACTATTCAATTACAAATAAAAGACTTTCAATTAATTACCACTGCACTCATTGACTCTGGTGCAGACCTTAACTGTATTCAAGAAGGACTAATTCCCTCTAAATATTTTGAAAAAACAAAAGAGTCCCTTAGATCTACTAACAGCTCAAAAATGAACATTAGATATGAAATCTCTAAAGCCCATGTTTGTCAAAACAATGTTTGTTTTAAAACATCTTTTGTTCTAGTCTAAAATTTAACTGACAAAGTAATTCTAGGTCTTCCTTTTATTACTCTACTTTATACAAATGAATACAATGATATTATCACCTACCCATTCGGTGAACCAGTTAAATTTACTTTTCTTTCAAATCCTGAAATACATACATTAAAAGCATTTCAAGACAATTCAATCTCAAAAACAATTAATTTGATCCAATCAAAAAAAAACAAATAGTTTTTCTTAAAGAAGAAATTAATTTTAAGAGGATTGATGATCAGTTACATAATCCATCATTCCAACAACAAATTAAGATTTTTGAAGAGAAAATTATTAAAGAATTATGCTCCGACATTCCTACTGCCTTTTGGCACAGGAAAAAACATATCGTTACTCTTCCATATATAAAGGATTTCAATGAAAAGAATATTCCAACGAAAGCACGACCAATACAAATGAATCACGAAGTAATGGAATTCTGTAAAAAGGAAATCCAAGTCCTACTCCACAAAGGAATCATTAGACATAGTAAATCTCCATGGTCGTGTGCTGCATTTTACGTTCAGAAAAATGCTGAACTTGAAAGAGGTACCCCAAGATTAGTAATTAATTATAAACCACTTAATACTGTTTTAGAATGGATTAGATACCCCATTCCTAATAAACGAGATCTCATTAACAGATTAAATAAATCAGTCATATTCTCCAAATTCGATTTGAAATCTGGCTTTTGGCAAATCCAGATACATGAAGATGACAAATACAAAACTGCTTTTGTCACCCCTTTCGGTCATTACGAATGGAATGTAATGCCCTTTGGGCTCAAAAATGCCCCAAGTGAATTCCAAAACATCATGAACGATATTCTCAATCCTTATAGTCATTTTTTAATCGTATACATTGATGATGTTCTAATATTTTCACAATCCATTGAACAACATTGGAAACATTTACACCAATTCTTTCAGATCATCAAAACCAATGGACTCGTAATTTCGGCTTCAAAAATTCAATTATTCCAAACAAAGATACGATTTCTAGGATTTAGTATTCACCAACTCCAAATCACTCCAATCAACAGAGTTATTCAATTTGCTGATAAATTCCCAGATATTATCTTAGATAAAAACCAACTCCAAAGGTTTTTAGGTTCCTTAAATTATGTTGCTGAATTCTATCAGAATCTCAGACAAAGATGTAAACCACTTTTTGACAGATTACAGAAAACCCTCCTCCTTGGAATTCCATTCAAGAAATCAAAACTCATGTGAAAACTTTGCCTTAGGTGACATGTAGAAGAGTTCATGGGAGAAAGAATCAAAGGGGCCGAGAGTAGCAAAAGCAGGAATTTCCTGGGCACATCACCTAACTTCAAAAATTTCTCCAGTACGACTCACAAGGAATTAGAAGATGTACCATATATGCACGGAAAGCTGTGTGAGTCTAGTTTCTAAATCTTTTAGAATCGAAGCAATCCAAGTTCTGAGGAAGGAATTATGATGAGAAAAATGGCTGGAGGTCAGTCTGCTGAAACAGGGCAGCTTAGTGCTACCGAGAGAAAGTGTTCCTGATGGACCTAGGGAAGCAAAGCAACCGATCCATGAAGGGAAGTCCAATGTCAAGTCAAATGAAGAATTGGAAGTACAAAATTTGGCCAAAGAATCCTCTAGAATCTCCAAGTCTTGTTGACCAAGCAAACCAAGTTCAAGAAGGAAAACCTAAACCTATTTGGTTTAGAACATGTGGCTGCGACCTATATGTATATTCCTCTATAAATAGGCTTGTATGGATAGAAAATCATCATCACTACCTTGCAATTGCATAGCCAAAATTCTACCAAACCCTATACAGAAAAATACTTAGCCGATTCATCCACCACAAGTCATACGAATCGTTCCATCTTTCCACCGAATTTCCCATACTTGCCGAACCCTTTCAAGGTTGTAAGAGTGTGATTTTCTCATGGAGTTTTGTATTATTTTATGTATAATTTTGAATTCTATGATTATATACTTTTTGGTTTTGGTTTTATTTATCAAACATGGTTTTCAGATTTCTTTGTGATCTTTGATTGTCCTATGTTTCGATTTATAACTTCTTGAACATATGATGATTTTGTGAATTAGGTTTAGGGGCAGTAGCATGTTCTTATGTATTCTTGATTTCTAATTGATTAATTGTCATGAATTTGTGCATCTAAATCAATCCTTAAGGCTGCCTTGGCCATGGTTGTCCTTAGGGTGCGGTTTAATCTACCATAATAATATTAGATTGATTCATACGCAAAGTTGTCTTGGTCTTTGTTATTAACTTAGGGCGGATATAATTCTAATAATTTGCATGCTAATAGGATGAGTGACGCCATGCCTTAGATCATGTTTCCGATTGACTCTTGTGTTTAAGTGTTTTCTTGTTTAATCTCTACGCAACATGTCTTTAAATGAGTTAGCATTCATGTTTAGGATCAAGCGCAAAGATGATTCTAAATACTTGAGAAGTCTTAACAATTAGACAACCGCAACGGCTCAAATTAGAATTGGAATTGGTTACTGTCTAGGATAATTGGAACAATGCTGCCCGGTCTTGTATGAAATTGTTATGTGTTCTTGAGGGTTTTTCGTGTTATGTGTTGCATGAGTTTGTTGATCACTTGCATATAGTAGCTTAGGTTTACTTTTCAGTAGGTTATTTGTTAGATTAAATCAATCTTAACCCCCGATATTTCAATGTATATATGTTCATACTTGTATATTATGTGACAGATAATTGTATATGTGAATATTTGTTTATAAATTGTTTGTTTTCTCTTTGTTCGATCACCCTTTGGTGTCCCCGACTAGAACAATCCATACTTTTTCATACTACTAACGATTGCAGGGTAATTAAATTGAGAGTTGTCAGACCCCGTGTCAGGCGATGACGTCATAGATACATAAGCCGCGTGTGGTAGACGTTGGTGCAAGACATGACCAGTGTGTTAGCCCTTCAACCAACACCATTAAAGTGTATACGGTATCCATACGTTGGTTGCATCGGTCTACAAAATCCCTCTTTGGATTTTCAATAAGAATGATATCTTTTGTGGCATAGCATAAGAGGATCTTTCACCTTACTTAGCTAAAGAACAAGCCTTACACAATGAAAAACATGAGTATTGTGCGGCTGTCGAGGACATCATGTCGGCACACAAACACAACATACAATCATGGCGTATTTCGTTGTTATCGGGGAATGGACGCCCAAGAATATCAAACAATTCTGGCTCGCATATCTCACTCGGTATGACCAAAATATCATAGGTTGTCTGAGTTAATTGTCCTAAATATAGTAATTGGCGACACCTTAGGACTCATGCTCTTCTCTATGATGCTATCAATCGGCACTCATGAGAAGTATACACAAAAGTCTCAATCATTCTCATCACAGTAATCGTCGGTGTGTATGTTCATAACAAACTTCAATGTTCGATTGCCTCTCTCACCATAAGGAGGGCATTTGTGACTTGGATCATCAAACCAAAGGCATCAAGACTTAATTCAACCAAGTCATAAAAGATGGTGAAGATCCAATCAAACTTAGTCACAAAAAGGATTCACAATCTGCAAAGAGTTTGCAGTTTTTGTGTAGTATGACCTATACTCACTAAAACGGCCATAACTCTCTCGTCTGGATGGATATGAACAAACCGCTTGAACCATTAGAAACTAGATTCACATAGCTTTCCAACGATTTAAATTGCTCGTTCCAGTTCATCTGGAGTTGGTCTGGGGGCTCTGACGAAGTTAAGGGACAGTAGGATATAGTCTGCCATGGAAGCATGATGTGTACGCATTTAAACTGCCATAACTCTTTTGTCGGGATAGGTATGTATGAGCCGCTTAAACCATTGGAAACTAGACTCACGTAGCTTTCCAATGATATAAAATTCGGCTTCTAGTTCTTTGGAGCCGTTCAGAAAACTCTGACAAAGTTACGATACAGTAGGTTCAACTTACTGTGGTCGCAGATTTTGACATGGTCAAGCTTTCAACTTTAATGTGGCATCGCAGGAGTTCTCCTCGACCCAAAAGTAAAGCGTACATATGGCATTACAAGTCTTCAACGTCCATGAAGGACGGCATATGGTAACAGCATCATGGGGGGGATCCAAAATCAAGAGAGTAGGTAACCTTTGTCGAGGTTAACCACGTCATCCGATGATGGTAAATTTGCTGTTGGGTGAAGACTAAACCACAAACATCAGCACACCTTCATAAGGTTGTACATAATCATATCATAGTGTGAATACACTTATCGAACCAATGATTTCATCGAGGTCTAATCATTTAGTTTGGAGAAAATCAAAGAGCTCTTCATGACGTCAAATGTTAGAGGCATCCATTTGATGTTCTGTACACCCTTCTGTACGTTTCTTTGTATGTATTCATTCTTACAAGTGAGCTCGACAATCATGAACCGGTGATCTAAGGATCTACAACCGGGATGTCTAGAGCTATCAAGAGGAAATAGGCACATAACAAGGTGCACAAATACAAACCCGTGTGCAACAAATTTCCTAGCAGAATGATCTTTGCTCAGGATTATGTGGGCACTCCCACCGTCTGCAAGACACTCAATTTCTCCACATAACTTACCTATCGAACAAGGTAGAACATGAGAAAAAGACATAAACACCGAAGGCAACAATCGAAGGCAACCGTGTGCATTGCGGAATTCCTGGCAGCATGACCTTTGCTCACTCAAACAGTCATAACTCATTCGTTAGAATATAGATGAACGATCTGCAAAAACCGTTGGAAACTAGACAGATGTAGCTTTCTATTGATATATGGTTTGCATTCTATTTCATCCGGAGTTGTTCACAAAGCTCTTCGGAAGTTGCTGTACAGAGAGTGGCAGATTCACTGTTTTTGTTTTTGGTTGCCTGCCTTTGCAGCTTGCACGTATGCCAATGCACTAGGCACTCGGCAACATTAGGTAGCGCATTGCACCTACACATATGCCATTGTACTAAGCACTTGGAAACATTTGGTAGTGCACGAGGAGCCACACATATGCCGGTGCACCAGGCACTCAGCAACATTCGGTGGCTGCACATCCATTAGCACCCATGGAGCACGGTATGGGGCAGTAAGGGACTTGGCATCTTTTCTCAAGTGCACAGCATGAGGTGCACAGAGCTTCGGCAACTACTGCACAGAGCTTTATTCATTTTTTGACAATTGTCATCTGGACGAAACTAGCTACATAATCCACCACTCATGGCTTTATTTCATTTTGATGAAACATACTCGTTATCATTTAGAGTTTCTCATATCAAAGTGTGTAGCTCAAATGAATTACCCCACAACACCTCAACTAAATATGTAGGTGCTTCATCAACATTTAAAATCACGCCATTCTTGGCAACCAAGGGACTCGATGTGTTTTCTTTCAAGCACATGTGGTGTCTCAACACCACTTATCACTATTTTAGTGATATCTTGAATGACATCTTCATTCTTCAAGAGAACTTCATTGTTCTTCTCAAATTTTTCTCCATGTGAGACCGAGACAAGTACACTTGCAGTCACATGCATGGTAGACCCTTGGGTCAATTCTGTGGTTGTATTAACAGATTATCCAGAACCACTTTTGGTTATCATCATTCTAAAAACATACCCATAAGTGTTAATTATTATAACCACTAATTTTTAAAGGTAACATATCGTCAACTACAGATTTTGTAACTCAACATATTCCGTGTAGGCAACAAATTCCGTTAAGATAACCACCAATATAATTGTTCAACCAATATATGCAATACCTATAAATTTTCTTAAGATTGTAACAAAAAGGGGGTTACATATTGCATATATATATATATATATCCAATTTATAATTATATAAATAATTATAAATAATAAAATGATAATCATGAAACCAATTACTATGAACAACTTTGATTACCACGCTTGATTGAAGAAGTGGAATTGTGTAAGCGAATTGCCTATCTTGGAACACTTAGAACGAAGAACACAAAGAAGTAACCAACTTGAATGTAGGACTAAAAAAAAGTGTTGAAGTCAAGTAGTGTGTTTCACACAATTTTCTTAAGACAATTTATGCCTTCTTTACCGGTGCAAAAGGCTTGATAACACCTGTCTCCCATGATACAATGACTATACTCTTGCTTTGGAGCTGCACTGCCGCCAGCTCCGTCGCCGACGGCGGCCGCCGGCAGAAATTTCGGCCACCTCCGATCGTCACCAAATTTTACCAGTAGCTTCGTCTCGTCATTTGTAACAACTTCCTAGTTCAACTCGAAGGCCAATTCGGACTCTAACTAGGTCAAAAAAGTGATGAACAGTAAACCCAAAAAAATTCCAATTCGAAACTTCAATCCTTCAATTCTCCCTGCACACTTCGAATCAAGCTACCAAATTCTAGGGGATTATAGTACTCCTAAAACCCATCCTAAACATATAAAGAACTCAACAAATGATGATCTAGGGAGGGAGAAATTCGATCAAGAACAAACACTGCACACTCGAAGAACAAATCAAAATTTCTCCCGATTTAAGGCGAGGTAGGTCGGAAAACTTACTTAGGAATGAAGTAGACTCGAAGGCCGAGCTTTTGGGACCGGTGCGGCGGCCAGAGGTGGCCGGACGGCGGCGCTGTGGCGCGCGCAAAATCCGGCAGCGTTCCCGTCGGGGGAGAGAGAAAGGGCCAGGTGAAAAATCTGATTTTTCACCCCTGTAACTCCTATATATAGCCATTTTACCACACAGTAACTTTATACTTTTGTTTATAACTTTCCCATACGAACTCCGATTTGAGCATGGTACATGTCCACGAACTCATAACGACGCCCTCTACAACTATTAAGAAGGAAGTTTTCCCAAATTCTTGACTTAATGAAAAGTCAACTTTACGATCATTGTACGGTTAAACAGTCACTTTAAATGGTAAAAGACCAAAGTAACCAACCGTAAAATAATTCTAGGATCGGGATGTGACACTACACACTCCATAGACTTGTACTCCTTTACTCTTAGCTAAATTCGACACTATTAGAGTCAGCTTGTTCAAATCTTCTTTAAGCTCTATTATGACACTTGACTCTCCATAAGTGTTTGCTTCATTAACACGCCTTGTTGAAAATGAACCAAATTGTTGATTGTTTATAGCATGCATCTCCAATAAGTTACTGGCTTCTTCTCTGCTTTTCTCCATCAACGAACCTCCAGCTGCAGAATCAAGGAATTGGCGTTCCATAGGGTGTAGTCCCTCATAAAAGTACTGAAGCAGAAGTCCCTCATGTATCCCATGGTTAGGACACGAAGCAGCCAAAGACTTGTACCTCTCATAGTACACATCGAAAGCTTCATCCATGCCTTGCTTAATTGAAGTAATCTCCTTTCTGATCTGTGTCACTCTAAATGATGGAAAATACTTAAGGAGAAACTCTTTCATCATTGTTGCCCATGACGTGGTTCGTCCAGCTGGCACTGCAAAGAACCATGTCCTAGTGACGAGGCCGTTGGTTAACAACCTGCAATTTAAACCCTACCATTGTAGTAACTATAAGTAGGGATCGTTCAAGTCGGGGACACTAGAGAAGGATTATATCTACATCAAAACAAGTTAGTAACATTCACAAATGTAAAATAAACATACAAGTACAATTGTCACAACTATACAAGTATAAAACACATACACACATACAATCCATAAAACATAGACATGACATCGAAATTTATGAACAAAAAAGAATTAAATTATTTACAAACTATTCACATTGGTCGATCAATTTGTTAAACACAAAACATAACTAACACCAAATAGAACACACATAAGTATTACACAAGAACAAGATGCAATGAAATATGTTTTCTTGAATTCTAATTAATTCTAACTATTTAGACTTCTCATGTAAACTTAGTGCCTACAATCGCCTGACACTAAGTTTGTATATGTGTCATCTTGTTTAATGCCTACAATCGCCTGACATTAAGACAAAATACACTGATCGAACGAGAGTCATTGGAAACATGGTCCTAGGTATGGCGTCACTCATCCTATTCATCATGCAAATCACTTAACCCTAAAAACCCTTGGTAGTGACTAAGAATCAAGACCTACATTCGCCTGATCTTAACCCTTAGAACACTACGACATATGAAACTCCCCCCTTAGGAACATCCGTGCACAGACTACCTTTAGGTTCGATTACATGTTCAGGTATGTGATTAATCAATTGGAAAACAACAATAACATAATCATACACAACCTATTCTAAATCCAAAACCTAGCATGCATTCTAAATGTTATGCTAACAAACAAGTTTATTAGTAGATCACAAAGAAAGACAAATAACCATGTTCATAACATAAAACCATAAACCGAAATACCAATATATATCAATCTTTGAATAAAATACAGTAGAATTACACAAAAACTTGGAGGAATCCATACCAAATCCTACCTAAAGGGTCGGATAGGGCAAGGGTGGTTGGCGGCTGCAAAGGGTGATCGGCGGCAAGCTTTGTGCTTCGGCTGTTTTGAGGGGTTTTTAGTAGAGTTGGCTAGCTAAGGTTTTCACAAAATTGAGGACGCTTTTTCAGTTGTATTACATGTGTATTTATAGAGGAAAACTTCTAAAGAAACCCTAAGAAATTCGGCACCCTACTCCTTGTCCATGTCGGATTGGGCTTCTTGCTATTCCTTGTTGCACACAACTTTGACTCTTGAATTTGCTGACTTGGATAATAATTCATAGACTTCTTTTCTGAATTCTTGGACTCCCCTACATGTTAAGGGATCAATGAAGGACTCCCTTACACGTTTTGGACTCCATAGGACAGCCGAATCCCCTCCATAGTCTCGGTAGAACAAGTTATCCTGTTTTGACCGGGATAACTTTCCTAGTTGTTGTTTTCGGCTTCTCCTTGGTGATTTCTTCGATTCTTCTTCTTCTAAACAACTTCCCATATTATCATTAAGCTCTTCATCAATCATTTGGCATGC
The DNA here is from genome assembly GCA_951800085.1 of Comarum palustre. Taxonomy (NCBI): domain Eukaryota; kingdom Viridiplantae; phylum Streptophyta; class Magnoliopsida; order Rosales; family Rosaceae; genus Comarum; species Comarum palustre. The sequence goes on from OX637583.1 coordinate 204,746, forward strand.
TTGGAAAGGATTTTGGTGAAGAAACACACTCACGAACTCGGTAGACAACTTCAGCAAAATCTGTCCTGTTTCCAGCAAACTGACCTCCGGCCATTGTTTCCAGCATAACTCCTTCCTAAGAACTTGGATTGCTGCGATTCCAAATGATTTAGAAACTAGACATCCGCAGCTTTCCATCCATATATGGCACATTCCATGGTTCCTCCTGTATCGTCCTAGGGAAATTTTTGAAGTTCAGTTATGGTTTCTGAAAATCCTCTGTTTTTGTTCCGAATTCATGCTTTTAGCCTCTTGTCTTTCCATGCTTCTTTTGCTACCTTCCATAAGTCCGATCCTCACGATTCTTGTTTCGTTATGTTCATATACATGTCACCTACACATTCAAAAGATATAATCAAGTGGTGACAATGTATTGGTTTACAGAAACTTAAGAAAAACATCACGAACACTTTCAGTTTCAGCTTTTAACGATATTGCACATACTTTATCTATTTTACACATGTTTTAGCCAATGTTCTACAAATAATCCCTTATGCTAAATAACTACTAATACTAACCTAATAATGGATAAACAAAGCATAAATGAGGCTAAAAATATATTAAGAACGTAGCATAAAATGCTCCTATCAACTACCCCACACTTACCCTTTGCTAGTCCCTAGCAAACTAAATATAAGACTCTACTAACACTAACGACACAAAAACAACTAAAACTTAAACAACTAATACCCTTAAATGATTCGTCTCAGATTCTTTAGCATGCATAACTTTCAAGTTTGAACATTTGAATGAAAAGCGTAATTGCAAAGCTTCATAAGCATATATCATAGCATGAACAAGTAAGATATGAGATCATATAGCACAAACATGTATGATAACCGTTCCACCTCACAATGGCATACTCTCTCCTTTTCATTCATCCATGGTATTCACTCAATCGTATATGCAAGGGAAAAAGATGATAAGATAACAAATAACTTGCATATTTCAACAAATAAAAGCTCTTTGTGAATAGAAATTCATGGAAAAACCTCATATAACAACTATGTGCAATAATGAACCAAAACCATATGCTTAACTTATGAGAAAATCTCCACAAATCAAAGTTAGCTCTCTTAAGAATCATGAATTAATCTCAATAAAAATGGTTGTAATGGGGCTAAGTTTCATAAGGTAGGAAATTTTTTAGATAAATGGTGATTTTAAGGCGTCACCAAGACTTAGCAAATCTCGCTCCTCCTCATGTCTTCACTTCAAGGGTCGAATTTCTTCATGTTGGACCCATACGTCATTCTTGACTTCTCCCCATATTGTGAACAGGACAAAAGTCATATAAACACTTTTAGACCTTCAAATAATCACTAACTCCAAATTCACAAAACATTACAACACACCATGAAAGAATTTGTGCCTTGAACTTTAATTCTATCCGAATTTTTTTATTTTTCTTTTTTTTCTCTTTTTTTTTTTCGGACATATTTCTTTCTTTTTGTTCTTACATGGCACATACATTTATAACAATATGGTGTTTTACCCCACACTTGCTCTTTATTACATTGTTCACCCCACACTTGCTTCACAGCATCACGCCATACAGATCAGAAGTACTTTGTCAAGTCTTGATAACAAGGTAAAGTTTTAGCTATTCTAAGCAAAGGAATTCTGTTTAAAAGGAATTGAAAACGAAACCGAAACAAGTGAAGGAGAAAAATTGAATATGCAAACTCTCGTTGATGGCTCCTCCACTGCGATGGTTGGAATGAGTTGCCTCTCATGCAGCGCTTAATGTTTTAAGTCTGTCAGCCTAGACTTCTTCTTCCTTTTTGATGGCGCCATCCTTTGTTGCCATGGCTCTCCCACATTGTGCTTTTCAACATTTGTGCACTTGTTGCTCATTCAACGATGAAGACACAATATCTGGTAAAGTGTCCTCTTCTCCTAGATATGCATACTTCAAGTGCTTGGGGAGATCTTTAAATTCTAAATTAGGGCCCTGTTCCAAAGATGATAACATTTTGTTAGTAATAATTGGAATTGACAAAGGAGAATCATACCTCTGAGTGTAGGATCGTGCTTCAAGCTTATCAACCACTGCTAGTATGGTCAGCTCCAGACTATGCTGCCCCTCTTCATCCCATCACCATTCTTGTCAAATCCGGCCCTTGCTCAATCTTTCTTAGTGCTTCTATGTCAGGACCCACCCCGAGTTAAATCCCTTTAACCCGAAGTAAATCCTGCGGGGACCACCTCAAGGAAATTTCTTACTGAAACCCCCTTGAAATGGACAACCCTTCCTATATACCAACTCCGCTCATCCATGAGTATTTAAAAAACAAACCCTAACTCATGGAGGCCTCCTGCTCCATAACCTACTTAACTAGCTGTTTATAGGTGGAACCTAATATTTCACCTTTACCGGGTTACAATACGAGTTCACCCTCTAAATATGCATTGTTAATTATGCTTGAGTTATTGTTTATAGGGTGAAAGCCCATTTAAATGTGAGAAGCCACTCTGGGTCCTTTGTCTGGACCCAATTCGCCATAAAGCTAAGTTAGCAAGGGAAACTGCTCCCACATTGGAAAAGGACAAGGAATGTTGTCTTTAGCGCTGCTATAAATACCAGCGCATGCCTCCCGGTAAGAACGACGCGCAACTTCTCGACTATTCTTGAGTTTTCTGCTTAATTGACAGTGTCTGACTTAAGCATCGGAGTGGCTTCCCTCGGTAAACCCGGGGACGCCTCTTTGACGTGTTTGTTCTTTACACAGGAAAACTCGGAATACAAGGAAGTACGCTATTTCTGGAGCCGTGCCACCCGCCAAAGAGGCCACGAGTTTACCCGGAAACAATTGGTGCTCTCGTTGAGAGCCGAACTCAAGACCCTCTCGCTTAATATTTTGAAGAACAATGGTGGAAATGCCAATGAGACGACAGCCAGACTTGCTGATGTAATAACCCCAGGAGAGAATCCTCCGGGTTATGGAAACCCGCGAACTTGGTCAGGTCAATGAATCAAACCCGCTACCCTCCCACCCGCTTGATAATAGGTAGCAAGTTATCTACAAATGTCCAAATTTATTATGTTTTGATGTTATATAAAAAACCCTACCGGGTTATGTTTTTCAATCAGTTTGTTGAATGCAGCCTTTAGCGGCACTACTTCTCCGATAATCTCCGGCAATCTCCATGACGTGAAATATTGCAAGACTTTCACGGCCTTATTTCACTGTCAATCTCCGATAATCTCCGGTCATCTCCATGACGTGAAATATTGCAAGCCTTAACGGCCTTATTTCACTGTCAAAACTCGGCAAGCTCCGATAATCTTCGGTCATCTCCATGACGTGAAATATTGCAAGCCTTAACGGCCTTATTTCACTGTCAAAACTCGGCAAGCTCCGATAATCTCCGGTCATCTCCATGACGTGAAATATTGCAAGCCTTAACGGCCTTATTTCACTATCAAAACTCGGCAAGCTCCGATAATCTCCGGTCATCTCCATGACGTGAAATATTGCAAGCCTTAACGGCCTTATTTCACTATCAAAACTCGGCAAGCTCCGATAATCTCCGATAATCTCCGGTCATCTCCATGACGTGAAATATTGCAAGCCTTAACGGCCCTATTTCACTGTCAAAACTCGGCAAGCTCCGATAATCTCCGGTAATCTCCATGACGTGAAATATTGCAAGCCTTAACGGCCTTATTACACTGTCAAAACTCGGCAATCTCCGATAATCTCCGGTAATCTCCATGACGTGAAATATTGCAAGCCTTAACGGCCTTATTTCACTGTCAAAACTCGGCAATCTCCGATAATCTCCGGTAATCTCCATGACGTGAAATATTGCAAGCCTTAACGGCCTTATTTCACTGTCAAAACTCGGCAATCAAAGGTAATCTCCGTAACTTGAAACATTGCAAGCCTTTCACGGCCTTATTTCAGTCTTTGAAAGTCCTAACGGACCCGTAGAGCCCTAGCAGCACTATTATTATTTACATGCCAAACCGGCATTATGTGTAAATTTTGTCAACACTTGCAGATTATGCATCAGATTAACGTGTTATTTTACAGGGAAAATTACCATGTTAGAGAATGACATCCCCCCGTAAGGCCCTAGCGGCCCTTGGAAGTCCTAACGGACCCGTAAAGCCCTAGCGGCTCTATTTTCACTTTATAATGTTAACATGCCAAACCGGCACTATATATGTGAATTTTGTCAACACTTGCAGGTTATGCATCGGGTTGGAAGTCCTAACGGACCCGTAAAGCCCTAGCGGCCCTATTTTCACTTTATAATGTTAACATGCCAAACCGGCACTATATGTGTGAATTTTGTCAACACTTGCAGGTTATGCATCGGGTTGGAAGTCCTAACGGACCCGTAAAGCCCTAGCGGCCCTATTTTCACTTTATAATGTTAACATGCCAAACCGGCACTATATATGTGAATTTTGTCAACAATTGCAGGTTATGCATCGGGTTGGAAGTCCTAACGGACCCGTAAAGCCCTAGCGGCCCTATTTTCACTTTATAATGTTAACATGCCAAACCGGCACTATATGTGTGAATTTTGTCAACACTTGCAGGTTATGCATCGGGTTGGAAGTCCTAACAGACCCGTAAAGCCCTAGCGGCCCTTGGAAGTCCTAACGGACCCGTAAAGCCCTAGCGGCCCTATTTTCACTTTATAATGTTAACATGCCAAACCGGCACTATATGTGTGAATTTTGTCAACACTTGCAGGTTATGCATCGGGTTGGAAGTCCTAACGGACCCGTAAAGCCCTAGCTACCCTTGGAAGTCCTAACGGACCCGTTATGCAACAAATTACCGTGTTATTTGACAGGAAGAAATTATGCAAACAACTTGAATACTTTTATTCAAAAGTCAGTTACAAAGCAGAAAGCCGCTACAAAATTAAAGGCTAGTCTACAAAAGCAAAGACAAATCCTCCGAGAAGCTCCAGCTTATGGCGCTGCAGACCCGCTACCCCCCCCAGTGCTCGACCCGCCACGTCCTCCCCGGGGCCGTATGATGAACTGTCCTCCACGGGGCAGTGGCCGGTTTTGAGGACCCCCAACAATACCGGCACGGGGTGCACCTCTCTGGGTTGCTAAAGCAGGAACCGGGGGACTCCGAACCGGGTTTGTGTCCTCCGGGCAGCAATCACCGGGTCTTCCGCCACCTCCTCCGCGGGATTCCCCACAATCTCCTCTTCTCCCTCCTGGTACACCTCCGTACCGAGTACTTCAGCCAGGAAAGCCGCTTTCGTGGTCAGGTCAATGTCATACAGTTGACCATCCGTTGCTTGCATCCGGATCCCTGCCCATACAGCCTTATCTTCAAACCCGTCGTATATCCCCGGATTCTTCCGCTTGGTAAACTCCATCGGTAGAAGAGCTACATATAGAAAGTATACTCGTTACACAAGAGCATATGACAACAGAGTTTAAAGGACACTGGACAAACCTGGGAGCTCCATCAACCGGCATCTGCCGTACACGTACAGCCTACAAAGCCGGTATGAACTCCGGTCATCTTGACCCCGGAAGACCCATAGCATCCTCCGGATCCTCTTCTCCATCACCGGTTCCAGAGGAATGTCGGGGACATCTGCAACACAAACATAATTATAACCCGGGACAAAGAAAAGAAAGAAAAACCCGGAGAGAAACAAGGACTTACTCATCAATTGTTGGAAGTCAACCGGTACTTGGAGCGTGTAGTCCGGGTTTTGAAAGTTTCTTGTTAGGAAACTTTTCTCCCTCCAAGTCTTGCTCATTGAGGAAAGTACTAAGCTCGTCCCTCTCCAGACTGTTGCTGCAAGCGAGACAATCCCCTGCGAGAAAGCTCCCTGTTCGCCACAGCTTATAGTGACTGATGCTCGCGCGAGTGATCTTCCCCTCGCGAGCGAGATTACCCCCGCGAGTGAAAGTCGCGCGAAGGATCTTCCTCCCGCGAGCGAGATCTCTCCCGCGACTGAAACTGCCCCGCAAGCAACAGTCACGCGAAAAACCACAAACAGAGGGGTGGAGAAGCCATACCTTTGCTGGGAACGTTTGAAGGGGTTTTGAAGCAGATTCGAGCCTTGGAAATGAAAAGAACAGAGACAAGAAAGAAAGCGAAAGCAGAAAAGCTCGAAAAAGTTATCGGGTTTTGAGATTTCCCCCCACTACAACCCGGAGACGTGGTTTTAAGTTCTGAAGGTGGAAAAGATCTGCGGGTTACGCTTGCGTACGGACTTGGGGGACTGGATACCCCGGGTTTGGCTGCTACCATTGTAACCCGGTAAAGAAAAGATTTCAAGTCCCCACCCAAGCGTACCCCTTGACTGAGGACTTGGGGGACTTGTTTATAGGTGGAACCTAATATTTCACCTTTACCGGGTTACAATACGAGTTCACCCTCTAAATATGCATTGTTAATTATGTTTGAGTTATTGTTTATAGGGTGAAAGCCCATTTAAATGTGAGAAGCCACTCTGGGTCCTTTGTCTAGACCCAATTCGCCATAAAGCTAAGTTAGCAAGGGAAATTGCTCCCACATTGGAAAAGGACAAGGAATGCTGTCTTTAGCGCTGCTATAAATACCAGCGCATGCCTCCCGGTAAGAACGACGCGCAACTTCTCGACTATTCTTGAGTTTTCTGCTTAATTGACAGTGTCTGACTTAAGCATCGGAGTGGCTTCCCTCGGTAAACCCGGGAACGCCTCTTTGACGTGTTTGTTCTTTACACAGGAAAACTCGGAATACAAGGAAGTAAGCTATTTCTGGAGCCGTGCCACCCGCCAAAGGGGCCACGAGTTTACCCGGAAACACTAGCTAAACTGGGTTAGTTAGAGCAGTCTACACAGAAGTTACCCTAAAGGATTTGTGAGCAGCAACGGATTGATCGACTATGCCTCGACTTCTGTACGCGCGCGACCTCCGCTCAAGAACCCTGCACCACTGGGCATTTGAAAACGAAGGGCCCAGGGGAGAAAACCACTGGAGAGGGTCCATGCTAGCATGCAATATATTTATCATTATCCTTTAAAGCCTCGTGGGAAAATATAATCAGAAAACCAAGTCAAATCCCCCTGACTTTACCAGAAAAACATTGGATTTAAAAACCTTTCCAGGAACCCAAAACCGGTTCTCTGCCTTTACTTTAAAACCCTTTTAAATCCAAGAGCCAAGTTTCTCCTTTTAAAACACCCCTCTCCATAACCCCAAAACGGTGATAATCATTTAAATCATATCCCGGGAAAATCCATTAAAATCACGGGAAAGGTATGAACCTCTTTCTCGGCTCATTGCTCTTTTAAAAACATTAAATCCTATTTTCCCAAAATCACCGTAAAACATAAATGGAGGAAATCACATATGCAGGAGAAACTAAATAAAGTCTATAGGCATGCAATATAATTTAAAAACAAAAGTCCACTCACAGCACTCATTGCGACCTTCTTCCTGCTCGGAAAGCTCCTCGAGCAAAACCCTCGAACTAACCACATAGTCGAGCCCGTCTCACGTTTAACCAGAGACTGTACAAACAAATCATTAAATTAGTCATTCCATAGTTGACTTGGTCTTTTCCTAGTTTGACCAGGAAATCCTACTTGACCACGTGTTGACCAAGTTCCTTCCTTTTTAACAATTTTTCAACAAATGGATTTAATTCCGATTACCCAACCGTAACATACCGACTTTCTTTAATAATTCACTTGACATTAGGTTCACCCATAATAATTTGTGGAATTAATATGGACACCCATTCAACCACTTCACCAATACCTTAGAAGTCCTTAAAATAATCCTTAAACCTTAACCGGCAATAATCAATGGTCGGAATAATATTTAATTATCCGCCAATAATACTAAACTAGAAAATTCCAAAACCTAACCAAAACTCCTCCAAAAATTACCAAATTTTAACCATAGACTCCTCACAATATGTACTAATTAATGGGCATGATAAACTGCCCAAAAAGTGGCGGCAGAAATTCCGGTCAAAATTCAGGCGACCTCCGATCGCCACCAAATTTTACCAGTGGCTTCGTCTCATCATTTGGGACAACTTTCTAGTTCAACTCGAAGGCCAATTTGGCCTCTAACTAGGTCAAAAACATGATAAACAGTAACCCGAAAAAATTTCAATTTGAAACTTTAATCCTTCAATTCTCCCTACACACTTCGAATCAAGCTACCAAATTCTAGGGGATCATAGAACTCCTAAAACCCATTATAAACATATAAAGAACTCAACAAATGGTGATCTAGGGAGGGAGAAATCCGATCAAGAACAAACACTGTACACTTGAAGAACAAATCGGAATTTCTCCCGATTCACGGCAAGTTAGGTCGGAAAACTTACCTAGAAATGAAGTAGACTCGGAGGCCGATATTTTGGGACCGGTGCGGCGGCAAGAGGTGGCCGGACGGCGGCGCTGTGGCGCCCGCAAATTTCGGCAGGGTTTTTCGTCGGGGAGAGGAGAGAGAGCCGGGTGAAAAATCTGATTTTTCATCCCGGTAACTCCTATATATAGCCATTTTACTACACAGTAACTTTATACTTTTGTTTATAACTTCCTCCTACGAACTCCGATTTGAGCGTGCTACATGTCCACGAACTCGTAACGACGCCCTCTACAACTTTCATGAAGGAAGTTTTCCCAAATTCTCGACTTAACGAAAAGTCAACTTTACGATCATTGTACGGTTAAACGGTCACTTTAAATGGTAAAAGACTAAAGTAACCAACCGTAATATAATCTTAGGATCGGGATGTGACAATTCTCCCCACCTTATAAAAATTTCGTCCTCGAAATTTCTATACTAAAAGTCCAACACAGTGGGAGATAGTACCACTTAAATAATGATATTATTCTCCAATATCAACTTTCTTTTGAGAACTCTTCTGAGACGTCTCACGAATAGCATTGTCAAAACCCTAAACACCTGCTTTTACGATTAACATCCTTACTGATCCTCCTTATAAGCCAATTTCCAGTACTAACCAGAAGGCTATTCATATAGGGTGTAAGGAAATAAACTTATTTACGTAACATGGACATACGTGACACTAGGCATCCATTATAACTCTAAGGATACCCAACATATTCCTCAAACTCATGTAATCTTGTCACATGTCACATTTAACCAACGTAGCACTCCTTCCTACGTGGATGATAACCTCCAGTACTTTCTCATTTTCTGATTTTCTCTTGAATCATTGATCAACTGAATCACCGAATACTTACTGTACTTCATCTCATTTATGAGATGGAATACTACTCTGCCTATCACTGATCCACCAACTGTAATCCTCGCGAAAGTCACTAATGTTTTTCACGAAAAGATGACAAATTCTGTCATTCGCTGAAAACATCCTTTGGCAACAATTCCATGTTGCCTAAACCGGATTATAACCATATCCTTGAAAAATCCGACTGCACAACACAACAACTTCGACCAGTAACCAACCTCCTATCCCTTCTCGTTTAGCCAAACGAACACCAACAATTGTCCTTACCAACCGCATGTGACGTCGTCACAATACCGTTATTAAACATTCTGATTCAACAACCCCTCGCTTGTCGCGAGTAAAATTTCTTCAAGAATACTCGTATTCTTTCGTTGAACTTTAGATATCATCTCCCACATTCCCTATGCAGGAAATGATTACCACGCCTGAGGAGTAGGGTTCGATGTCACTAATGGATTTAAATCCTCTGGTAACACAATACCACGTGGAGTCAAATCTACTGACAACAAGTCCACGAGAAAACCATGATGACTTGTGTCACACGAACTATCACCACATTTGAACCAAGCTCCCTGATCTGGTTTACGCTTTCTATAAACCATTATGTCAAGTTGTCCGGTTGTAGAGTAATTGTCTACCCTTGATCTATCCTTACTCAAACCACTTGCACACACAGGACATGAGTTGCCATGAATTTTAGCGTAAATCCAAAATCATAGCCTTTAAATCAGGGAGATCCAAAAGCTCAGACATCGAAATCCAACAATACTTACTCCTCGCATGAAGACAAATTGTCAGGCTACGTACCGCACACGTAACTAATCTGACAACACAAATCCTGACTTTTACTCACAAGCCAAACATTAGAGTCGCCAACTCAATTATCACTTTGTGGGGTCACAGCGTACTTTACAACTGGTAAAACATAACCGTACTACTCATAGGTGAGGTGCCACTGGCCTCTCTATCCCTTACCTTAGCCTGGAACGACGCATAGTGCCAAACTTGCACTTCAACCATAACTGTGCGTCTATTAAGCATTATCCGTATCGCAAACAGGGATAGACTTACCATTGAAAGAATCCCAGAGCCTTACCCGCTCAACAAGGACATTTCATTCCCAGATGTCTCCATTACCACATCGTACGGTAATAACCGACAACTTTGGACATTTAACCAGATCGGACATCTATATAAACTTTAGTGCCACTGGTGCACACCCAAAGGAACCCTTTATCAAAGCATCGGGGATTAATTCTGCACCGAACTTAACCACCTTGATCACCGAGCATCCAGTTATCCAGGCCCAATTCAACAAATGCCATCACCACACTGGGCGAGTACACACCACCGAGTTAACTCGTACAACTAGACAGTCTCTAAAAAAACTGTCCCCCATGCTCTGCCAGTTTACCATCCACCGCATCCTCTATTCGGTAAGATTCAAAATTCACAATCGCTTACCATTCTAATTGAAGAGGAAAAAAAATAACTGCGTACATAGGAAAGACAAATTACCACTCCAGATCCTAAATTACAAGATCCACTGCCACACGTTAACATCCCCTCAGATCATAACTTAATCTGAATGTGGCTTAATAACTCCACGATTTCAACTTAGCAACATACCTTACCAATCTCAGTAACACTGTTTGAGTCATCAAGGGAAACCCTTCCTAGTTCCACCGCATTTCATACTCACCGAAATGTTGACAATTTCGAGAGTCACCTCCAATGATCTTTCTTGCTACCACTCTACACTCGTGGTGCCAAGAACTGCCGCTATGTCAATAATTCCTTAATCCTCTCAGGATTTCATTATATACACCAAAATTCAATTTCCCAGATCAAATCCTCATTCCACAGATCAAATTGAGAATATTTCCTGTCACTGCAGTGGGTGTAACTAATGAACCCCAAACACGACTAAGTACACCTTCGGTTACAATGCTTGATTAAACCACAGCCAGTGAGTGCACAAATTCCTATGCCATCAAGCTCAGTTAATCACCCTCGAAGAAACCAAGTGTCATAACGGACGACTTTGGTTGCAGGTTGAAGCTTGAGCAACTACAAACATTCTCTCCTCCTCAATGATTCAGTAAACCTTGCCCCACTGCTGTCACTTCACCATTTCCGTGCATTTAACTCAGCATGCACACAACCACCTACTAACAACACTTAATAATTTCACTAACCACCATAAAAGTCGGAGCGACTATCAATGACCCACTTCCGACCTGTACTTAAACGGTTAGACCATCTACTGGACGTTTTGCACAAACTTCTAACCAAACGTCCTTAAACTCCGTTCTCAATAAATGTAACTCTCATGACACATTCTTAAGATCATGTCATCATCAGCCTAAGTCACTTACCTGGTGTCATTTTGACCACACACAGCTGCACACAATAAATATGTCTTACCAGCATGTGCTACCTAGATTTCAACTCACCACTTCCCTACAAAGGAGGGTACACGTGCTCATGTGGGGTATACCCATGTACATCTTCAGCCATCGAAACAGTGCCGTTTGCACGACCGGATTCTACACCACAATAATACAAAGTCAGTCAAGACTCGTATCACTATCCCCGGTACCCCGAGCACTCTTGGTCCATGACCCGGTGGCTTGTTGCCGCTTACTTTTAATTACACTAGTAACGCTCGCTCGATCTGAAAATCAAATTCTAACGCAGCCAGCCTGGAGACCCCTCCATAGGTGTACTAATTAAAATACTTTGACCACAGGTGGGTAACTCACCTCATGGTTGACATGAGCCCCAAGATCCGGTGATACGATTTAATTTTTACCTTCACGATAAATGGCCCAATGACCATTGTCACCAACAATTCAAATCACGCTTGGACTCACTAACAATTCAAATCTTTCTAGTACCCCAATCATGGGTGGCTGGAGCAAAGAGGATCTGGTCGTAGCTGACGACAACAATGTCAGCACCAAGATCACCCAAACCATCAGTTTCAGTGGCTGTCCCTTCAAGCATCAAGTGACCAAACTAGCCTTTACTTCTCTAACATTTTCCAGTAGTGTCACGTCATGGACTCGTCACCAGAAACAAGTTCATTGATCCCAAAATGACTACACTCATTTTCCTTGAGTCATTCCACTTTCATATGTTCGTTGGTTTCTCCAAATCCACACTAATGACGATCCTCAACAAAATCGTGGCAATCGTCAAATCTCAATATTCATCCTCACTGAATAATCGCACTAGGCGACTTCAGCTCCTTTTTCCATCGCAGGATGCAACATCTTTCATTAACTCGTATGACTCTTCACTGCTAAGAGTCGCATAACACGAACACCCAGGCCTAGCCTTAGGTTTCTGCAGCATCCCTGTCAACAACCAAGATAGCCTTCCAGGTGTGAATTAACTGTTTCACCACCGAGTACTCACACATAATGTTCAAACGTTAAACAACGTGAGTTTCCAGCTCGAACCCCAACTCAATTCTCAATTAATCCTTGGGGAACTCATACAATAAATACGTAACGAGCTTACCTTGTTCCTTACAGGAGTTCATGTGAGGTCGGCGTACTGAGGCATAGTCTTGAAGATTCGAACGTTTATAGGACCACTCGGTCCATAACTCAACCAGGAAATACTACTCATATCCTTAATAAACACTAAGCGTCCAAAGCATAAAATGCCGATGGATCCGCCGCGGTCGGACCATCACTCTATAGACACTAAGTGATACCAAGTATATGAGGTAGTAACAGGAAACGATAACCTAATGCTCTGATACCAATTGTTAGGACCCACCCCGAGTTAAATCCCTTTAACCCGAAGTAAATCCTGCGGGGACCACCTCAAGGAAATTTCTTACTGAAACCCCCTTGAAATGGACAACCCTTCCTATATACCAACTCCGCTCATCCATGAGTATTTAAAAAACAAACCCTAACTCATGGAGGCCTCCTGCTCCCTAACCTACTTAACTAGCTAAACTGGGTTAGTCAGAGCAGTCTACACAGAAGTTACCCTAAAGGATTTGCGAGCAGCAACGGATTGATCGACTATGCCTCGACTTCTGTACGCGCGCGACCTCCGCTCAAGAACCCTACACCACTGGGCATTTGAAAACGAAGGGCCCAGGGGAGAACAATGAAAAACTGTTAGAGTGAGTGGACGAAAATCAAATGTAAAAACTCTACTTTCCTTTAATGCTCTCCCTTAGAGTTTTCTACGAAAAGCTTATGCACGCACCTCATAGACAATGAATAAATAAATCAATAAAACTCCCTTGGCTCAAACATACATATATGTGTGGGGTATTAACCTCATCCACGAGAAATCTGACCTGCTCTACCACGAGAGGGTCTATTGACCAGCTCATCGGAGAGGGTCTCATGACCTGCTCTATTCGGGAGGGTCTATTGACCAGCTTCCACCGAGAGGGTCCTGACCTGCTACTATCCAGGAGGGTCTAATGACCAGCTACCATCGGAGAGGGTCTCGACCTGCTACTATCCAGAGATGGTACCTGCTCCATCTGGAGAGGATCCATGCTAGCATGCAATATATTTATCATTATCCTTTAAACTCCTTTAAAAACCTTTAAAGCCTCGTGGGAAAATATAATCAGAAAACCAAGTCAAATCCTCCTGACTTTACCCCAAAAACATTGGATTTAAAAACCTTTCCAGGAACCCAAAACCGGTTCTCTGCCTTTACTTTAAAACCCTTTTAAATCCAAGAGCCAAGTTTCTCCTTTTAAAATACCCCTCTCCATAACCCCAAAACGGTGATAATCATTTAAATCATATTCTGGGAAAATCCATTAAAATCACGGGAAAGGTATGAACCTCTTTCCCGGCTCATTTCTCTTTTAAAAACATTAAATCCCATTTTCCCAAAATCACCGTAAAACATAAATGGAAGAAATCACATATGCAGGAGAAACTAAATAAAGTCTATGGGCATGCAATATAATTTAAAAACAAAAGTCCACTCACAGCACTCATTGCGACCTTCTTCCTGCTCGGAAAGCTCCTCGAGCGAAACCCTCGAACTAACCACATAGTCGAGCCCGTCTCACGTTCAACCAGAGACTGTACAAACAAATCATTAAATTAGTCATTCCATAGTTGACTTGGTCTTTTCCTAGTTTGACCAGGAATCCTACTTGACCACGTGTTGACCAAGTTCCTTCCTTTTTAACAATTTTTCAACAAATGGATTTAATTCCGATTACCCAATCGTAACATACCGACTTTCTTTAATAATTCACTTGACATTAGGTTCACCCATAATAATTTGTGGATTACTATGGACACCTATTCAACCACTTCACCAATACCTTAGGAGTCCTTAAAATAATCCTTAAACCTTAACCGGTAATAATCAATGGTCGGAATAATATTTAATTATCCGCCAATAATACTAAACTAGAAAATTCCAAAACCTAACCAAAACTCCTCCAAAAATTACCAAATTTTAACCATAGACTCCTCACAATATGTACTAATTAATGGGCATGATAAACTGCCCAAAAAGTGGCGGCACCGCCGCCAGCTCTGCCGTCGACGGCGGCCGCCGGCAGAAATTCCGGCCAAAATTCAGGCGACCTCCGATCGCCACCAAATTTTACCAGTGGCTTCGTCTCATCATTTGGGACAACTGTCTAGTTCAACTCGAAGGCCAATTCGGCCTCTAACTACGTCAAAAACATGATGAACAGTAACCCGAAAAAATTTCAATTTGAAACTTTAATCCTTCAATTCTCCCTACACACTTCGAATCAAGCTACCAAATTCTAGGGGATCATAGAACTCCTAAAACCTATTATAAACATATAAAGAACTCAACAAATGGTGATCTAGGGAGGGAGAAATCCGATCAAGAACAAACACTGTACACTTGAAGAACAAATCGGAATTTCTCCCAATTCACGGCAAGTTAGGTCGTAAAACTTACCTAGAAATGAAGTAGACTCGGAGGCCGATCTTTTGGGACCGGTGCGGCGGCAAGAGGTGGCCGGACGGCGGCGCTGTGGCGCCCGCAAATTTCGGCAGGGTTTTTCGTCGGGGAGAGGAGAGAGAGCCGGGTGAAAAATCTGATTTTTCATCCCGGTAACTTCTATATATAGCCATTTTACCGCACAGTAACTTTATACTTTTGTTTATAACTTCTTCCTACGAACTCCGATTTGAGCGTGCTACGTGTCCACGAACTCGTAACGACGCCCTCTACAACTTTCATGAAGGAAGTTTTCCCAAATTCTCGACTTAACGAAAAGTCAACTTTACGATCATTGTACGGTTAAACGGTCACTTTAAATGGTAAAAGACCAAAGTAACTAACCGTAATATAATCCTAGGATCGTGATGTGACATTCTAAGTCTTCCTTGCTTGGCTGAGCTCAATTTTTTTTCTTAAAACGTGCTCTACTTCACTTTGTTTAGCATTGTGCACGATATCATGACCAAGTTTGGCTTCCTTGCGTCCAACGTCACCAAACAATTTCTCGTGAGAACTGGTCATTTATGGGAACCTGCAAAACCAATCTGGCACAATTGAACAAAGATCAAGTGAGCATTGTCAAAAACTTAGATAGAATTCGAAACTTAGATTACATAAAAATTTCGGCAACATCATGGCATGGCATAAGTTTCGAATTCAATGACATGTAAGCACAAAAGTGTCGGCAACCTAGTAAAGTTGCTAGCTGATTTTATTAACTCTCTAATTTTCAAGGTACGTGGAGCAGGGAATACCACTGTGCAATGGACTGATACAGCCCAAGATAGTGTTATGCTTCGTCCGATATACCTCAAAAATTAAAGGAATATACAACTTTCACACAAAGGAATATACAAGAGAGAAATTGTTAGTCAAAAATATGACACAAAATATACAACTTTCACACAAGGGAATTCGGCACATACACTAATATACAATGTACAAATCGGTAATACACATGAATATAAGAGAAAAATGTTAGCACAAAATATACATAAAAATCCTTTTATCAATCCCCGGCAGCGGCGCCAAAAACTGACGAGGCCGTTTGTTAACAACCTGCAATTTAAACCCTATCATTGTAGTAACTGTAAGTAGGGATCGTTCAAGCCGGGGACACTAGGGAAGGATTATATCTGCATCAAAACAAGTTAGTAACATTCACAAATGTAAAATAAACATACAAGTACAATTCTGTCACAACTATACAAGTATAAAACACATACACACATACAATCCATAAAACATAGACATGACATCGAAATTTATGAACAAAAAAGAATTAAATTATTTACAAACTATTCACATATTTACCGAATTATGATGGGGATTTTATGGTGATTTCTAAAGTCCTAAATCTAAATCTAATATTTACATTGGTCGATCAATTTTGTTAAACACAAAACATAACTAACACCAAATAGAACACACATAAGTTTTACACAAGAACAAGATGCAATGAAATATGTTTTCTTGAATTCTAATTAATTCCAACTATTTAGACTTCTCAAGTAAACTTAGTGCCTACAATCGCCTGACACTAAGTTTGTATATGTGTCATCTTGTTTAATGCCTACAATCGCCTGACATTAAGACAAAATACATTGATCGAACGAGAGTCATTGGAAACATGGTCCTAGGTATGACGTCACTCATCCTATTCATCATGCAAATCACTTAACCCTAAAAACCCTTGGTAGTGACTAAGAATCAAGACCTACAATCGCCTGATCTTAACCCTTAGAACACTACGACATATGAAACTCCCCCCTTAGGAACATCCGTGCACAGACTACCCTTAGGTTCGATTACATGTTCAGGTATGTGATTAATCAATTGGAAAACAACAATAACATAATCATACACAACCTATTCTAAATCCAAAACCTAGCATGCATTCTAAATGTTATGCTAACAAATAAGTTTATTAGTAGATCACAAAGAAAGACAAATAACCATGTTCATAACATAAAACCATAAACCGAAATACCAATATATATCAATCTTTGAATAAAATACAGTAGAATTACACAAAAACTTAGAGGAATCCATACCAAATCCTACCTAAAGGGTCGGATAGGGCAAGGGTGGTTGGCGGCTGCAAAGGGTGATCGGCGGCAAGCTTTGTGCTTCGGCTGTTTTGAGGGGTTTTAGGTAGAGTTGGCTAGCTAAGGTTTTCACAAAATTGAGGACGCTTTTTCAGTTGTATTACATGTGTATTTATAGAGGAAAACTTCTAAAGAAACCCTAAGAAATTCGGCACCCTACTCCTTGTCCATGTCGGATTGGGCTTCTTGCTATTCCTTGTTGCACACAACTTTGACTCTTGAATTTGCTGACTTGGATAATAATTCATAGACTTCTTTTCTGAATTCTTGGACTCCCCTACATGTTAAGGGATCAATGGAGGACTCCCTTACACGTTTTGGACTCCATAGGACAGCCGAATCCCCTCCATAGTCTCGGTAGAACAAGTTATCCTGTTTTGACCGGGATAACTTTCCTAGTTGTTGTTTTCGGCTTCTCCCTGGTGATTTCTTCGATTCTTCTTCTTATAAACAACTTCCCATATCATCATTAAGCTCTTCATCAATCATTTGGCATGCTTGGAAAGGATTTTGGTGAAGAAACACACTCACGAACTCGGTAGACAACTTCAGCAAAATCTGTCCTGTTTCCAGCAAACTGACCTCCGGCCATTGTTTCCAGCATAACTCCTTCCTCAGAACTTGGATTGCTGCGATTCCAAATGATTTAGAAACTAGACATCCGCAGCTTTCCATCCATATATGGCACGTTCCCTAGTTCCTCCTGTATCGTCCTAGGGAAATCTTTGAAGTTAAGTTATGGTTTCTGGAAATCCTCTGTTTTTGTTCCGAATTCATGCTTTTAGCCTCTTGTCTTTCCATGCTTCTTTTGCTACCTTCCATAAGCCCGATCCTCACGATTCTTGTTTCGTTATGTTCATATACATATCACCTACACATTCAAAAGATATAATCAAATGGTGACAATGTATTGGTTTACAGAAACTTAGGAAAAACATCACGAACACTTTCAATTTCAGCTTTTAACGATATTGCACATACTTTATCTATTTTACACATGTTTTAGCCAATGTTCTACAAATAATCCCTTATGCTAAATAACTACTAATACTAACCTAATAATGGATAAACAAAGCATAAATGAGGGTAAAAACATATTAAGAACGTAGCATAAAATGCTCCTATCACCTAGCTCTGTCCTCAAGTGAAAACGGAAAAAGCTTCATCTTGACTAGTTGCAAATCAGCACCCCTAGGACACATAGTGCCACAACAAAATTCAAACTGTTGCAGATGATGGTTTAGATCTTCTCCACTAAATCCATGAAACTTTGGAAATTGGTGGAAGAAACCACCTCTCATTTCAAAGTGAACTGATTTTCTTGCTGCTGTAGTTGGATAGGTAATGTTATTCGGCCTTGCCCCTGTTCCATTGACTTGACCATTCTCTTCCTTTAATGAAGTCATTCTGACAGTTTCAGAAGTAGGATTCTCGTGAATTACTGGTGACGTTTCACAAGATGATGAGCGAAACACTGGTGAGTGTGATGGTGATGAATTTGGTGAAATCTGATGTGATGTCGATGGATTGTCATTGTCGTATTCTTCTTTGACATGCCTAAGCCTGTTGTTGATGTCTCTTATCCACGTGTAAGAATTGTTCATTCATATGCTCCTGCACAACCAATCAGCACAAATGACCAAAGATCAAGTTAACATCATCATAAACTTAAGTAAAAACGAAAATAAAAAAGGAAACTAGGCTAGGCAATATTAGAATGCACACTGTATAAACAATCAACACTAAACACAAACATGCAATATGAAACATGACATGCAAAATAATCGATCACAAGTATAAATGGAACATGAATGGCACACATAAAACTTGCAAAACAAAAGAAAATGTTAGGAATTGACTATGTTAACTCGGCATGGCAACAAGGCACACGACATCACATATACATATAACACTTTTAAGCACAAGTTGTCGACAACCTATAATGTTTCTAGTTGATTTTATTAACCCCTAATTTTCAAGGTACGTGGAGCAGGGAAGACACTGTGCAATGGACTGATACAGCCCAAGGTAGTGTTATGCTTCGTCCGATATACCTCAAAAATTAAAGCCAATTCGAGTGAAGCTTATGGCGTCATATATGTTCAATTAGTGCACATTTTCTCTACTTTACGTACATTTTAGCCATTGCTTTACAGAAAAACCCTTATGATAAATAACTAACAATACAAACCTAATAATAGATAAACAAAGCATAAATGAGGGTAAAAACATATTAAGAACGTAGCATAAAATGCTCCTATCAATTATAATTTAAAAAAAAAAAAACAGAACCGTAAGTGTGGTTTGGTTTGCGGTTTGGCCTATGGAATGGTAAAAAATCAAACCGAACCATACCGAAGTATAATAACATTGGTTTGGTTCGCGGTTTGGGGTATAAACCGAACCGAAGTGGACAGGAGCCAGCCCTACCTCAAGATCTTCAAGGCATGAACAACAACTACCAACACCAAATCATGAGTTGGATAGTTCCTCTCATGTGGCTTCAACTGCCTAGAGCCATAACACACAAGTCTGCCATTTTGCATAAGCACACAACCCAAACCAGTCCCTGAAGCGTCCGTATTGTAACACCCCATACCCAAGAAGTTACCTTTTACAGTGGTTTACGGGTTACCGAGAGCCGTTAACTGCGACCGGTGAATTATAAAGTTATCGCTCGAGTTTATTTTCGAGTTTTTCTAAACTCTTCAAATTCCTCAATTAAGGACTCGATGTCATTTTATGAAGTTTATGTGAATTTCATGTGAATTTCTGAAGTTTATGGTAATTTTCAATTACTATTTCGGTAAATAGTTTTTACCATTTAACTAATTTCTTTTTACCTTCTTTGAATCTGGGCTGTTCGATCCATCCCAGATTGAATCTGGACCTTCCATTTTCCTATATATAGGGGTGAGACCTTTGACCGAAGTCAAAGATCCCCCACCCGGTCAACTCGAGCTCCCCGAGCTCTCCTCCCGCTCTGGTAACCTCCGCTCGACGCCGGCGATTTCGGCCACCACTCGCCAGCGGACCACCACCCGCCAGCGGACCACCACCATTCACTTCCTCTCCTTCTCCTTAACCTAGCCCAGTCCTTCAACCATCTTTTCATCCACCATGGAGGGAGATCGACGTCGAGACCAGGCGGCGGCCTTCGCCAGATTCTGGCCGTTCCGGGCTATTGGAGCTGCTGACAATCAAATTCGAACAGAGACAGAGGTTTTGGGCTCGGGTCTGTGACAGGCAGAGGAGGTTGAGGGATGGACAGAAGGAGGAAGAAGGATCTGAGGAGGAGGTTTGGGGCAGTTGATTTGTGTATGGTAGTGGTGTGAGGTTAAGGAGCAAAGAGGCCAACTCGACAGTGAGCCGTGGAGGCGATGTCAACCATGGCATTTTGGGATATGAAGTGTGAGAGTTTAGGGAGCAGAGGTAGAGGTCTGGTGTTTCTGCCCCGGATCGATTTTGGAGGTAAATTAATGTTCCCTAGGGCTACTGTGTTGTGGTTAATTCTTGTGTCATGATGTTGTTGATGCTGTAATGGCTGAGATTGTTGTTGATTTTATGGTGTTTTGTTACATGTTGTCATAACTTGGAAACGAGGAGGTTATGGCAAAATTCCGGCAAGTTACCGAGATCCGGTGACGGTTTCTGGTGTTGCAGTGAAACCAGCAGAATGCCGAAGAGGTAGAAATTGAATCCATGTTAAGCTTTGAGTTTTAAAAGTGTTAGTTGAATCGTAATTGGGATATTTACGGAAACCCTAAAACCCTAAACCCTAAACGCTAAACCCTAAAACCCTAAACCCTAAAGAAGAAAAACTCACTCATTGAGTTTCCGGATTGACTTTCATCTTGCAAGGAGAATTCTGAGCTTTTATCCCAATCAGCTGGATTTATCCTGTCATGACTTGTTGCTTGACCTATTTCAGCTACTCCATAAAATACGATGAATTGATAACCTGGTCCATCAAGAAGAGAACTTACAGTCTTATCACCACTCATGTATCTTTCCCAAAGACTTTTCTCCTTTGATTCTGGTCTTCTGTTTCTTGGGTTGCATCATTCATCGCTGTAATCTCTTTGAAACATTGTCATTTCTCTTGTAAGGGCGTCTGGTAGGAAATTAATTTGTAGTTTTTAAATTTTTTTACTCTTTTATTATCAGTCATAACTACAAATTTTTTCTCTAAAAAGGCCTGAGCCCCCTTTATACTCTTAATAAGAGCAAGGATTCTTTGTCCCCATTATAATAGTTTAACTCTGCTGCGTTAAACTTTCCTGAGAGGAATTTACAAATTTTTTCATGATTTGTATTTGGGGCAATAGCCAAGACAACTCCTGTCCAGTAATAATCATTTGCATCAGTCTGCAAAATGATCGAATCTCATTCTTCAGGTAACGTTAAAAGAGGCAGGTTCTTAATTAGCTCTTTCATCTTTCCGACAGTATTACTCTCATCTTTTCTTAAAGACCATTTCTTTTTTGAGCTTGTTTTTGGAGAGAGTAGAGCAGTAAAACCACTAACTTGAGGGATAAAGTCTCTCACAAAGTTAACAACTCCAAAAATCTTTATAATAGATACCCAACCTAACTGACTGGAGATCTCAAGAATTAGGTTCAAAAGGGACAACTAAATTGTAGAGATTATGATGGATCACTGTGGGGATTCTCCCCATGTCCATTCCTATGATGAAAACAGTGATGCCCGTACAGAATGAGGTTAAGCTAAAAGCTTTTAATGATTCTTATGCGTCGGTAAAACCGAGCGGAGTAATGCGGGTTACTCTTAATTAAGAAATCACCTATGTGAGAGAGAAGTGAGGCCGCTTCTAAGGGAGTTGTTGGGGGCACAACTCTTGTTAAAACTCTTGCAGAACTAGATTCGTGTCGAAGGCTAAAATGGACACAATAATGAGAACTGGAATGTGCTAGGGAGATTCCTGTGTGGGACATGTCATCATTTACATAAATGACGGATAGTTCAAAAACATCGCGTCTAATATTTAGTTAGTAAAGTAAGCATGTTTCCATAAGGGATGGTTCAAAGGCTCATAACCTACCTATCATGTGCAGGTCTCAACCGTAGAAAACAATCATCAAGTCTATCGAGTCTTTTGGTGGCCAATTTTCATTCATGTGGGCAATTGTTGGAAATATTGTCTAAAGGACCATTGATTAAACCAAATAATTAAAGTGAGTTGCACTTTTAATTAGATGATTACATGCATGAATTTGTAATCCTTGTAATGAGGGCTATAAAATCATGTATTCATATGCATAATTTGGTTGTGGGGTGAATAAGAAATTGTCACCCAAAGATGTCTAATTCAAATGAGGAAATGAACTTTGTCCTTTATTGGAAAAGTGGGAGAGGAATAAGGCTTTAAATATAATCCCAAATCTTCAAGATGTAACCATGACAAGCACACATGCTCTCTCGCGCGCGCACGGGTGCTGGGGGTGCAAATCCTAGGTCGGAAGCCAAATTTCTTCACTTGGGCCCGCGCAACTGGCGGACACGAATGAAGCTCAAATTTGGGGGCCGAGAGCCCAGGTTGTTTTTGAACTGACGGATTTTATTTTTTGACATTTTCCATGTCTGAAAGCTGTAACAGACCTTTTAAGTCTGTTTATAATTGTAGGTAACAGACAGAAAGCCATCAATTTGTAGATGATTCCCAACACTATATAAAGGTCACCAATCCTTCATTTTGAACACCAACAACAAACACTTCTCTTCCTCTCCAAAACGCTTCTCTACTCCTATTCAGTTCTCTCAGAAATTCGGTGATAATTTGAAGGATTTTCCTAGTTTATTGAAGCTCTTGTTCGTAGTGCAACTTGAGCTTGATTATCGTTTTATGTTGGGAGACCAAGCGGCATTGAGGTCCTTGCACTGATTGCGACACTGTAATTCGTCTTAAGAACACCATGTGATACACGGAACTCGACAAACTTCCATTGGTTGAATTATTCTTCTCAAATCTTCAATTTGTCATTTTATATTTCCTAGTTCATTTTATGGTTCATGTTCATATTCATGCAATTTGATTAATTAGAATTAATTTTTCGTTATTTTATTTTGTTAGTATATAAACAATATAATCACTATTTTTCTAACACATCATACATATTGCCACCTGATTTGAACATTTTCTCATACGTTCCGGAAAACAAACTTTGTTGTTGTCAACGACGGCCATGTTTGTGGTCATCCTCAGTCTTCGGAGTTCAGTTTTTTTCTACCAATTAGTGCTGATTAAAATTTTGACCTTTTTCAAGTTGATATGCTTCTCTTAATAATTTAAGTACTGATAAGTGTGTTTTACGCCATGATTTTAATGTGTTTTTACCCTTGTTTATATGTGAACCCTAATATTTCTCCTTTACCGGGTTACAATTCAAGAAATAACACCAAGTGTGGTCAATTATTAAATATGCATCGTTTATTATGCTTGAAGTACTGTTTACAGGGTCAAAGGCCAGTCAGGTTTGAGAAGCCACTCTGGGTCCTTTGTCAGGGCCCAGTTCATTGTAAGGTTGAGGCAAAGCAAGGGAGTTCATTCCCACATTGGAAAAAGACAAAGTGCTGCCTTTAATGCTACTATAAATACCGGTGAGGACCTCCCGGTAAGGGGACGGACAATTCCTTAACTACTCTTGAGTTTTCTGCTTATCTGACAGTGTCTGACTTAAGCATCGGAGTGGCTTCCCTCGGTAAACCCGGGGACGCCCTTTGACGTGTTTGTTCTTTACACAGGAAAACTCGGAGTACAGGGAAGTTCGCTATTTCTGGAACCGTGCAACCCGCTAAAGGGGCCACGAGTTTACCCGGAAACAACCCTCATTTATACTTGATTTATTCTTTAGTAATGTCGTTTTTACTTATTTTGAGTCAAAAGGGTTTTTTTGTAGAGCAATGGCTATTACGTGCAATTATACAGAAATTTGTGCTTAAGTGTTGTAAAACCGTTTTTGGACAAACACTTGGGTATTTCTCTTATGATTCACCGTACCTTTTGTCAGGACCCACCCCGAGTTAAATCCCTTTAACCCGAAGTAAATCCTGCGGGGACCACCTCAAGGAAATTTCTTACCGAAACCCCCTTGAAATGGACAACCCTTCCTATATACCAACTCCGCTCATCTATGTGTATTTAAAAACAAACCCTAACTCATGGAGGCCTCCTGCTCCCTAACCTACTTAACTAGCTAAACTGAGTTAGTCAGAGCAGTCTACACAGAAGTTACCCTAAAGGATTTGCGAGCAGCAATGGATTGATCGACTATGCCTCAACTCTTGTACGCGCACGACCTCCGCTCTAGAACCCTGCACCACTGGGCATTTGAAAACGAAGGGCCCAGGGGAGAAACATTGAAAAACCGTTAGCGTGAGTGGACGAAAATCCAATATAAAAAAAACTCTACTTTCCTTTAATGCTCTCCCTTAGAGTTTTCTAAGAAAATCCGCATGCAACAAATCATGGACATTAAATAATTAAATCAATCAAATAAATCCCTTGGCTCAAATATAAACAATCATGTGGGGTGTTAACCTCATCCACGAGAAAACCGACCTGCTCTATTCGGGAAGGTCTAATGACCAGCTCCACTGAAGAGGGTCCCCGACCTGCTCTATCCGGGAAGATCTAATGACCAGCTCCACCGGAGAGGGTCCCCGACCTGCTCTATCTGGGAAGGTCTAGTGACCAGCTACCACCAGAGAGGGTCCCCGACCTGCTCTATTCGGGAAGGTCTAATGACCAGCTCCACCGAAGATGGTCCCCGACCTGCTCTATCCGGGAAGGTCTAATGACCAGCTCCACCGGAGAGGGTCCATGCTAGCATACAATCCTTATATCCTTTTTAAAATCCCTTTAAAACCTGTAAAACCTCGTAAAACCTCGTGGGAATAATAAATCGAAAACCCTTTTAAATCCGTGAGCCAAGTTTCTCCTTTTGAAATCATCCCCCTCCATAATCCCAAAACGGTGATAATCATTAAAACCATATCCCGGGAAAATCCTTTAAAATCACGGGAAAGGTATGAACCTCTTTCCCGGCTTGTTTGCCTTTAAAATCCTTAAATCCCATTTTCCCAAATCACCGTAAAACATATAAATGGAGGAAATCATATATGCAGGAGAAATCAATTAAAGTATATGGCATGCAATTTAATTTAAAACAAAGGTCCACTCACAGTACTCATCGCGACCTTCCTCCTGCTCGGAAAGCTCCTCGAGCTAAACCCTCGAACTAACCGCGTAGTCGAGCCCGTCTCACGTTAAATCAGAGACTGTACAAACAAACCATTATATTAGTCTTTACAGTTGACTTGGTCTTTTCCTAGTTTGACCAGGAAATCCTATTTGACCACGTGTTGACCAAGTTCCTTTCTTTTAACAACTTTTCAACAATTAGATTTAATTCCCAATTACCGACCCGACATTTTCCAGTTATCATTTATTTCCGATAATCATAACACTTTACCAACTTAACCAACAACTCAGCTTATACTTAGTCCAACCTTAATATAGCCTATGCTGAACGACAATTATCGGGGTAACCCTAATTACCGGTCATTCCAATTTCTTTACCAAAGCTTTCCAAACCCCTTTCCAAACATACCTTTTACCCCAGGTAGAACCACTTTTACCACAACAGTAATTAAATAACAATTATTCAAAAATCATAGGTAAAATGACCAAAATACCCCTTCACTGTGAAAAACACAGTCGTCGGCCGGCGAGCCTCCGACCGACGATTTCCGGCCATCACTAGCACCGCCTCCTCTTCCACAACAACTTCTCTAACCACAACCCAACTCGAATCAAAGCCTAACTATCTTAAAACAACAATGAACAGTAAAATTCCAAAAATTCATCCCGGAGCTCGATCTCCTTACCTGGCTCGTTATAGGCTGTCTCCTTGCGAATGGAGCTTCCAGGGAGGGCGGCGGTCCTTCCCTTACCCACCAAAATCGGCGCGAAGGGCGGAGGAGATCGACCCAGGTGAGCTCCAACTGTAGCAGTTACTGTTGCAGGCTTCCTCTCCCTCTCCAGCGTTCCTCTGCCACGGATGGCCGCCCAGATCGACGGCGGAGGTGGAGGCGAGTCGACCGGGACCGGTGGCGCGTCAAACGGTGGCCGGTGGAGGGAGAACAGGGATGAGCACAGTGCGGAAGGAAGAGGAAGTCGCGCCCGAGGAGGAAGAAGGGGAAAAGAAGAAAAGAAAGGAAAGAAAGGAAAGAGAGGAAACCGAGGGAAAAGAAGGAAAAAAAAGGAAAGGAGAGAAAAATGGAAAGTTTCCTGAAACGGAAACTTTTCTAACTCCTTTACCATTTTTCTTTCTTCTTTAAAATAGGAAGTCGTCACCCAAATAAAATTCACCGAAATTTTCTAATTATCTTCTCAAAATCTACTCTCTGAGAATTTAATTACCGACACTTTTCCAAAATAGATACGGTAATTTCTAATAGTAGACGGAGAAGATAACTTTTATTAACTTCAAAAGATTCGGGGTGTGACAATTCTCCCCACCTTATAAAAAATTTCGTCCTCGAAATTTCTATACTCAAAGTCCAATACAGTGGGGGATAGTACCACTTAAAATAATAATATTGTTCTCCAATGTCAACTTCCTTCTGAGAACTCTTCTGAGACGCCTCACGAAAAACATTGTCAAAAGCCTAAACACCTGCCCTTTACGATCAACATCCTTACTGATCCTCCTTATAAGCCAATTCCCAGTACTAACCAGACGTCTATTGACATAGAATGTAAGGTAGTAAACTTATTCTCGTAACAAGGATATACGTGACACTAGGCATCCATTAACTCTAAGGATTCCCAACATATTCCTCAAACTCATGTAACCTTGTCACATGTCACATTTAACCAACGTAGTACTCTTTCCTACGTGGATGATAACCTCCAATACTCCCTCATTTTCTAACACCCGACCACTCTTCTCAGGTCAAAACTAAAGCATCTAAAGTCTTACCGTGGATCACAATGATTTTCTCTTGAATCATTGATTAACTGATTCACCGAATTCTTACTGTACTTCATCTCATTTATGAGGTGGAATACGACACCGCCAATCACTGATCCACCATCTGTAATCCTCGCGAAAATCACTATTGTTTTTCACCAAAAGATAACAAATTCTGTCATGCGCTGAAAACATCCTTTGGCAACAATTCCCTGTTGCCTATACCGGATTATAACCATATCCTAGAAAATCCAACCGCACAACATAATAACTTCGACCAATAACCAACCTCCTATCCCTACTCGTTAAGCCAAACAAACACTAACAACTGTCATTACCAACCGCATGTGACGTCGTCACGATACCGCTAGTAAACATTCTGATTCAATAACACCTCGCTTGTCACGAGTAAAATTTCTTCAAGAATATTCGTATTTTTTCGTTGAACTTTAGATGTCAGCTCACACATTCCCTATACAGGA
This sequence comes from Comarum palustre, assembly GCA_951800085.1. Lineage (NCBI taxonomy): Eukaryota > Viridiplantae > Streptophyta > Magnoliopsida > Rosales > Rosaceae > Comarum > Comarum palustre. The sequence goes on from OX637583.1 coordinate 232,577, forward strand.
AATGATTACCACGCCTGAGGAGTAGGGTTCCATGCCACTAATGGATTTAAATCCTCTAGTAACACAATACAACGTGGAGTCAAAACTAATGACAACAAGTCCACGAGAAAACCATGACGACTTGTGTTACACGAACCATCACCACATTTGAACAATGCTCCCTGATCTGGTTTACGCTTTCTATAAACCATTCTGTCAAGTTGTCCTGTTGTAGAGTAATTGTCCTCCCTTACTCTTTCGTTACTCAAACCACTTGCACACACAGGACATGAGTTGCCATGAATTTTAGCGTAAATCCACAACCATAGCCTTTAAATCAGGGAGATCCAAAAGCTCCTGACATCGAGATCCAACAATACTTACTCCTCGCGTGAAGACAAATTGTCAGGCTTCACACTGCTTACAAAACTATTCTGATCGGATAAATCTTGATTTTACCAACAAACAGATCATTAGAGTCGCCAACTCGATCATCACCTTTTGGGGTTACAGCATACTTTACCACTGGTAATACATTACCGTACAACTCATAGGTGAGGTGCCACCGACCTCCCTATCTTTTATCTTAACCTGGAATGATGCATAGTGCAGAACTTGCACTTCAACCATAACTGTGCGTCTAATAAACAATATCCGCATCACAATCTGGGATAGACTTACCATTAAAAGAATTCCAGAGCCATACCCGCTCAACAAGGACATTCCATTCCCAGATGCCTCCATTACCACATCGTCCGGTAATAACCGACAACTTTGGACATTTAACCAGATCGAACGTCTATATAAAATTTAGTGCCACTGGTGCACACCCAAAGAAACCCCTGATCAAAGCATCGGGAATTAATTCCACACCGAACTAAGCCATATTGATCACCGAGCATCCAGTTATCAAGGCACAACTTAACAAATGTCATCACCGCACTGGGCGCGTGAACATCACAGGGTCAAAATACCACTTCAGATCCTAGATTACAAGATCCACCGCCACACGTTAACATCCCCTTAGATCATAACTTAATCTGAACGTGGCTTCAACACTCAACGATTTCTAATAAAGTGTTGCTCAACTTAGCAACATACCTTACAATCTTAGTAACAATTATTACCAAACTTAGACTCTGTTTATAGGTGGAACCTAATATTTCACCTTTACCGGGTTACAATTAAATGTGAAGCCACTCTGGGCCCTTTGTCTGGGCCCAATTCGCCATAAAGCTGAGTAAAGCAAGGGAAACTACTCCCACATTGGAAAAGGACAAGAATGCTGTCTTTGGTGCTACTATAAATACCGGCACATGCCTCCCCATAAAGGTACGATGAAACTTCTTGACTATTCCCGAGTTTTATGCTTAGCTGACAGTGTCTAACTTAAGCATCGGAGTGGCTTCCCTCGGTAAACCCGGGGACGCCTCTTTGACGTGTTTGTTCTTTACACAGGAAAACTCGGAGTACAGGGAAGTACGCTATTTCTGGAGCCGTGCCACCCGCCAAAGGGACCACGAGCCACCCGGAAACAATTGGTGCTCTCGTTGAGAGTCGAACTCAAGACCCTCTCGCTTAATATTTTAAAGAACGATGATGGAAATGCCAATGAGACGTCAGCCAGACTCGCTGATGTGATACCCCAGAAGGGAGTCCTCCGGGTTATGGAAACCCGCTACCCTCCCACCCGCTTGATAATAGGTACCAAGTTATCTACAACTATCCAAGTTTATTATATTTTGATGTTATATATATAAAGCCTTTCAGGCCCACATAAAACCCGGCCGGGTTATGTCCATCAATCAGTTTGTTGAGTGAATGCAGGCGATCTCCATTTGACATGAAATATTGCAAGCCTTTCACGGCCTTATTTCATGGTCAAAACTTGGCAAGCTCCGATAAATCTCCGATAATCTCCGGTAATCTCCATTTGACATGAAATATTGCAAGCCTTTCACGGCCTTATTTCATTGTCAAAACTTAGCAAGCTCCGATAATCTCCGGTAATCTCCATTTGACATGAAATATTGCAAGCCTTTCACGGCCTTATTTCATTGTCAAAACTTAGCAAGCTCCGATAATCTCCGGTAATCTCCATTTGACATGAAATATTGCAAGCCTTTCACGGCCTTATTTCATTGTCAAAACTTGGCAAGCTCCGATAAATCTCCGATAATCTCCGGTAATCTCCATTTGACATGAAATATTGCGAGCCTTTCACGGCCTTATTTCATTGTCAAAACTTGGCAAGCTCCGATAAATCTCCGATAATCTCCGGTAATCTCCATTTGACATGAAATATTGCGAGCCTTTCACGGCCTTATTTCATTGTCAAAACTTGGCAAGCTCCGATAAATCTCCGGTAATCTCCATTTGACATGAAATATTGCGAGCCTTTCACGGCCTTATTTCACTGTCAAACTCGGAAAGCTCCGATAATCTCTGGTAATCTCCTTAACTTGAAATATTGCAAGCCTTTCACGGCCTTATTTCAGTCTTTGAAAGTCCTAACGGACCCGTAAAGCCCTAGCGGCACCATTTTTATTAACATGCCAAACCGGCATTATATGTGTAAATTTTATCACATTTGCATATTTTGCATCAGATTACCGTGTTATTTGGCAGGAAGCCCTTGGAAGTCCTAACGGACCCGTAAAGCCTTACCGGCCCTATTTTCACTTTATAATGTTAACATGCCAACCCGGCACTATGTGTGAATTTTGTCAACACTTGCAGGTTATGCATCGGGTTGAAAGTCCTTATGAACCCGTTATGCATCGGGTTGGAAGTCCTAACAGACCCGTAAAGCCGTAGCGGCCCTTGAAAGTCCTTATGGACCCGTAAAGCCTTAGCGGTCCTATTTTTATTTAATCACATTAAACATGCCAAACCGGCAATATGCGTAATTTTTTTTATATTATGCATCGCATTACCGTGTTATTTGACAGGAAGCCCTAACGGACCGGTAAAGCCCTACCGGGCCTATTGTTATTTTATGACGATAACATGCCAGACCGGCACTATGTGTAAATTTTGTCTACACTTGCGAGATATGCATCAAATTAACGTGTTATTTGACAGGAAAAATTATGCCAACAGCTTGAATGCTTTTATTCTAAAGTCAGCTACAAGGTAGAAAGCCGCTACAAAAATAAATACTAGTCTACAAAAGCAAAGACAAATCCTCCGAGAGAAGCTCCAGCTCATAGCACTACAGACCCGCTACCCCGGCCAGTGCTCGACTCGCCACGTCCCCCCCGGGGCCGTATGGTGAACTGTCCTCCACGGGGTAGTGGTCGGTTTTGAGGACCACCCACAATCCCACCACGGGAAGTACCTCTCCGGGCTGCTGAAGAGCGAACCGGAGGACTCCGAGCCGGGTTTGCAGGAGCCCTAGGGTTAGCAGCCATGGCAGGAGTCGACCGGGAGGTGCCTGCAGCCTCGTCGGGTCTGACATAACCTTGGTGACCATCATACCCGGCTTTGTCGAGCCAGCCTTGGCGAATCCCGGCGCTAACAATTTCGGCTCGAGCCTCAGCCCTTGCCGATCGCAGCTTCAGTTCAAACTCGGGACTCGCCAGAAACTCGGAGACAGCAGAGTCCCTGGCCCGGGAAACAGCCTGCACCAACTCCCCTTTCTGCTGCTCCAAAGAAGTCACTTGTTGCTGCAGCGCTTGATTCTGTTGGGTAAGCTGAGCAATGGCGGCGTCTTGAGCACACCGGTCCTCCCGGTGACCCTCGATGACTCTCTCCAACTCCGAGTTCTTGGCCACCAAGTCTGCTATTTGTCCTTCTGCCTTGGCCTACAAAGCCGGTATGAACTCCGGTCGTCTTGCCCCCGAAAAGCCCACAGCATCCTCCGGATCCTCTTCTCCATCACCGGCTCCAGAGGAATGTCGGGGACATCTGCAACACAAACAACATAATTATAACCCGGGATAGAGAAAAGAAAGAAGAATCCGGAGAGAGAAGGACTCACTCATCAGTGGCTGGAAGTCACCCGGTACTTGAAACGCGTATCCCGGGTCTTGAAAGTTTCTTATCAAGAAACTTTTCTCCCTCCAGGTCCGGCTCACGGAGGTTGGCAGGTCCTCGACGATCTTCTTGAAAACCGCTTTGGACTTCAGTTGGATGGTCCCGCTGAAACCCGCCTTCCGGGAGTACTCGGCCCGGTACATGGCGTGTAACTCGTGATAGGTCGGCATCTGCTGCTTCAACACCTTGTACATAACGCACAACCAGAGTAGCTGCCTCCACATGTTCGGTCCAACTTGCCCGATTGCGAAGTTGCTCGCAGCTAAGAGATACTGCACCTCTACCTTTAGCGGGAGTGAAAGGCTGCGGCGTAGCTGATACTCGTGGCACAGCGTCCACCCATCCCCGGGAGCGAAGAACTGGTCCTCGGGTTCTAAGGGCCGTATTTCAACAGACTCGGGGATTTTCTAGTTGCTCCTTAGCTCCACGATCTCCTCCGCTGTCAGTGTGTACCCGGGAGGGTCGAGAGCGGTCCCATCAGTGAAGGTTACAGAGGCAAACTCGGGGACGTGAGTGTCCATTGCTTCGTTGGCCATCTGCAAAACACAAAACACGGGGATGTCAACAGAAACCCAGATAACCCGGTTAAAACCCCACAACGCAGAAACCCAGAAAAACCTTCTTCGGAACCCAGAAACAGTACAAAAGTCATTCCGAAACACACAACAAGGAAGGGGAGAGGACCCATACCTTATGTTTCCGGGTAAACTCGTGGCCCCTTTAGCGGGTTGCACGGTTCCAGAAATAGCGAACTTCCTTGTACTCCGAGTTTTCCTGTGTAAAGAACAAACACGTCAAAGGGCGTCCCCGGGTTTACCGAGGGAAACCACTCCGATGCTTAAGTCAGACACTGTCAGATAAGCAGAAAACTCAAGAGTAGTTAAGGAATTGTCCGTCCCCTTACCGGGAGGTCCTCACCGGTATTTATAGTAGCATTAAAGGCAGCACTTTGTATTTTTCCAATGTGGGAATGAACTCCCTTGCTTTGCCTCAACCTTACAATGAACTGGGCCCTGACAAAGGACCCAGAGTGGCTTCTCAAATCTGACTGGCCTTTGACCCTGTAAACAGTACTTCAAGCATAATAAACGATGCATATTTAATAATTGACCACACTTGGTGTTATTTCTTGAATTGTAACCCGGTAAAGGAGAAATATTAGGTTCCACATATAAACAAGTCCCCCAAGTCCTCAGTCAAGGGGTACGCTTGGGTGGGGACTTGAAATCATTTCTTTACCGGGTTACAAGGGTATCATCCAGACCCGGTGTACCCAGTCCCCCAAGTCCGTACGCAAGGGTGCCCCGCAGACACGTTGACTATGGGAACTGAAAATGACGTCTCCGTGTTGTAGTGGGGGAAACTGAAAAGTTTTCGGTTTGAAGTGGGGGAAAACGAAAAGTTTTCAGTTTTGAAGTGGGGGAAACTGAAAAGTTTTTCGGTTTTGGGACGCGGCATGCGCGACACGTGTCGATTTTCTCGAAAAACCGAAACGTCCCTTCAGTGTACGTCTCTTAACTGTATAAATAGGGGGTGAGGGTGACAGTTTTGTCGTACCTTCGAAATCGAAAACTTTTTCGTGCTTTTGCTCTCGTCCTCTGTTGTCGCTGTGCTTGTTGGATTTCCAAACTTAAATCGACCTCAAAATCCTTTCAAACCCTCACAAGTAAGGTACTGTTTTCTGTTCCGATGTTTTTGAGTGTTTTGGATCGATATTGTGTACTGTTTTCTGGGATCCAAACTGGGTTGCTGCGTTAGTGTGTGCGTTTATCGTTGTGGTCGCCGGGGTTATCTGGGCTTTTGACGATGTTCCCGTGTTTCTTGTTTTGCAGATGACAAACCCCGCAATGGAGGCTCAAGTCCTCGAGTTTGCCTCAGTTACCATCACTGATGGGACCGCTCTCGACCCTCCCGGGTACTCGCTGACCGCGGAGGAGATTGTGGAGCTAAGGAGCAATTGGAAGATTCCCGAGTCTGTTGAAATTCGGACTTTAGAACCCGAGGATCAGTTCTTCGCTCCCGGGGATGGGTGGACGCTATGCCACGAGTACCAGCTACGTTGCGGTCTGTCACTCCCGCTAAAGGTGGAGGTGCAGTATCTCCTGGTTGCGAGCAACTTCGCCATCGGGCAAGTTGGCCCGAATATGTGGAGGCAGCTGCTAGGGTTGTGCGTGATGTACAAGGTGTTGAAGCAGCAGATGCCGAGCTACCACGAGTTACACGCCATGTACCGGGCCGAGTACTCCCGGAAGGCGGGTTTCAGTGGGACCATCCAACTGAAGTCCAAAGGGGTCTTCAAGAAGATCATCGAGGACCTGCCGACCTCCGTGAGCCGGACCTGGAGGGAAAAAAGTTTCTTGATAAGAAACTTTCAAGACCCGGGACACGCGTTTCAAGTACCGGGCGACTTCCAGCCACTGATGAGTAAGTCCTTTCTCTCCGGATTCTTCTTTCTTTTCTCTTTCCCGGGTTATAATTATATTGTACGTGTTGCAGATGTTCCCAACATTCCTCTGGAGCCGGTGATGGAGAAGAGGATCCGGAGGATGCTATGGGCCTTCAGAGGTCAAGATGACCGGAGCTCGTACCGGCTTTGCAGGCTGTATGTGTACAGCCGTTGCCGGTTGATGGAGCTTCCAGGTTTGTCTTGTTTCCTTTACAATTTTTGTTGTTTGCATGCTCCGGTCTAACGGGTTCCATCTTTTGTTGCAGCTCTTCTCCCGATGGAGTTCATGAAGCGAAAGAACCCGGGAATATACGACGGCTTCGAGGACAAGGCTGTATGGGCCGGGATCCGGGCGCAAGGCACGGAGGGGCTGGCGTACGATATCGACCAGACATCGAAGGCGGCTTTTCTGCGCCCAGACGCCGAGCAAAGGGAAACTCGGCAGTTCCACGTTGACGTCTCTTACTACAACGAGGTTCCCGCGTACTTGGCTGAGATTCTCGGGCCAGAAGTCTACCCGGAAGGAGAGGAGGTTGAAGGGAATCCCTCGGAGGCGGACGATAACCCGGTATTTGAAGAACCGTTTGCCGATGAGACTGAAGAACCGGTGGTGAGCGCGGTTCCCTCGTCTGTGTTCCCGGGCGAGGAGGAATTTACCGAGGAGGATGACGAAGGGGGTGAAGAGGTTGGAGGGTTAGAAAGGGAAATAGGTAGTAAGAACCCGGAGGGGAGTGAGGGGAGTGACGAGGTTCTTGAAGTGGAGCCCGTGCCTTCTCGCAAGCGTACCCGGGAGGCATCCAGCTCGGGGAGGTCCGAGAGGAGGAAAAGAAGGAAAGAGAGGAAGGAGAGGAGGGAGAGAAAGCAGCAGCGGGACACTACTGAAATAATGGAGGAGTTGGCGAGCGCAGAAATGGCGGACGCGGCCATCCAAAGGATGGTAGCGGATTTGAAGAATTGCGCCGCTGACTCCTATGTCCTGGAGCATGAGGACCCGTTGACTGTAGCCCGGAGGGCGCAGGAGAAGCTGATGCGGGTAAGTTAGTCTTCTGCTTTAACTCGTTCTCTTTTTGTTTTTGGTTCCTTGCACTAACCCGTTGTTTTATTTGTGTAGGCTGTCAGGTTGTCGTACTTGGCGACTGATCGGCTCATAACCGAAGGCATCCCCGAGCGAGAGAGAGTCCTCAGGGATGATCTCCGGGCCGCCCGGGACCAGGTGACGGCGAGTGAAGAAAACCTGGCTCGGGTCCGGGAATTCGCAAGCGCATCAGCGATCGCGTCGAGTGCGAAGTTGGCCAAGGCGGAAGAACACATAGCAGACCTGGTGGCCAAGAACTCGGAACTGGAGAATGTTATCGAGGGTCACCGGGAGGACCGGTGTGCTCAAGACGCCGCGATAGCCCAGCTGACCGAGCAAAACCAGGGGCTGCAGCAACAGGTTACCTCCCTGGAGCAACAAAAAGGAGATTTGCTCCAGGCAGTTTCCCGGGTCAAGGACTTAGCGGTCTCCGAGTTTCTGGCGAGCCCAGAGTTTGACCTGAAGCTGCGGTCGGCCAGGGCTGAGGCTCGTGCCGAAATAGTGAGCGCTGGGATTCGCCAAGGCTGGCTGGACAAGGCGGGTTATGACGGTCATCAAGGTCATGTCAGACCCGACGAGGCTGCAGGCACCTCCCGGTCGACTCCTGCCGTGGCTGCGAACCCTAGGGCTCCTGCGAACCCGGCTCGGAGTCCTCAGGTTCGTTCTTCAGCAGCCGGGAGAGGTGCTTCCCGTGGTGGGATTGTGGGTGGTCCTAGGAACCGGCCACCTCTGCGTAGGGGTCAGTTCATCATACAGCCCCGGGGAGGTCGTGGCGGTTCTAGCACTGGCGGGGGTAGGGGGTCGGCACCGGAGCCTTAGGATGTTTTTCATTTCTGTAACAGATTAGTCTACCTGTAGCGGTTTGCTACTTTTTGTAATTGATATTTTTGAAGTAATAAAATTTTTCCTTCTCGCAATCCTTCCTGTGCCAAAACACGGTAACCTGATAAGCACAAAAATGTACATATAATGCCGGTTTGCCATGTGAATAAAGATAGTGCCGCTAAGGCTTTAAAGGCCGCTAGGGCTTTAAGGATCCGTTAGGAATTCCAACCCGATTCATAACCCGTAAGTGTTGAGAAAATTCACACATATAATGCCGGTTTATGGGAAATAAAAATAGTCCCGCTAGGGCTTTATGGGTTCATAAGGACTTTCAACCCGATGCATAACCTGCAAGTGTTGACAATTCACACATAGTGCCGGGTTGGCATGTTAACATTATAAAGTGAAAATAGGGCCAGTAAGGCTTTACGGGTCCGTTAGGACTTCCAAGGGCTTCTTTGCCAAATAACACGGTAATCTGATGCAAAATATGCAAATGTGATAATTTACACATATACTGCCGGTTTAGCATGTAAGTAAAAATAGTGCCGCTAGGGCTGTATGGGTCCGTTAAGACTTTCAAAGACTGAAACAAGGCCGTGATAGGCTTGCAATATTTCAAGTTATGGAGATTACCAGAGATTATTAGAGATCTATCGGAGCTTGCCGAGTTTTGACCATGAAATAAGGCCGTGAAAGGCTTGCAATATTTCATGTCATGGAGATTATCGGAGATTATCGGAGCTTGGCGAGTTTTGACCATGAAATAAGGCCGTGAAAGGCTTGCAATATTTCATGTCATGGAGATTATCGGAGCTTGGCAAGTTTTGACCATGAAATAAGGCCGTGAAAGGCTTGCAATATTTCATGTCATGGAGATTATCGGAGATTATCGGAGCTTGGCGAGTTTTGACCATGAAATAAGGCCGTGAAAGGCTTGCAATATTTCATGTCATGGAGATTATCGGAGATTATCGGAGCTTGGCGAGTTTTGACCATGAAATAAGGCCGTGAAAGGCTTGCAATATTTCATGTCATGGAGATTATCGGAGATTATCGGAGCTTGGCGAGTTTTGACCATGAAATAAGGCCGTGAAAGGCTTGCAATATTTCATGTCATGGAGATTATCGGAGATTATCGGAGCTTGGCGAGTTTTGACCATGAAATAAGGCCGTGAAAGGCTTGCAATATTTCATGTCATAGAGATTATCGGAGATTATCGGAGCTTGGCGATTAAGGCATACAAGTAGGGCCGCTAAAGGCTGCATTCACTTCAACAAACTCTTTAATAAAACATAACCCGGTAGGGGGATTCATGCATTGTGGGCCTGAAAGGCTTTATATACAACATCATAAACAATAGAATTGGACATTCATAGATAACTCGGTACCTATTTGGGGAAGAGATGCAGATGTTGGGCGTTCCATGGTCGTGGAAGCGTAACTCCATCTGTACCCCGGATGTAAAACGTTGCCGGGCCCACGACTTCAACGATTTCATATGGACCCTCCCATGGAGCTTTAAACCCCGTTGGCTTAGGGATAACTTCCTTCATTACCGAATCCCCGAGTTCGAGTGGGCGCTTGATAACCCGGGAATTGTAGTGTTTAGCCACCTTTTGCTTCTTGTTGATATTTCAGAGATGTGCACGCTCCCGGCGTTCCTCCAGGAGGTCCAGGTTAAGGCGGATGCCTTCATTGTTGGTTTCCCTGTCAAACAGTTGTACCCGGTCACTCGGGACTTCCATCTCTACCGGGATCACTGCTTCAGAGCCAAAGGTCATAAGAAATGGGCTCTCCCCATTGGCTTCTGTTGGAGTTGTCCTTAGTGCCCACAAAACCTCTGGAAGTTTCTCAGCCCATAAACCCTTTGCGTCCTCCAGCTTCTTCTTCAGAACTTGCTTGATGAGCTTGTTAACGGCTTCAGTTTGTCCATTAGTCTGCGGGTGTGCAGGGGAGGCATATAGGATCTTTGTCCCATTGGAGTGTAAGAATTCCCGGAACTCATCGTTGTCAAACTGCGTCCCGTTATCTGTGATAAACGTCTCCGGGATTCCAAACCGGCAAAAGACATTGTTCCAAAGGAATTTCTTAACATTTGCGGTCGTGATCCATGCCAGGGGTTGAGCTTCTATCCACTTGGAATTATAGTCCACTGAGACAATGGCATGTTTGAGCTGTCCCGGAGCTGTGGGTAGAGGCCCGATGAAATCAATCCCCCACATGCAAAATGGATATGGAGAAATTATTACTGATAGTGGGACTGATGGGGCACGGGGAAAGCTTGCAAATCGGTGACATTGAAGGCAGGAATCTACGACGATTCTGGCATCGTGTTCCAAAGAAGGCCAGTAATATCCCATTCTTAGGGTTTTGAAAGCCAGGTTACGGGCTCCAAAGTGATTTCTACATACCCCGCTATGAAGCGACTGCAAAACCCGGTCTCCTTCCTCGGGTGTAATACACTTCAAATCAGGAAAAGTTTGTCCTCGTCTGTACAGTTTCCCATCACGGATACTATACCGCGCCGCTCGAACCCGTAGTCGTTTGGCCGCTACCGGGTCCTCAGGTAGGGTTCCATGTTGGATGAAGTTGATGAACTCATCCATCCAAGACGGTGGCGGGTTTGCCTCTACCGCGAAAATCTCAGAAAAGGAGAGTGAGATGCTTGGTTTCTCCAATGTCTCGACCAGTAAGCTTTTAAACTCGGTATTGGAATCGTCCCCTGTTGCAATCCTAGCCAGGGTATCTGCTCTCACATTATGCTGCCTCGGTATCTGAGTAACCTCAAAGGTGTCAAATTTCTCCAGCAAGAAAGCCGCTAACTTTTGATAGGACGAAAGATGTGCTTCCTTTGCCTGAAATCCGCCGTTAACCTGCTGCACTACCAGCTGTGAATCACTTAGTATGCGGAGATGCCGGGCGCCCATATCTTTAGCGAGTTGGAGCCCTTTGATTAGGGCTTCGTACTCAGCCGTATTGTTTGATGCTTTGAAGTTAAAGCGTAAGGCATAGTCAAACATATTACCCTCCGGGTCTACCAATGTAATGCCTGCTCCACATTGCTTCTGATTGACTGATCCATCTACAAATATCTGCCAACTCTCCGGTTCAGCTTGTGTAGGAAGAGTTTCAGCAACTGTTGAATCTACTGGGATTAACTCGGCAATGAAGTCTGCTGCTGCCTGCCCTTTGATTGCCGTTCGCGGTTTAAAGTGCAAATCATGCTCCCCCAACTCAATTGCCCATTTGACCAGTCTTCCCGAAGTCGCCGGGTTTTGCAGAACCTGCCGTAGCGGTTGGTTGGTGAGTACATGGATGGAATGTGCTTGAAAATAGGGTCTTAACTTCCTTGCTGCTACAACCAAGGCCAGGGCCAGTTTTTCAATATCTGGATAACGAGTTTCAGGATCATTGAATCCTTTCCCAGTATAGTAGACCGGCAGTTCTTCAGAGTCTGGCTTTCTTATCAAGGCACAACTGACAGCCGTTTGAGACACCGCCAGGTACAGATAGAGTATTTCCCCAGGGTTTGGTCTGGATAAAGAAGGGACTGACGCCAAGTATTCCTTCAACTTTTCAAAAGCTTGATTGTGCTCTTCCTGCCATGTAATCCGCTCGCGGTGTTGACTCTTGAGAATTTTGAAGAAGGGGGCACATTTATCTGTTAACCTGGATATAAACCGGGATAAGGCTACCAGCCTGCCAGTAAGTTGCTGAACTTCATTCCTGGTTTTTGGCGGTTGCATGGCCAAGACGGCTTGAATTTTGTCGGGGTTTGCCTCAATTCCCCGAGCGCTGACCATAAACCCGAGAAACTTTCCTCCCGAAACACCGAACACACACTTCTCCGGGTTTAACCTCATCCCCTTGCTCAAAGCAATGTCGATGACGGTCTCCAAGTCATCCGGGTGTTTGCTTGTTTCCCGGCTTTTGACCAGCATATCGTCTATATAAACCTCCATGGTATCCCCGAGTTGGTTTGCAAACATGCCCACTACGAGGCGCTGGAACGTGGCTCCTGCATTCCGGAGTCCAAAAGGCATCACTCTGTAATAATACATCCCCTTGTCTGTTGTAAAAGATGTGTGCTGTTGATCCGCGGGATTCATCGGAACTTGGTTAAATCCCGAGTATGCATCTATAAAGCTCAACTGGGGGTGGCCCGCGGTTGAATCCACCAGTTGATCAATCTTTGGAAGGGGAAAACTATCCTTCGGGCAAGCCTTATTCAGATCTGTGTAGTCGACGCACATCCTCCACTTTCCGTTTGCCTTCTTGACCATCACCACATTGGCCAACCAATCCGGGTATGTTGCATCTCCAATGAACCCGATGTCTTTAAGACGTTTAACTTCCGCTTGAATGGCCTTGTACTTCTCTGCGCAAAATGCACGACGCTTCTGTCTTACCGGTTTAACACCCGGGATAATATTGAGGGAATGCGTCATAACGTCTGAAGAAATCCCGGGCATGTCTGCATATGACCATGCGAACACCTTCTGTTTCCGGGTTAGCAGCTCAACCATTCGGGTTCTGACCTCGGGGTCAAGGCCTGTGCCAATGCAAATCTTCCTCTCCGGGTATTCTTCCGAAATCTGAATCCATTCTGTTGCTTCAATTGGGGCTGGCCGGGGGAACTTGGCAGGATACTTCTGGCTCTTCTTTTGTGCCGTCTTGCTGATGGGCAAAGAATCCGGGTCATCCCTGGGGTCATCGGGTTTGTCAAATGGAGATAGGAAAAAACCGGCCGAAAACATCTCGTGCTGGGACTGAGTTGCTATCGCGTTGCATCTGACAGCGGCTTCTTGGTCTCCGCGAATTGTAACCCAACCCCCGGGTGTAGGCACCTTCATAAGCAGCATGTGACCCGCTATAAAACTTTGTAGGCCCAGAGTGCATCTCTCCCGAGTATGGCATTGTAGGAGGATGGGCAGTCCACAATTATGAAGGGAACTACAATTCTTGTGGACTGGTGCCCGGTTCCAACTGTAACCGTTAGTTGATCAGACCCCAACGGTTGAGTCGTCTCACCTGAAAAACTGATCAATGGCTCGTGGTTCCTATAGAGCTTATCTCGTCCTCTTTTAAACCCCTTATAGCAACTGCTGAACATGACGCTGACAGCGGCTCCCGTGTCTATTAGAACCCTCCGAGTTCTCCAGTGGTCAATCTGAAGAGTGATAATGAAAGGATCATTGTGATGCACTTTCAGCGTGTCTTCAGACTGAGAAAATGACACGGTATCCCAAGGAACCAGCTCCTTGCGGCATTCCTGACGAAGCTGCATTATCTCAAACTCCGGGCCTCTTGGGCAGAGTCTTTTGGCCCGGTGACCAGACACCCCTTGGGTGCCGCCCCCGTGAATCGTCATTATCTCCCCATATACTTCAATCAGGTTGACACCTGTGGCGGGTGACTTATACTGCTGTAACTTGCCGTTCTGGATCATGTACTCAATGGTGTTCCGAAGAGAAAAGCACCGGTCGGTTGTGTGGCCAGACTCGTTGTGATAGGCACAATGTTGCCCGTTGTCCGGCCCTGCCCTTTTGGGAAACTTTCTTTTTGGAGCCGGGGGAACTTCATTCCTATGGCGGTTCCAAATTTCTTCATAGGAGGCAGTCAAGTTGGTCAACACTTCATATCGGGGGATGTAAGTGTTCTTTTCCTCCCGGGTTGGATGTCTTGGGTATGGAGCCTCTCTTGGTTTCTCCCTTGGTCTGTTTGAACTTTTGCCGTAGTATCCCTGACCACTCTTATGCTGCCCTTCCTTTTTCCATCCATCAGCTCGCTGGCTTGTGAACCCGGTGTTCGTCCGGCGTTCCCCGAAGGTGTCGTACTCGGCTTGAGCTTGCCGAGTTACTTCATTAATTAGATCGTCGTAGCACCTGAACCGCTGCTTCCTGAGCTCCACCACAAAGCGGGTTGGTTTGAGCGCCTGTAAGAACGCCTCTGATGCTACTGACTCTTCCAAGTGCCCACACTTGGAAGTCGTGGACAGCCAACGGGTTACAAAAATTTTCAAGCTTTCATCATCCCTTTGCTGGACTTTGAATAACGAAGTGGTGCTTCGGTTGGCACTTGACAGCAGGATAAACCGGGACAGGAACCTCTGTGTCAACTGACCATAGGTCTCTATTGACAAAGCCGGTAACTTGAGGAACCAACTCAATGCCTCCTCACTGAGTGTTTCCTGGAAAGCATGGCATGCTTGGGCGTCTGTGAACCAGGTTGAATCCAACTGAGACTAGAACAACTCAAGGTGTGCATACGGGCACCCCATTCCGGCATATCTCTTAATCTTAAATGGCTTTGCTTCTGGTGGCTTTTTGTCTGCTTGAACCCGTGCGGAGAATGGGCTTGCACGGGTAATAAAGGGTTGGTATTGTTGTGGTCCCGTTCCCGAGTTTAGGCGCTGCTCAAGTTGGGTCACAGTTTGTGTCAACTGTAACAGCAGCTGGGTCTGGGCATCTGCTGGGGGAAGTGGTTGATTTAACAACGGCTCTGGGGGTGGAGGAGGTCCTGTAAGATTGTGATTAAACAAAGGATTGGAGAGATGGATCATTTGTGGATTTGGGTTAGGGTTAGGGTGGGCAGTGGTTGGGAGAATAGCGGGTGGTATGTATGCACTGTCAAAAGTTCGCGGGTTTCCACAACCCGGAGGATTCCCTTCTGGGGTGATGATATCAGCAAGTTTGGCTGACGTCCCCATGGCATTCGCTCTTTGAGTTAAGGTTGCTTGAAGAAGCCCATGCTCGGCCTGGATAGTCGCTAACTGCTCCCTTACCGTTATTAACTCGGCATGTTCTCGAGTAGATTGCTCCTTTTGAGCGAGAAAGTCCTTTTTCAAGAGCTCGAATGCTGCTGCCAAATCTGTTTGGCCAAACTGGGTCCCGGAGGTCCCTGGGTTATCATCCCCTGAGAAATTAAGCCTTCTAGTTGGATCTTGTTCTCCTGCCATTTCCACCGTCCTTCGAAATACGAATTGGGAGGTCCTGAGTTCGACTCTCAACGAGAGCACCAATTGTTTCCGGGTAAACTCGTGGCCCCTTTAGCGGGTTGCACGGTTCCAGAAATAGCGAACTTCCTTGTACTCCGAGTTTTCCTGTGTAAAGAACAAACACGTCAAAGGGCGTCCCCGGGTTTACCGAGGGAAACCACTCCGATGCTTAAGTCAGACACTGTCAGATAAGCAGAAAACTCAAGAGTAGTTAAGGAATTGTCCGTCCCCTTACCGGGAGGTCCTCACCGGTATTTATAGTAGCATTAAAGGCAGCACTTTGTCTTTTTCCAATGTGGGAATGAACTCCCTTGCTTTGCCTCAACCTTACAATGAACTGGGCCCTGACAAAGGACCCAGAGTGGCTTCTCAAATCTGACTGGCCTTTGACCCTGTAAACAGTACTTCAAGCATAATAAACGATGCATATTTAATAATTGACCACACTTGGTGTTATTTCTTGAATTGTAACCCAGTAAAGGAGAAATATTAGGTTCCACATATAAACAAGTCCCCCAAGTCCTCAGTCAAGGGGTACGCTTGGGTGGGGACTTGAAATCATTTCTTTACCGGGTTACAAGGGTATCATCCAGACCCGGTGTACCCAGTCCCCCAAGTCCGTACGCAAGGGTGCCCCGCAGACACGTTGACTATGGGAACTGAAAATGACGTCTCCGTGTTGTAGTGGGGGAAACTGAAAAGTTTTCGGTTTGAAGTGGGGGAAAACGAAAAGTTTTCAGTTTTGAAGTGGGGGAAACTGAAAAGTTTTTCGGTTTTGGGACGCGGCATGCGCGACACGTGTCGATTTTCTCGAAAAACCGAAACGTCCCTTCAGTGTACGTCTCTTAACTGTATAAATAGGGGGTGAGGGTGACAGTTTTGTCGTACCTTCGAAATCGAAAACTTTTTCGTGCTTTTGCTCTCGTCCTCTGTTGTCGCTGTGCTTGTTGGATTTCCAAACTTAAATCGACCTCAAAATCCTTTCAAACCCTCACAAGTAAGGTACTGTTTTCTGTTCCGATGTTTTTGAGTGTTTTGGATCGATATTGTGTACTGTTTTCTGGGATCCAAACTGGGTTGCTGCGTTAGTGTGTGCGTTTATCGTTGTGGTCGCCGGGGTTATCTGGGCTTTTGACGATGTTCCCGTGTTTCTTGTTTTGCAGATGACAAACCCCGCAATGGAGGCTCAAGTCCCCGAGTTTGCCTCAGTTACCATCACTGATGGGACCGCTCTCGACCCTCCCGGGTACTCGCTGACCGCGGAGGAGATTGTGGAGCTAAGGAGCAATTGGAAGATTCCCGAGTCTATTGAAATTCGGACTTTAGAACCCGAGGATCAGTTCTTCGCTCCCGGGGATGGGTGGACGCTATGCCACGAGTACCAGCTACGTTGCGGTCTGTCACTCCCGCTAAAGGTGGAGGTGCAGTATCTCCTGGTTGCGAGCAACTTCGCCATCGGGCAAGTTGGCCCGAATATGTGGAGGCAGCTGCTAGGGTTGTGCGTGATGTACAAGGTGTTGAAGCAGCAGATGCCGAGCTACCACGAGTTACACGCCATGTACCGGGCCGAGTACTCCCGGAAGGCGGGTTTCAGTGGGACCATCCAACTGAAGTCCAAAGGGGTCTTCAAGAAGATCATCGAGGACCTGCCGACCTCCGTGAGCCGGACCTGGAGGGAAAAAAGTTTCTTGATAAGAAACTTTCAAGACCCGGGACACGCGTTTCAAGTACCGGGCGACTTCCAGCCACTGATGAGTAAGTCCTTTCTCTCCGGATTCTTCTTTCTTTTCTCTTTCCCGGGTTATAATTATATTGTACGTGTTGCAGATGTTCCCGACATTCCTCTGGAGCCGGTGATGGAGAAGAGGATCCGGAGGATGCTATGGGCCTTCAGAGGTCAAGATGACCGGAGCTCGTACCGGCTTTGCAGGCTGTATGTGTACAGCCGTTGCCGGTTGATGGAGCTTCCAGGTTTGTCTTGTTTCCTTTACAATTTTTGTTGTTTGCATGCTCCGGTCTAACGGGTTCCATCTTTTGTTGCAGCTCTTCTCCCGATGGAGTTCATGAAGCGAAAGAACCCGGGAATATACGACGGCTTCGAGGACAAGGCTGTATGGGCCGGGATCCGGGCGCAAGGCACGGAGGGGCTGGCGTACGATATCGACCTGACATCGAAGGCGGCTTTTCTACGCCCAGACGCCGAGCAAAGGGAAACTCGGCAGTTCCACGTTGACGTCTCTTACTACAACGAGGTTCCCGCGTACTTGGCTGAGATTCTCGGGCCAGAAGTCTACCCGGAAGGAGAGGAGGTTGAAGGGAATCCCTCGGAGACGGACGATAACCCGGTATTTGAAGAACCGTTTGCCGATGAGACTGAAGAACCGGTGGTGAGCGCGGTTCCCTCGTCTGTGTTCCCGGGCGAGGAGGAATTTACCGAGGAGGATGACGAAGGGGGTGAAGAGGTTGGAGGGTTAGAAAGGGAAATAGGTAGTAAGAACCCGGAGGGGAGTGAGGGGAGTGACGAGGTTCTTGAAGTGGAGCCCGTGCCTTCTCGCAAGCGTACCCGGGAGGCATCCAGCTCGGGGAGGTCCGAGAGGAGGAAAAGAAGGAAAGAGAGGAAGGAGAGGAGGGAGAGAAAGCAGCAGCGGGACACTACTGAAATAATGGAGGAGTTGGCGAGCGCAGAAATGGCGGACGCGGCCATCCAAAGGATGGTAGCGGATTTGAAGAATTGCGCCGCTGACTCCTATGTCCTGGAGCATGAGGACCCGTTGACTGTAGCCCGGAGGGCGCAGGAGAAGCTGATGCGGGTAAGTTAGTCTTCTGCTTTAACTCGTTCTCTTTTTGTTTTTGGTTCCTTGCACTAACCCGTTGTTTTATTTGTGTAGGCTGTCAGGTTGTCGTACTTGGCGACTGATCGGCTCATAACCGAAGGCATCCCCGAGCGAGAGAGAGTCCTCAGGGATGATCTCCGGGCCGCCCGGGACCAGGTGACGGCGAGTGAAGAAAACCTGGCTCGGGTCCGGGAATTCGCAAGCGCATCAGCGATCGCGTCGAGTGCGAAGTTGGTCAAGGCGGAAGAACACATAGCAGACCTGGTGGCCAAGAACTCGGAACTGGAGAATGTTATCGAGGGTCACCGGGAGGACCGGTGTGCTCAAGACGCCGCGATAGCCCAGCTGACCGAGCAAAACCAGGGGCTGCAGCAACAGGTTACCTCCCTGGAGCAACAAAAAGGAGATTTGCTCCAGGCAGTTTCCCGGGTCAAGGACTTAGCGGTCTCCGAGTTTCTGGCGAGCCCAGAGTTTGACCTGAAGCTGCGGTCGGCCAGGGCTGAGGCTCGTGCCGAAATAGTGAGCGCTGGGATTCGCCAAGGCTGGCTGGACAAGGCGGGTTATGACGGTCATCAAGGTCATGTCAGACCCGACGAGGCTGCAGGCACCTCCCGGTCGACTCCTGCCGTGGCTGCGAACCCTAGGGCTCCTGCGAACCCGGCTCGGAGTCCTCAGGTTCGTTCTTCAGCAGCCGGGAGAGGTGCTTCCCGTGGTGGGATTGTGGGTGGTCCTAGGAACCGGCCACCTCTGCGTAGGGGTCAGTTCATCATACAGCCCCGGGGAGGTCGTGGCGGTTCTAGCACTGGCGGGGGTAGGGGGTCGGCACCGGAGCCTTAGGATGTTTTTCATTTCTGTAACAGATTAGTCTACCTGTAGCGGTTTGCTACTTTTTGTAATTGATATTTTTGAAGTAATAAAATTTTTCCTTCTCGCAATCCTTCCTGTGCCAAAACACGGTAACCTGATAAGTACAAAAATGTACATATAATGCCGGTTTGCCATGTGAATAAAGATAGTGCCGCTAAGGCTTTAAAGGCCGCTAGGGCTTTAAGGATCCGTTAGGAATTCCAACCCGATTCATAACCCGTAAGTGTTGAGAAAATTCACACATATAATGCCGGTTTATGGGAAATAAAAATAGTCCCGCTAGGGCTTTATGGGTTCATAAGGACTTTCAACCCGATGCATAACCTGCAAGTGTTGACAATTCACACATAGTGCCGGGTTGGCATGTTAACATTATAAAGTGAAAATAGGGCCAGTAAGGCTTTACGGGTCCGTTAGGACTTCCAAGGGCTTCTTTGCCAAATAACACGGTAATCTGATGCAAAATATGCAAATGTGATAATTTACACATATACTGCCGGTTTAGCATGTAAGTAAAAATAGTGCCGCTAGGGCTGTATGGGTCCGTTAAGACTTTCAAAGACTGAAACAAGGCCGTGATAGGCTTGCAATATTTCAAGTTATGGAGATTACCAGAGATTATTAGAGATCTATCGGAGCTTGCCGAGTTTTGACCATGAAATAAGGCCGTGAAAGGCTTGCAATATTTCATGTCATGGAGATTATCGGAGATTATCGGAGCTTGGCGAGTTTTGACCATGAAATAAGGCCGTGAAAGGCTTGCAATATTTCATGTCATGGAGATTATCGGAGATTATCGGAGCTTGGCGAGTTTTGACCATGAAATAAGGCCGTGAAAGGCTTGCAATATTTCATGTCATGGAGATTATCGGAGATTATCGGAGCTTGGCAAGTTTTGACCATGAAATAAGGCCGTGAAAGGCTTGCAATATTTCATGTCATGGAGATTATCGGAGATTATCGGAGCTTGGCGAGTTTTGACCATGAAATAAGGCCGTGAAAGGCTTGCAATATTTCATGTCATGGAGATTATCGGAGATTATCGGAGCTTGGCGAGTTTTGACCATGAAATAAGGCCGTGAAAGGCTTGCAATATTTCATGTCATGGAGATTATCGGAGATTATCGGAGCTTGGCGAGTTTTGACCATGAAATAAGGCCGTGAAAGGCTTGCAATATTTCATGTCATGGAGATTATCGGAGATTATCGGAGCTTGGCGAGTTTTGACCATGAAATAAGGCCGTGAAAGGCTTGCAATATTTCATGTCATGGAGATTATCGGAGATTATCGGAGCTTGGCGAGTTTTGACCATGAAATAAGGCCGTGAAAGGCTTGCAATATTTCATGTCATAGAGATTATCGGAGATTATCGGAGCTTGGCGATTAAGGCATACAAGTAGGGCCGCTAAAGGCTGCATTCACTTCAACAAACTCTTTAATAAAACATAACCCGGTAGGGGGATTCATGCATTGTGGGCCTGAAAGGCTTTATATACAACATCATAAACAATAGAATTGGACATTCATAGATAACTCGGTACCTATTTGGGGAAGAGATGCAGATGTTGGGCGTTCCATGGTCGTGGAAGCGTAACTCCATCTGTACCCCGGATGTAAAACGTTGCCGGGCCCACGACTTCAACGATTTCATATGGACCCTCCCATGGAGCTTTAAACCCCGTTGGCTTAGGGATAACTTCCTTCATTACCGAATCCCCGAGTTCGAGTGGGCGCTTGATAACCCGGGAATTGTAGTGTTTAGCCACCTTTTGCTTCTTGTTGATATTTCAGAGATGTGCACGCTCCCGGCGTTCCTCCAGGAGGTCCAGGTTAAGGCGGATGCCTTCATTGTTGGTTTCCCTGTCAAACAGTTGTACCCGGTCACTCGGGACTTCCATCTCTACCGGGATCACTGCTTCAGAGCCAAAGGTCATAAGAAATGGGCTCTCCCCATTGGCTTCTGTTGGAGTTGTCCTTAGTGCCCACAAAACCTCTGGAAGTTTCTCAGCCCATAAACCCTTTGCGTCCTCCAGCTTCTTCTTCAGAACTTGCTTGATGAGCTTGTTAACGGCTTCAGTTTGTCCATTAGTCTGCGGGTGTGCAGGGGAGGCATATAGGACCTTTGTCCCATTGGAGTGTAAGAATTCCCGGAACTCATCGTTGTCAAACTGCGTCCCGTTATCTGTGATAAACGTCTCCGGGATTCCAAACCGGCAAAAGACATTGTTCCAAAGGAATTTCTTAACATTTGCGGTCGTGATCCATGCCAGGGGTTGAGCTTCTATCCACTTGGAATTATAGTCCACTGAGACAATGGCATGTTTGAGCTGTCCCGGAGCTGTGGGTAGAGGCCCGATGAAATCAATCCCCCACATGCAAAATGGATATGGAGAAATTATTACTGATAGTGGGACTGATGGGGCACGGGGAAAGCTTGCAAATCGGTGACATTGAAGGCAGGAATCTACGACGATTCTGGCATCGTGTTCCAAAGAAGGCCAGTAATATCCCATTCTTAGGGTTTTGAAAGCCAGGTTACGGGCTCCAAAGTGATTTCTACATACCCCGCTATGAAGCGACTGCAAAACCCGGTCTCCTTCCTCGGGTGTAATACACTTCAAATCAGGAAAAGTTTGTCCTCGTCTGTACAGTTTCCCATCACGGATACTATACCGCGCCGCTCGAACCCGTAGTCGTTTGGCCGCTACCGGGTCCTCAGGTAGGGTTCCATGTTGGATGAAGTTGATGAACTCATCCATCCAAGACGGTGGCGGGTTTGCCTCTACCGCGAAAATCTCAGAAAAGGAGAGTGAGATGCTTGGTTTCTCCAATGTCTCGACCAGTAAGCTTTTAAACTCGGTATTGGAATCGTCCCCTGTTGCAATCCTAGCCAGGGTATCTGCTCTCACATTATGCTGCCTCGGTATCTGAGTAACCTCAAAGGTGTCAAATTTCTCCAGCAAGAAAGCCGCTAACTTTTGATAGGACGAAAGATGTGCTTCCTTTGCCTGAAATCCGCCGTTAACCTGCTGCACTACCAGCTGTGAATCACTTAGTATGCGGAGATGCCGGGCGCCCATATCTTTAGCGAGTTGGAGCCCTTTGATTAGGGCTTCGTACTCAGCCGTGTTGTTTGATGCTTTGAAGTTAAAGCGTAAGGCATAGTCAAACATATTACCCTCCGGGTCTACCAATGTAATGCCTGCTCCACATTGCTTCTGATTGACTGATCCATCTACAAATATCTGCCAACTCTCCGGTTCAGCTTGTGTAGGAAGAGTTTCAGCAACTGTTGAATCTACTGGGATTAACTCGGCAATGAAGTCTGCTGCTGCCTGCCCTTTGATTGCCGTTCGCGGTTTAAAGTGCAAATCATGCTCCCCCAACTCAATTGCCCATTTGACCAGTCTTCCCGAAGTCGCCGGGTTTTGCAGAACCTGCCGTAGCGGTTGGTTGGTGAGTACATGGATGGAATGTGCTTGAAAATAGGGTCTTAACTTCCTTGCTGCTACAACCAAGGCCAGGGCCAGTTTTTCAATATCTAGATAACGAGTTTCAGGATCATTGAATCCTTTCCCAGTATAGTAGACCGGCAGTTCTTCAGAGTCTGGCTTTCTTATCAAGGCACAACTGACAGCCGTTTGAGACACCGCCAGGTACAGATAGAGTATTTCCCCAGGGTTTGGTCTGGATAAAGAAGGGACTGACGCCAAGTATTCCTTCAACTTTTCAAAAGCTTGATTGTGCTCTTCCTGCCATGTAATCCGCTCGCGGTGTTGACTCTTGAGAATTTTGAAGAAGGGGGCACATTTATCTGTTAACCTGGATATAAACCGGGATAAGGCTACCAGCCTGCCAGTAAGTTGCTGAACTTCATTCCTGGTTTTTGGCGGTTGCATGGCCAAGACGGCTTGAATTTTGTCGGGGTTTGCCTCAATTCCCCGAGCGCTGACCATAAACCCGAGAAACTTTCCTCCCGAAACACCGAACACACACTTCTCCGGGTTTAACCTCATCCCCTTGCTCAAAGCAATGTCGATGACGGTCTCCAAGTCATCCGGGTGTTTGCTTGTTTCCCGGCTTTTGACCAGCATATCGTCTATATAAACCTCCATGGTATCCCCGAGTTGGTTTGCAAACATGCCCACTACGAGGCGCTGGAACGTGGCTCCTGCATTCCGGAGTCCAAAAGGCATCACTCTGTAATAATACATCCCCTTGTCTGTTGTAAAAGATGTGTGCTGTTGATCCGCGGGATTCATCGGAACTTGGTTAAATCCCGAGTATGCATCTATAAAGCTCAACTGGGGGTGGCCCGCGGTTGAATCCACCAGTTGATCAATCTTTGGAAGGGGAAAACTATCCTTCGGGCAAGCCTTATTCAGATCTGTGTAGTCGACGCACATCCTCCACTTTCCGTTTGCCTTCTTGACCATCACCACATTGGCCAACCAATCCGGGTATGTTGCATCTCCAATGAACCCGATGTCTTTAAGACGTTTAACTTCCGCTTGAATGGCCTTGTACTTCTCTGCGCAAAATGCACGACGCTTCTGTCTTACCGGTTTAACACCCGGGATAATATTGAGGGAATGCGTCATAACGTCTGGAGAAATCCCGGGCATGTCTGCATATGACCATGCGAACACCTTCTGTTTCCGGGTTAGCAGCTCAACCATTCGGGTTCTGACCTCGGGGTCAAGGCCTGTGCCAATGCAAATCTTCCTCTCCGGGTATTCTTCCGAAATCTGAATCCATTCTGTTGCTTCAATTGGGGCTGGCCGGGGGAACTTGGCAGGATACTTCTGGCTCTTCTTTTGTGCCGTCTTGCTGATGGGCAAAGAATCCGGGTCATCCCTGGGGTCATCGGGTTTGTCAAATGGAGATAGGAAAAAACCGGCCGAAAACATCTCGTGCTGGGACTGAGTTGCTATCGCGTTGCATCTGACAGCGGCTTCTTGGTCTCCGCGAATTGTAACCCAACCCCCGGGTGTAGGCACCTTCATAAGCAGCATGTGACCCGCTATAAAACTTTGTAGGCCCAGAGTGCATCTCTCCCGAGTATGGCATTGTAGGAGGATGGGCAGTCCACAATTATGAAGGGAACTACAATTCTTGTGGACTGGTGCCCGGTTCCAACTGTAACCGTTAGTTGATCAGACCCCAACGGTTGAGTCGTCTCACCTGAAAAACTGATCAATGGCTCGTGGTTCCTATAGAGCTTATCTCGTCCTCTTTTAAACCCCTTATAGCAACTGCTGAACATGACGCTGACAGCGGCTCCCGTGTCTATTAGAACCCTCCGAGTTCTCCAGTGGTCAATCTGAAGAGTGATAATGAAAGGATCATTGTGATGCACTTTCAGCGTGTCTTCAGACTGAGAAAATGACACGGTATCCCAAGGAACCAGCTCCTTGCGGCATTCCTGACGAAGCTGCATTATCTCAAACTCCGGGCCTCTTGGGCAGAGTCTTTTGGCCCGGTGACCGGACACCCCTTGGGTGCCGCCCCCGTGAATCGTCATTATCTCCCCATATACTTCAATCAGGTTGACACCTGTGGCGGGTGACTTATACTGCTGTAACTTGCCGTTCTGGATCATGTACTCAATGGTGTTCCGAAGAGAAAAGCACCGGTCGGTTGTGTGGCCAGACTCGTTGTGATAGGCACAATGTTGCCCGTTGTCCGGCCCTGCCCTTTTGGGAAACTTTCTTTTTGGAGCCGGGGGAACTTCATTCCTATGGCGGTTCCAAATTTCTTCATAGGAGGCAGTCAAGTTGGTCAACACTTCATATCGGGGGATGTAAGTGTTCTTTTCCTCCCGGGTTGGATGTCTTGGGTATGGAGCCTCTCTTGGTTTCTCCCTTGGTCTGTTTGAACTTTTGCCGTAGTATCCCTGACCACTCTTATGCTGCCCTTCCTTTTTCCATCCATCAGCTCGCTGGCTTGTGAACCCGGTGTTCGTCCGGCGTTCCCCGAAGGTGTCGTACTCGGCTTGAGCTTGCCGAGTTACTTCATTAATTAGATCGTCGTAGCACCTGAACCGCTGCTTCCTGAGCTCCACCACAAAGCGGGTTGGTTTGAGCGCCTGTAAGAACGCCTCTGATGCTACTGACTCTTCCAAGTGCCCACACTTGGAAGTCGTGGACAGCCAACGGGTTACAAAAATTTTCAAGCTTTCATCATCCCTTTGCTGGACTTTGAATAACGAAGTGGTGCTTCGGTTGGCACTTGACAGCAGGATAAACCGGGACAGGAACCTCTGTGTCAACTGACCATAGGTCTCTATTGACAAAGCCGGTAACTTGAGGAACCAACTCAATGCCTCCTCACTGAGTGTTTCCTGGAAAGCATGGCATGCTTGGGCGTCTGTGAACCAGGTTGAATCCAACTGAGACTAGAACAACTCAAGGTGTGCATACGGGCACCCCATTCCGGCATATCTCTTAATCTTAAATGGCTTTGCTTCTGGTGGCTTTTTGTCTGCTTGAACCCGTGCGGAGAATGGGCTTGCACGGGTAATAAAGGGTTGGTATTGTTGTGGTCCCGTTCCCGAGTTTAGGCGCTGCTCAAGTTGGGTCACAGTTTGTGTCAACTGTAACAGCAGCTGGGTCTGGGCATCTGCTGGGGGAAGTGGTTGATTTAACAACGGCTCTGGGGGTGGAGGAGGTCCTGTAAGATTGTGATTAAACAAAGGATTGGAGAGATGGATCATTTGTGGATTTGGGTTAGGGTTAGGGTGGGCAGTGGTTGGGAGAATAGCGGGTGGTATGTATGCACTGTCAAAAGTTCGCGGGTTTCCACAACCCGGAGGATTCCCTTCTGGGGTGATGATATCAGCAAGTCTGGCTGACGTCCCCATGGCATTCGCTCTTTGAGTTAAGGTTGCTTGAAGAAGCCCATGCTCGGCCTGGATAGTCGCTAACTGCTCCCTTACCGTTATTAACTCGGCATGTTCTCGAGTAGATTGCTCCTTTTGAGCGAGAAAGTCCTTTTTCAAGAGCTCGAATGCTGCTGCCAAATCTGTTTGGCCAAACTGGGTCCCGGAGGTCCCTGGGTTATCATCCCCTGAGAAATTAAGCCTTCTAGTTGGATCTTGTTCTCCTGCCATTTCCACCGTCCTTCGAAATACGAATTGGGAGGTCCTGAGTTCGACTCTCAACGAGAGCACCAATTGTTTCCGGGTAAACTCGTGGCCCCTTTAGCGGGTTGCACGGTTCCAGAAATAGCGAACTTCCTTGTACTCCGAGTTTTCCTGTGTAAAGAACAAACACGTCAAAGGGCGTCCCCGGGTTTACCGAGGGAAACCACTCCGATGCTTAAGTCAGACACTGTCAGATAAGCAGAAAACTCAAGAGTAGTTAAGGAATTGTCCGTCCCCTTACCGGGAGGTCCTCACCGGTATTTATAGTAGCATTAAAGGCAGCACTTTGTCTTTTTCCAATGTGGGAATGAACTCCCTTGCTTTGCCTCAACCTTACAATGAACTGGGCCCTGACAAAGGACCCAGAGTGGCTTCTCAAATCTGACTGGCCTTTGACCCTGTAAACAGTACTTCAAGCATAATAAACGATGCATATTTAATAATTGACCACACTTGGTGTTATTTCTTGAATTGTAACCCGGTAAAGGAGAAATATTAGGTTCCACATATAAACACCTTATGAGGATTTGAAGGGGTTTTTGAGATCGATTTGAGTTTGAAAATCAAAAGAAACAGCGACAAAAGAGAGCGAAAGCAAAAAGCACGAAAAAGTTATCGGTTTGGAGGTGAGACAAAACTGTCACCCTCAACCCCTATTTATACAGTTAGGGGCGTGCACTGAAGGGACGTTTCAGTTTCTCGAGGGAAACGACACGTGTCACGCATGCCGCTTCACAAAACCGAAAAACTTTTCAGTTTCCTCCCATTACAACCCGGAGACGTCGTTTTGAATTCTCAACGTACAGAGTGTCTACGGGTTACGCTTGCGTACGGACTTGGAAGACTGGGTACCCCGGGTTTGGTTGCTAACTTTGTAACCCGGTAAAGAAACGATTTTAAGTCCCCACCCAAGCGTACCCCTTGACTGAGGACTTGGGGGACTTGTTTATAGGTGGAACCTAATATTTCACCTTTACCGGGTTACAATTAAATGTGAAGCCACTCTGGGCCCTTTGTCTGGGCCCAATTCGCCATAAAGCTGAGTAAAGCAAGGGAAACTACTCCCACATTGGAAAAGGACAAGAATGTTGTCTTTGGTGCTACTATAAATACCGGCACATGCCTCCCCATAAAGGTACGATGAAACTTCTTGACTATTCCCGAGTTTTATGCTTAGCTGACAGTGTCTAACTTAAGCATCGGAGTGGCTTCCCTCGGTAAACCCGGGGACGCCTCTTTGACGTGTTTGTTCTTTACACAGGAAAACTCGGAGTACAGGGATGTACGCTATTTCTGGAGCCGTGCCACCCGCCAAAGGGACCACGAGCCACCCGGAAACAGACTCGTACCACTTTTGAGTCATCAAGGAAAACCTTTCCTAGTTCCACCGCAATACATACTCACCGAAATGTTGACAATTTCGAGAGTCACCTCCAATGATCTTTCTTGCTACTACTCTACACTCGTGGCGCCAAGAACTGCCGCTAGGTCAATAATTCCTAACAAATAGGGTCACTACTCAAATGACCAATGACCATAGCATTGCCAACAATACTTTAATCCTCTCAGGATTTCCTTAAATTAACCTCAATAATTGATATTCCAGATCTAATCCTTATTCCCCATATCAAAATTGAGAATATTTCCTGTCACTGCAGTGGATGTAACTTATGAACCCCAAACATGACTAAGTACACCTTCGGTTACAATACTCGATTAAACCACAGCCAGTGAGTGCACAAATTCTCATGCCATCAAGCTCAGTTAATCACCCTCGACGAAACCAAGTGTCATAATGGACGACTTTGGTTGCAGGTTGAAGCTTGGGCAACTACAACCTTCTCTTCTACTCAATGATTCAATAGACCCTGCCCCACTGCTGTCACTTCACCCTTTCCGTGCATTTATCTCAGAAAACATTCGACCACCTACTAACGACATTTAATAATCTCGCTAACCATCATAAAAGTCGGAGTAACTATCAATGACCCACTTCCGACATATACTTAAACTGTTAGACCATTTAATTGACGTTTTGCACAAAACTTCTAATCAAACGTCCTTAATCTCCGTTCTCAATAAATGGAACTCTCATGACACATTCTTAAGATGATGTCATCATCAGGCTTAGTCACTTACCTGGTGTCATTTTGACCACACACAGCTTTACAACATAATTACGCCTTGCCCGCATGTGCTACCCAAATTTCACTTTACCACTTCCCTACACAAGAGGGTACACGTGCTCATGTGGGGTATACCCATGTACATCTTCAGCCGTTGAAACCGTGTCGTTTGCACAACGACCGGTTCCTACGCCACAATTAATACAAAGTCAATCAAGACTCGTATCACTATCTCCGGTACCCCAAGCACTCTAGGTCCATGACCCGGTGGTCTGTTGCCACTTCCAACATGTTCCTTTAAATTTCGAAACCAATTACCTTTAGCTACAACTGGTAACACTCGCTCGATCTGAAAATTGAACTCTAACACAGCCAACCTGGAGACCCCTCCACAGGTGTACTAACTGAAATACTTTGACCACAGGTGGATAACTCACCTTATGGTTCATAGGAGCCCCAAGATCTGGTGACACGATTTAATTTCTGCCTCCATGATAAATGGCCCAATGATCATTGTCACCAACCATTCAAATCACGCTTGGACTCACCAACAAATTAAACCTTCTAGTACCCCAATCATGGGTGGCTGGAGCGAAGAGAATCTGGTCGTAGCTGACGACAACAATGTCAGCACCAAGGTGACCCAAACCATCAGTTTCAGTGGTTGTCCCTTCAAGCATCAAGTGACCAAACTAGCCTTTACTTCCTTAACATTTTCCAGTAGTGTCACATCATGGACTCGTCACCAGAAACAAGTCCATTAGTCCCAAAATGACTACACTCAATTTCCTTGAGTCATTCCACTTTCATATGTCCGTTGGTTTCTCCAAAACCACACTAATGATGAACCTCAACAAAGTCGTGACAATCGTCAAAACTAAATATTCATCCTCACTGACTAATCGCGCTAGGCGACTTCAGTTCCTTTTTCTATGGCAGGATGCAATCTCTTTCATTAACTCGTACGACTCTCCACTACTAAGAGTCTCATAACTCGAACACCAAGGCCTCGCCTTAGGTTTCTACAGCATCCCTGTCAACAACCATGACAGCATTCCAGGTGTGAATTAACAGTTTCACCACCGAATACTCACACATAATGCTCAACGTTAAACAACGTGAGTTTCCAGCTCGATCCCCAACTCAAATCTCAATTAATCCATGGGGAACTCATAAAAGTAAAAACGTAACTGATAGGAGCCTAAAAGGTGACGTTATTATGTGCTAAACACTCTTGTTTATGCTTTGTTGAGTCTATTTAGGTTAAGATTGAGTCATAATATAGTTTAATGTTGTTTTGGAAGAGTTTTTGGTAAAATGTGCTAAAGTGTTGAGAAAATTGGCTAAGTGTTAAAAGTGTGATTTCAAGGATTTTGTAAGAGCGTTCGCAGTGTCTTAAACATGGTGGAAGTGCATGAAAAATTGGGAATATAATCTTTGGTTGCTGAAATACATTGTGTTAAAATTTCAGGTCAATTGGAGCACGGGAAGACCTTGCGAACGATGCCAGAGTTGGCAGTCCGAGAAAAGAATGTTCCAGGGACTGAAGAAGTTTCGCTGCTACTGTGTCTGATCTTTCGGGGGCTGTATCTGACGCAATACTTGTAACTGGAAAACGTGCCATATACCATTTGAAAGGTCGTCGAGTCTAGTTTCTCTGGGACTTGGAATCACGGCAATTGAAGCACTACAGAAGGAGATATGCTGGAATTACTAAGGCAAGGTCATGCTGTCGAAAACTGCAGTATTTTCCTGGATGCATCAGGAAAGTTTCTTTGGACTTTTTAAATTACAATTTCGACAATCATGGACCTTGGGGCTTGATGGACATGTCTATATGTGTTTAATGAAGAACTTCAAGCTGAAGATTCATCAAAGTGGCTGGCGAAGTGAAGGGAGAAAAGAGAAGCACATGACTTGCACATGGGAATAACCAAATCCACCTTGGTTTGGGATTGCTTTAGGGCCGATCCAAACCCTAGTTTTTCCCCTATAAAAAGCCTTGTAATCGCATGAGAAAAGGTATCATCAACATTGCAAAACTCAGCCGAAGCCAAAGCAGCTGCCGAAAATCCCATCACCATTCAAAGACCCCAATTCCGATCTTCATACTTCATCCTTTGATCCGAAGCACGTAGCCGAGGATCTCCGTGCACTTGAAGAATAGACCACGTAGGAATATTTTAAAGTGTATTCATCTGCTATTTTCGAATTGGTATGTCTTTGTTATGGTTGATATTTAGGTTTTTGTTTAAGTACGATTCAATTCTTGTCTATGAGATATTAAGTACTTTTGAATGATGTAAGAATTATGGTTTTTAGTTTTTAATCAATGATTTGAAGTTTATGCCGATAATTCTAAGTGTTTGGTTTTATTAATTTTCGATTTGCTTCATAATATTAACGTGTGATTAAGACAAGTAGTTGATGTTGCATTAGTTAATCCTTCAAAGAATTACACGACTTTGATACACGTAGTGGATAGGTTGATGTGTTCTTTGTTGTGTTCGAAAATTACATGCTAGAATTGGATTTAGATGGTGCTAATGAACATGTTAGTTTATTTGTGTGATACGTAATTGCATAAGTGAATTAGTATGTTAGAATTCGTGTTTGATACGTTGAGCATGGATGTGTGAAAGGTTTCGAATGAAACAAGTAGTCGATTTCGAATGCATCTAATGGCTTAGGAACCACGTAGGTACCTAATGTGCATGTTTCGATTCTAGCATGATTTAGGTATTTCGGCATAGATTGATATGAGATTAGAAATTGTTTTCTATATTCTTGCGTTGTGGTTTGGTGTTGGTTTGTGTAATTGTTGATCGATCACATGTATATATGTACAAAAGTAATCTAGGACTTTATTTCATTGCATCTTTCCGAAAATATAAAACTCCAAATCTTTAAAACTCTATGTTTATTTCGACAACTTTGATTAGATTAGATGGATCTACCCTGTGGTTGGATCCCCGGTTTAGAACGATACCCTTACTTGCTTTATACGATGACAATGACTGTGTACAGGGTTAATTGATGCGTGTGCAAATACGAACTATCAAATGGCGCCGTTGCCGGGGATCCTTCGGGATCCTCAATCTTTTTTATTGTCGAAATTTGCATTGTATATATGTCTATATGTGAATATTTGTATAGTTGGTTCGATATATATATATATATTTGTGTGCTTTTGTAATTATAAAGATTGGTGCCATGTATGATTGTTGAAATGCTTTTGTAACTAGAATAGTTAATTGTTTTGATTTTAATTTCATTCTCATGTATTCTAACGTGATCTTGGCCAATTGGTTTTTCAGGTGCTAGACGTGCATGCTACCCCGCGCTACTCGTTCATCTTCACAAGGAGATCTTGTTCCTTTGAATCCGGAGATTAACCGTGTTTGCAGAAAACAAAAGAAGACACAAAAGGCAGCAAGTAGTAGCACGGCATCACCTCGAGAACTTGCAGATCAAGAACCACCATCCCCATTCCGAATTCAGTCCGAGGATTCTTCATCCGGATCCGAGGCAGAGACCGAGCAAGCTTTTGAGAAAAATCAGTCCAACTTTGTCATGGCCAACATGCCACTCAAAGATGCTTTCAACCCCACTACTCCAGCTTCACCATCATGCATTTCTGTTACAGTGCCGGATCAAGCTCACTTCTCTATTCCAGTTCAGCTACTTGGGCAACTGCCGAAGTACTCAGGCTCAGCCATGGAGGATCCGAATGTGCACTTGAGGGAGTTTCTTGACATCTGTCAACTCCAAGCCATCACCCACCTGCCTTCAGACACTTTGAGGTTACTTTTGTTTCCATTCACCTTGAAGGATGACGCCAAGCGTTGGTTGTACTCTTTGCCTTCAGGAGTGGTTACAACTTGGGATGACATGACCAAGAGGTTCTTAAAGCAATTCTTCCCCGCTCAACTCACTAAGAAACTTAGGAGGGAGATTCAGAATTTCACTCAGAAGGATGGAGATACTTTTTATGAGGCTTGGGAGGAGTTTCAGGAGCTTCAGCGCAAGTGTCCACACCATGGAATCAGTTTAGATGAGTTGGTTCAGTTTTTCTATGAAGGATTGGACAATGCCAACAGAGGTATGATCGATTCTGCTAGTGGATGCACATTTATGAACAAGACCGGAACTCAAGCTTATGCTTTGATTGAGGACTTGGCGGATAACAATCGTCAATTTAGTACCAAGAACTCAAGGAAGACAGCAGGAGGCCGAAGTGGAGGCGTGTATGACGTGGGAGCTCGGAACCAAATGATCACCATGGAGAGGAAGCTCGATGTCTTGGTAAAGGCCATGGCCGGTTCGACTATTGGTCAACAAACATGTGGAATTTGTTCAATGACAGATCATAATACGGATTCATGTCCGAATGGTGCATTGAGCGAGGAGGAGTTGAATTACATGGGACAACAGAGGCAGAAGTATGACCCTTACTCGAACACCTACAATCCTGGACTCAGAGATCATCCCAACTTTCGTTGGAGTAATGGTGCTCAACCGAACAATGCTCAAGCTCAAGGACCTCGTCCTTCAGGTTTGTTTGTGAGGCCTCAGGTACCTCAAGGTTTTGTTCCTAACTCTTCTAATTTTGTGCCTAATAATGCTAGTTTTTCTACTCCAAATTATGATGAACTCTTGAAGTCCCTTGCTCAAGGGCAACAGAATTTAACATCTGCAACTCAAGCTTTAGTGACAGGTCAACAGGCTAATTCTAAAGAGATCACGGAGTTAAAGAAGCAGATGGGACAAGTTATTGATTTCATGGGTAAAATTCATGAAAGTGGTAAGTTGCCGGGACAAACTTTGCCAAACCCAAATGCAGGACAATTCAAGGTAGTTGCAACTCGGAGTGGGAGAGTTTTTGAGGAGCCATTGTTGAAGAAGTTGGGGACTTCTAAAGGAGAAGGTGTTGAGCTGTTGCAAGAGGAGGAAGATGAGAATGTAGAGGAGGTTTTTGTGGAGCAAAATCCGGCAGCAACCCTGCCAGGAGCCGAGCAGCAAGGCGGCGGTCAGAGGGGCAGTCCGGCAGACTTTTCTACCGAGTCCGAGAAGATACAAGGTGGTGAGGCCGTGCCTCACCCTCATGCAGTCCCTGCTGATCCAAAAGGTGCAAAGGAAAAAGGTAAGTCTTCTAGTTCTAGTGGTTTAGTTTCATCTAACATCCATACTCGATACCCTTTCCCAAACAGGTTTGCAAAATCAAAGCACGATGAAGCTGATCGTGCAATGGTTGAGTTATTCAAGAAGGTGGAAGTGAACATGCCATTGTTGGAGTGCATTCAACAAAATCCTAAGTATGCTAAATTTTTGAAAGAGTTGTGCACTAACAAGAGGCTTCCACGAGAGAAGGATGTGGCGGTTATGAATGAAACCATCTCTGCGGTTTTTCAAAGGAAACTACCACCAAAGCTTAAGGATCCAGGGAGTTTTTCTATTCCTTGCACTATTGGCACTCATAGTTTTGACAAGATCATGTTAGATCTAGGTGCATCTATTAATGTCATGCCTTCTTATCTTTATGCGGACTTAGGTCTAGGTGCATTGAAAAAGGATGATATTATTATTAGACTAGTTGACTGTTCTAATACAATCCCTTTGGGATATGTTGAGGATGTTTTGGTGCAGGTTGCTAATCTAACTTTTCCTGCAGATTTCTATGTCATTGACATGGAACCCACAGATGCAGATGACAAGGAAATTCCCATTCTGTTGGGAAGGCCGTTCATGAGGACTGCTAGGACCAAGATTGATGTCCATTCTGGAGAAATAACTTTTGAAATTGATGGCGACATCATTAGTTATAACGTGTTCGATGCTATGAGGTATCCACTTCCCGAAATTTTTCGTGATTCTTTTTCTATTGATGTGGTGGATTCTCTTGCAGAAGAACATGTTGAAATGATAACTCAAGACATCTTGGCTCTCACCCTAGCTAAAGGGATCGGATATGACAAGTTTGGATCAAAAACTTGTACAATGCAGCAAGAGGCCGTGCCTCTTGCTCTCATAGAAACCGCGGCTTCTCTTGAGGTCCCTGCTGAGGTAACCTACTCTCCCTTTAGTCCAATTTTCTCTTCATCTAACAAGTTTCTACCATCCATTGTTCAAGCTCCAAAGTTAGATCTCAAGGTTCTTCCGGAACACTTGAAGTATGTGTACTTGGGAGAGAATGAGACATTGCCGGTTATCATGTCATCATCATTAGAGAAGGACCAAGAGGAGAGATTGATTGCAGTGTTGAAGCGACACAAGACGGCTATTGGATGGACTTTAGCCGACATCAAGGGAATCAGCCCTACTATGTGTGTCCATCGAATTCTTTTAGAGGATGGTGCGAAACCGACCAAGGAGGGTCAACGTCGACTTCACCCACCCATGATGCAAGTTGTGAAGGATGAGGTGACTAAGTTACTTGATTGTGGAGTCATCTATCCTATCTCGGATTCGAGGTGGATTTCGCCGGTTCAAGTTGTGCCAAAGAAGAGTGGGATCACAGTTGTGAAGAATGCGGAAAACGAGTTGGTGCCTCAACGAACCGTGACCGGTCATAGAGTGTGTATTGATTACCGGAAGCTTAATGCTACTACAAGGAAGGACCACATGCCGCTGCCCTTTATTGATCAAATGCTTGAGAGGTTAGCCGGTCACTCATTTTATTGTTTCCTTGATGGATATTCCGGTTACAATCAAATAAGTGTTGCGGAGGAGGACCAAGAGAAGACCACTTTTACTTGTCCATTCAGTACTTTTGCATATCGACGCATGCCATTTGGACTTTGCAATGCTCCAGGTACGTTCCAAAGATGCATGTATCATATATTCTCTGAGTACATAGGTTCTAAGATAGAAGTGTTTATGGATGATTTTTCTGTCTATGGTGGAGATTTCGATTCATGTCTGCATAATGTTGAACTTGTGCTTAAGAGATGTGAGGAAACTAATCTTGTGCTTAATTGGGAAAAATGTCACTTCATGGTTACTCAGGGTATAGTGTTAGGTCATATTGTTAGCTCTAGGGGTATTGAAGTTGATAAATCGAAGATAGATCTTGTGCGTCACTTACCCATTCCCACAAGTGTGAGGGATGTTCGAAGCTTTCTTGGACATGCAGGATTTTATCGCAGGTTTATTAAAGAATTTTCGAAAATAGCAAGACCCTTGAGTTCTCTACTGCAAAAGGAGGTGCCATTCCATTTTGATGAGGAGTGCAAGGCCGCATTCGAGAAGTTGAAGGAATCATTGTGCACGGCACCGATCATGGCGCCACCGGATTGGAGTTTGCCATTTGAGCTTATGTGTGATGCTTCAAATCATGCAGTTGGGGCCGTGCTAGGGCAAAGGAGAGACAAGCAGCCCTATGCCATCTATTATGCCTCAAGGACGCTTGATAATGCGCAACAAAACTACACCACCACCGAGAAAGAACTTCTCGCAGTCATCTTTGCTTTGGATAAGTTTCGTTCTTACTTACTTCAATCTAAAGTTATTGTTTATACTGATCATGCTGCTTTGAAGTATTTGTTGACAAAGAAGGATGCCAAGCCGAGATTAATTCGATGGATTCTGCTCCTACAAGAGTTCGACTTGGAGATCAAGGACAAGAAAGGATGCGACAATGTGGTTGCCGACCACTTGTCACGTTTGGTGCGTGATGAAGATGCCATTGTTATCCAAGAATGTTTTCCGGATGAGCAGCTCTTCAAGGTAAGTGAGGTAAGTGATCCTTGGTATGCAGACATTGTAAATTATTTAGTTACCAAGGATTTTCCAAACTCTATGTCATATCATGCTAGAAAAAGACTCAAGGCACTAGCTAAACATTATGTGTGGGATGAACCTTATTTGTGGAAACATTGTGTAGATCAAATTATTAGGAGGTGTGTTCCTGAAACTGAGCATAAATCTATTCTTAGCTTTTGCCATGAACAAGCATGTGGAGGTCACTTTGGTTAACGTAGGACTGCATTGAAAATACTTGCTTGTGGATTTTTCTGGCCTACTATTTTTCGAGATGCCCATATGTATTGTGCTTCATGTGATAGATGTCAAAGAACAAGGAATTTAGGACCTAGGGATGAAATGCCTATGCAACCTATTATACATGTTGAAATATTTGACTGTTGGGGTATTGATTTCATGGGACCTTTTCCAAATTCTCAGGGTTTTCTGTACATACTCGTTTGTGTTGATTATGTGTCAAAATGGGTGGAAGCCAAGGCCACCCGGACTAACGATTCTCGAGTTGTTGCAGATTTTCTACGTTCTAACATCTTCTCCAGGTTCGGCATGCCGAAATCTATCATCAGTGATGGAGGTTCTCACTTTTGCAACCGGACAATTGAAGCTCTCATGAAAAAGTATGGAATAAGGCATAAGGTTGCTACACCTTATCACCCGCAAACAAGTGGACAAGTAGAGCTTAGTAACCAGGAGATTAAGCGGATTTTGGAGAAGAGTGTGAAGCCATCACGCAAAGATTGGAGCCAACGATTGGATGATGCTCTTTGGGCTTATAGGACGGCATACAAGAATCCTTTAGGCATGAGCCCTTTTCGAATGGTCTATGGTAAGGCATGTCACTTGCCTGTGGAGTTAGAGCACAAAGCTTGGTGGGCGGTGCAACAGTTCAACATGGACATAGATGAGGCCGGATTGCATAGGAAGCTACAATTGTGTGAACTCGAGGAGATCCGGAACGAGGCCTACGATTCTGCCGTGATCTATAAAGAGAAAACCAAGGCGTTCCACGACAGGATGATTCGAAAGAAAAACTTTGTTATTGGCCAGAAAGTTCTCTTATTTAATTCTAGACTTAGGTTGTTTCCGGGCAAACTACGCTCTAGGTGGATAGGACCTTTTGTTATCACTAATGTTTTTCCTTCTGGTGCAGTAATGATCAAAAGCATGGTCAAAGGATCTGAATTTCAAGTTAATGGTCATCGCTTGAAACCATATTTGGAGAGCATGGTGGATCACACCATCGAGGAGGTTCCTCTTCAGGACCTCACGGCATGAGCATGAGGATGCATGAGTCTAGGCTAAAGGACTATAAACACCTAAGCGCTGCATGGGAGGCAACCCATAGAAGGAGCCGTCTACGAGCGTTTGCTTTTCTTAACCCTTATCTTCGTTCTTTCATTGTTTTAGATATTGAACATTGAGGACAATGTAAGTTTCAAGTGTGGGGTGGGGAATGGCTTATTGCAAGTTTCGGTGAACAGTGTTTTTTGTGAACAGTGATTTTTAGGGTTTCGGTGAACAGTGATTTTTGAATTTTTGTTCTAGGTTCGGTTTTTGATTTTTAAGTTTAGGTTTGTATTTGTGATACTGTTTTAGGTGTTCTGGCAAATTTTCATGATTTTTGGAGTTTATTTTGATCTTTAAACTTGATTTTTAGTTTTTGAGTGTCAGGACCCACCCCGAGTTAAATCCCTTTAACTCGAAGTAAATCCTGCGGGGACCACCCCAAGGGAACTTCTTACCGAAACCCCCTTGAAATGGCCAACCCTTCCTACGATCCAACTCAGCACTTCCATGAGTATCTACAACAAACCCTAACTCATGAAGGCATCCTGCTCCCTAACCTACTTAACTAGCTATACTGGGTTAGTCAGAGCAGTCTACTAAGATGATTTCCCTAAAGAATTGCGGCAGCAACAGATTGATTGACTATGCCTCGACTCTTGTACGCGCACGACCTCCTCTCAAGAACCCTGCACCACTGGGCATTTGAAAACGAAGGGCCCAGGGGAGAAACATTGAAAAACGACGTTAGAGTGAGTGGACGAAAAATAACAAATAAAAACTCTACTTTCCTTTATGCTCTCCCTCTAGTTTCTCTAAGAAAATCCGCATGCAAGTAAATCATCAATGATGCCTTGGCTCACACATAAATAATTAAAATGTGGGGTGTTAACCTCATCCACGAGAAATCCCGACCTGCTCTATCCGGGAAGGTCAAATGACCAGCTCCACCGGAGAGGGTCCCCGACCTGCTCTATCTGGGAAGGTCTAGTGACCAGCTCCGCCAGAGAGGGTCCCCGACCTGCTCTATTCGGGAAGGTCTAATGACCAGCTCAACCGAAGAGGGTCCCCGACCTGCTCTATCCGGGAAGGTCTACTGACCAGCTCAACCGGAGAGGGTCCATGCTAGCATACAATCCTTTTCCCTTTCCAAAGCCCCTTTAAAACCTGTAAAACCTCGTGGGAATAATAAATCGAAAACCCCTTTAAATCCGTGAGCCAAATTTCTCCTTTTAAAATCATCCCCCTCCATAATCCCAAAACGGTGATAATCAATAAACCATGCCCCGGGAAAATCCTTTAGAAATCACGGGAAGGGTATGAACCTCTTTCCCGGTTTGTTTACCTTTAAATCCTTAAATCTCATTTTCCCAAATCACCGTAAAACATATAAATGGAGGAAATCATAAATGCAGGAGAAATCAAATAAAGTATATGGCATGCAATTTAATTTAAAACAAAGGTCCACTCACCGTACTCTTTGCGACCTTCTTCCTGCTCGGAAAGCTCCTCGAGCGAAACCCTCGAACTAACACGTAGTCGAGCCCGTCTCACGTGCAACCAGGGACTGTACAACAAACCACTATATTAGTCATTTCATCGTTGACTTGGTCTTTTCCTAGTTTGACCAGGAAATTCTATTTGACCACTTGTTGACCAAGTTCCTTTCTTTTAACAACTTTTCAACAATTAGATTTATTTCCCAATTACCGACCCGACATTTTTCCAGGATTTCCAGTTATCATTTATTTCCGATAACCATAACACTTTACTGACTTAACCAACAACTCAGCTTATACTCAAGTCCAACCTTATTATATCCTATGTCGGACGACAATTACCGGGGTAACCCTTATTACCGTTCATTCCAATTTCTTTACCAAAGCTATCCAATCCCTTTCCAAACATACATTTTACCCCAAGTGAAACCACTTTTACCACAACAGTAAATAATTAACAATTATTCAAAAATCAAGGGTAAAATGACCAAAATGCCCCTTTCACTGTGCAAACACAGTCGCCGGCCGGCAAGCCTCCGACCGACGATCTCCGGCCATCAATAGCTCCGCCTCCTCCTCCACAACAACTTTTCTCAAGAAACTTAAGCTCAAATCGAAGCCTAACTACCTCAAATCGTCCAAGCACAGAAAAAAACTCCAAAAATCACAACCGGAGTTCGATCTCCTTACCTAGCTCGTTAGAGGCTGTCTCCTTGCAAATGGAGCTTCCAGGGAGGGCGGCGGTCCTTCCCTTACCCACCAAACTTGGCGCGAACGGCGGAGGAGGCTGACCCAGGTAAGCAGTCACTGTTGCAGTCACTGTGCAAGCTTTTCTCTCCCTCTCCAGCGCTCCTCTGCCACGGTTAGCCGCCCAGATCGACGGCGGAGGTGGAGGCGAGTCGACCGGGACCGGTGGCGCGTCAAACGGTGGCCGGTGGAGGGAGAACCGGGATGAGCACAGTGCTGGAAGGGGAGAAGCAGTCGCGCGCCAGGAGGAAGAAGGGAGAAAGAAGAAAAGGAAAGAAAATAAAGGAAAGAGAGGGGAACCCGAGGGAAAAGAAGGAAAGGAGAGAAAAAGGAAAGTTTCCCGAAACGGAAACCTTTCTAACTCCTTTAACATTTTTCTTTCTTCTTCAAAAAATAGGAAGTCGTCACCCAAATAAAATTCACCGAACTTTTTCCAATTATCTTCTCAAAATCTATTCTCTGAGAATTTAATTACCGACACTTTTCCAAAATAGGTGCGGTAATTTCTAATAGTAAACGGAGAAGATTACTTTTATTAACTTCAAAAGATTCGGGGTGTGACAATTCTCCCCACCTTATAAAAATTTCGTCCTCGAAATTTCTATTCTCAAAGTCCAACACAGAGGGGGATAGTACCACTTAAAATAATAACATTGTTCTCCAATATCCACTTCCTTCTGAGAACTCTTCTGAGACGCCTCACGAAAAGCATTGTCAAAACCTATACACCTGCTCTTTACGATCAACATCCTTACTGTTCCTCCTTGAAAGCCAATTTCCAGTACCAACCAGAAGTCTATTGACATAGGATGTAAGGTAGTAAACTTATTTACGTAACATGGACATACGTGACACTAGGTATCCATTAACTCTAAGGATACCCAACATATTCCTCAAACTCATGTAACCTTGTCACGTGTCACATCTAGCCAACGTAGCACTCCTTCCTACGTGGATGATAACCTCCGCTACTTTCCCATTTTCTGACACCCGACCACTTTTCTTAGGTCAAAACTAAAGCATAAGGTCTTACCGTGGATCACAATGATTTTCTCTTGAATCATTGATTAACTGAATCACCGAATTCTTACTGTACTTCATCTCATTTATGAGGTGGAATACGACACCGCCTATCACTGATCCACCATCTGTAATCCTCGTGAAAATCACTATTGTTCTTGCGCTGAAAACATCCTTTGGCAACAATTCCCTGTTGCCTATACCGGATTATAACCAATCCTTGAAAATCCAACTGCACAACACAACAACTTCGACCAGTAATCCAACCTCCTATCCCTACTCGTTTACACAATCAAATGTCCTTACCACCCGTATGTGACGTCGTCACAATACTGCTATCAAACATTCTGATTCCAATAACCACTCGCTTGTCGTGATTATAATTTCTTCAAGAATACTCGTATTCTTTTGTTGAACTTTAGATATCAGCTCCCACATTCCCTATGCAGGTAATGATTATCACACCTGAGGAGTAGGGTTCGATGTCACTAATGGATTTAAATCCTCTGGTAACACAATACACGTGGAGTCAACACCAATGACAACAAGTCCACCAGAAAACCATGACGATTTGTGTTACACGGACCATCACCTCATTTGAACCAGGCTCCCTGATCTGGTTTACGCTTTCTATAAAATATTCTGTCAAGCTGTCCTGTTGTAGAGTAATTGTCTTTCCTTACTTTATCATTACTCAAACCACTTGCACACACAGGACATGAATTGTCATGACTTTTAGCGTAAAACCAAAACCATAGCCTTTAAATCAGGGAGATCCAAACGCTCCTGACATCGAGATCCACAATACTTATTCCTCGCATGAAGACAAATTATCAGGCTTCACACTGCCTACAAAGCTATTCTGATCGGACAAATCTTGATTTTACCAACACCCTGATCATTAGAACCGCCAACTCAATTATCACCTCGTGGAACTACAACGCACTTTACCACGGGTAATACATCTCCGTACTATTCATAGGTAAGGTGCCACTAACCTCCCTATCTTTTACCTTAACTTGGAATGACGCATAGTGTAGAACTTGCACTTTAACCGTATCTGAGCGTCCAATACACATTACCCGTATCGCAATCAGGGATAGACTTACCATTAAAAGAATTCCAGAAGCTTACCCGCTCAACCAGGATATTTCCTTCATAGATGCCTCTATTACCAACTCGTCTGGTAATAACCGACAACTTCAGACATTTAACTAGATCAGACATCTACATAAAATTTAGTGCCACTGGTGCACACCCAAGGTAACCCCTGATCAAGCCTCGAAAATTAATTCCACTCCGAACTTAACCACAATGATCATCGAGCATCCAGTTATCAAGGCACAACTTATCAAACACCATTCTCGCACTGGGCGTGTCAACTTCACAGAGTCAACTCGCATAACTAGACAGTTTCTAACCAAAATCTGTCCCCCATGCTCTGCAAGTACACCAACCACCGCATCCTCTATTTGGTAGGATTCACGATTCCCAATCACTTACCATTCTAATTGAAGAGGAATATAACTGCGTACACAGGAAATCACATTACCACTCCAGATCCTATATTACAAGATCCACCGCCACACGTTAACATCCCCTCAGATCATAACTTGATCTGAACGTGGCTTAATCACTCCACGATTTCCAATGAAGTGTTGTTCAACTTAGCAACATACCTTACCAATCTCAGTAACAAATATCACCACACCTAGACTCGTAAAACCTTCGAGTCATCAAGGAAAACCTTTCCTAGTTCCACCGCATTTCACACTCACCGAAATGTTGAAGATTTCGAGAGTCACCTCCAATGATCTTTCTTGCTACTACTCTACACTCGTGGCGCCAAGAATTGCCGCTAGGTCAATAATTCCTAACAAGTAGGGTCACTACTCAAATGACCAATGACCATAGCAATGCCAACAATACTTTAATCCTCTCAGGATTTCATTAAATTAACATCAATAATTGATCCCCAGATCTTAATCCTCACTCCATAGATCACAATTGAGAATATTGCCTGTCACTGCAGTGGATGTAACTTATGACCCCAAACACGACTAAGTACACCTTCGGTTACACAATTGTTTAAACCACAGCCAATGAGTGCACTGATTCCCATGCCATCAAGCTCAGTTAATCCCCCTCGAGGAAACCAAGTGTCATAACAGACAACTTTGGTTCCAGGTTGAAGCTTGACCATCAACAAACATTCTCACTCAAATTCACTGCTCCAGTAACCCTTGCCCCACTGCTGTCACTTCACCACTCCCGTGCAATTAACTCAGCACGCAAACAACTACCTACTAACAACTTTTAACAAATTAACTAACCATCTTGAAAGTCGAAGCGTCTACCAATAACCCACTTCCGACCCGTTCTTAAACGGTTAGACCATTTAATTGACGTTTTGCACAAAACTATTGGCAAACGTCCTTCACCTCTGTCTTCACAGTATGGGACTCTCACAATACATTCTTGAAATATATGAATGTATCATTTCGACCACACACAGCTGCACAAAAACAAATTATGCCTTACATGTATGTGCTACCCAAATTTCAGCTTTACCACTTCCCTACACAGGAGGATACACGTGCTCCTGTGGGGTATTCCCATGTACAACTTCGGCCGTCGAAACAATACCGTTTGCACAACGACCGGTTCCTACACCACAATAATACAAAGTCAATCAAGACTCGTATCACTATCTCCGGTTCCCCAAGCATTCTTAGTCCATGACCCGGTAGCTTGTTGTCACTCCTATCATCTCCTTAAATTTCGAAACCATAAATCTTTAGCTACAAATCAAAATGCTCACTTAATCTGTAACCGAACTCCAACACAGCCAGCCTGGAGACTCCTTCACATGTGTACTAATTAGAATACCTTGACCATAGGTGTATAACTCACCTTATGGTTGACATGAGCCCCAAGATCTGGTGACACGATTTAATTTCAACCTTCACGATATATGGCCCAATGACCATCGTCACCAACAATTCAAACCTTCTAGTACCCCAATCATGGGTGGCTGAAGCGTTAAGAAACCACTCGTAGCTAATAGCAGCACTGCAAGCATCTAGGGTAGCCCCAACTATTAGTCTTTGTGGTTGTCCCAACGACATCAAGTGACCGAACCAGCCTTCACTTCCTTAACATTCTCCAGTAGTGTCACATCATTGACTCGTCGCCAGAAACAAGTCCATCGATCCCATAATGACTACACTTAAATCCCTGAGTCATTCTACTTTGACACATTCGTCAGTCTCTCTGGAACCACACTAAAGACGACAATCGACAAAAACTTGGCAATCGTCAAATCTAAATATTCATCCTCACTGGATAATCGCGCTAGGCGACTTCAGCTCCTTTTTCCATGGCAGGATGCAACCTCTTTCATTAACTCGTACGACTCTTCACTTCTAAGAGCCTCATAACACGAACATCAAGGCCTTGTCTTAGGCTTCTACAACATCCCTATCAACAACCATGATAGTCCTCCAGGTGTGAATTAACTGTTTCACCACCGAGTACTCACACATAATGCTCAAACGTTAAACAACGTGAGTTTCCAGCTCGATCCCCAACTCAAATCTCAATTAATCCTTGGGGAACTCATAAAATAAATACGTAACGAGCTTACCTTGTTCC
This sequence comes from Comarum palustre, assembly GCA_951800085.1. Taxonomy (NCBI): domain Eukaryota; kingdom Viridiplantae; phylum Streptophyta; class Magnoliopsida; order Rosales; family Rosaceae; genus Comarum; species Comarum palustre. The sequence goes on from OX637583.1 coordinate 276,878, forward strand.
TTACAAGAACTCTCTGTGAGGTCGCGCGTACTGAGGCATAGTCTTGAAGATTCCAATGTTTATAGGACCACTTGGTCCATAACTCAACCAGGAAGTACTACTCATATCCTTGATAAACACTGAGCGTCCAAAGCATAAAATGCCGATGGATCCGCCGCGGTCGGACCATCACTCTATAGACACTAAGTGTTACCAAGTACATGAGGTAGTAACAGGAAACGATAACCTAAGGCTCTGATACCAATTGTCAGGACCCACCCCGAGTTAAATCCCTTTAACTCGAAGTAAATCCTGCGGGGACCACCCCAAGGGAACTTCTTACCGAAACCCCCTTGAAATGGCCAACCCTTCCTACGATCCAACTCAGCACTTCCATGAGTATCTACAACAAACCCTAACTCATGAAGGCATCCTGCTCCCTAACCTACTTAACTAGCTATACTGGGTTAGTCAGAGCAGTCTACTAAGATGATTTCCCTAAAGAATTGCGGCAGCAACAGATTGATTGACTATGCCTCGACTCTTGTACGCGCACGACCTCCTCTCAAGAACCCTGCACCACTGGGCATTTGAAAACGAAGGGCCCAAGGGAGAAACATTGAAAAACGACGTTAGAGTGAGTGGACGAAAAATAACAAATAAAAACTCTACTTTCCTTTATGCTCTCCCTCTAGTTTCTCTAAGAAAATCCGCATGCAAGTAAATCATCAATGATGCCTTGGCTCACACATAAATAATTAAAATGTGGGGTGTTAACCTCATCCACGAGAAATCCCGACCTGCTCTATCCGGGAAGGTCAAATGACCAGCTCCACCGGAGAGGGTCCCCGACCTGCTCTATCTGGGAAGGTCTAGTGACCAGCTCCGCCAGAGAGGGTCCCCGACCTGCTCTATTCGGGAAGGTCTAATGACCAGCTCAACCGAAGAGGGTCCCCGACCTGCTCTATCCGGGAAGGTCTACTGACCAGCTCAACCGGAGAGGGTCCATGCTAGCATACAATCCTTTTCCCTTTCCAAAGCCCCTTTAAAACCTGTAAAACCTCGTGGGAATAATAAATCGAAAACCCCTTTAAATCCGTGAGCCAAATTTCTCCTTTTAAAATCATCCCCCTCCATAATCCCAAAACGGTGATAATCAATAAACCATACCCCGGGAAAATCCTTTAGAAATCACGGGAAGGGTATGAACCTCTTTCCCGGTTTGTTTACCTTTAAATCCTTAAATCTCATTTTCCCAAATCACCGTAAAACATATAAATGGAGGAAATCATAAATGCAGGAGAAATCAAATAAAGTATATGGCATGCAATTTAATTTAAAACAAAGGTCCACTCACCGTACTCTTTGCGACCTTCTTCCTGCTCGGAAAGCTCCTCGAGCGAAACCCTCGAACTAACACGTAGTCGAGCCCGTCTCACGTGCAACCAGGGACTGTACAACAAACCACTATATTAGTCATTTCATCGTTGACTTGGTCTTTTCCTAGTTTGACCAGGAAATTCTATTTGACCACTTGTTGACCAAGTTCTTTTCTTTTAACAACTTTTCAACAATTAGATTTATTTCCCAATTACCGACCCGACATTTTTCCAGGATTTCCAGTTATCATTTATTTCCGATAACCATAACACTTTACTGACTTAACCAACAACTCAGCTTATACTCAAGTCCAACCTTATTATATCCTATGTCGGACGACAATTACCGGGGTAACCCTTATTACCGTTCATTCCAATTTCTTTACCAAAGCTATCCAATCCCTTTCCAAACATACATTTTACCCCAAGTGAAACCACTTTTACCACAACAGTAAATAATTAACAATTATTCAAAAATCAAGGGTAAAATGACCAAAATGCCCCTTTCACTGTGCAAACACAGTCGCCGGCCGGCAAGCCTCCGACCGACGATCTCCGGCCATCAATAGCTCCGCCTCCTCCTCCACAACAACTTTTCTCAAGAAACTTAAGCTCAAATCGAAGCCTAACTACCTCAAATCGTCCAAGCACAGAAAAAAACTCCAAAAATCACAACCGGAGTTCGATCTCCTTACCTAGCTCGTTAGAGGCTGTCTCCTTGCAAATGGAGCTTCCAGGGAGGGCGGCGGTCCTTCCCTTACCCACCAAACTTGGCGCGAACGGCGGAGGAGGCTGACCCAGGTAAGCAGTCACTGTTGCAGTCACTGTGCAAGCTTTTCTCTCCCTCTCCAGCGCTCCTCTGCCACGGTTAGCCGCCCAGATCGACGGCGGAGGTGGAGGCGAGTCGACCGGGACCGGTGGCGCGTCAAACGGTGGCCGGTGGAGGGAGAACCGGGATGAGCACAGTGCTGGAAGGGGAGAAGCAGTCGCGCGCCAGGAGGAAGAAGGGAGAAAGAAGAAAAGGAAAGAAAATAAAGGAAAGAGAGGGGAACCCGAGGGAAAAGAAGGAAAGGAGAGAAAAAGGAAAGTTTCCCGAAACGGAAACCTTTCTAACTCCTTTAACATTTTTCTTTCTTCTTCAAAAAATAGGAAGTCGTCACCCAAATAAAATTCACCGAACTTTTTCCAATTATCTTCTCAAAATCTATTCTCTGAGAATTTAATTACCGACACTTTTCCAAAATAGGTGCGGTAATTTCTAATAGTAAACGGAGAAGATTACTTTTATTAACTTCAAAAGATTCGGGGTGTGACATTGAGTCTAGAAGTCGCCTTTAACCGTTGATGATGAATTTTTGATCTTTGATCTCATAGTTGATTGGATTGCATGGACTTGATTTCTTGAATTACATTGCTATTGAATGGTTAATAGATGTGAAGAGATCGTGCACTTAAGTAGTAGATGAGGAACTGAAACCTAGGTACAGACAGAGCATGTTCATTACAATGTTTGATTTCATGTTTAACCTTGTGAGTTTCGAGCCATATATGTGCCTTTTCATTGATGAGTGTTTAATCTATCGTTTTATTGGTTTTATGACCTCATATTACATTATTTGATCAATGTGCATGCCATAGAGATAAATTAATGAACTAGAGATTTACTAGAACTTGTTTGTGAAACATTCAAAGCTTTATATCATAACTTACTTTGATTTGGAAAAGGATTGTTGGATCTTTATTAGGTTATCACCACCTTATCTAAATAGCCATGAGTCCTATATGAGCCCTGTTCGGGACACCTTAGTATGAACCCCCTTGAGCCTACGTTAAGCCTTGTCTTTGATTACCAACATGTTTTTACCTTGCCTAGAATAGTTATCTCCACCTTGGTTGCAAACTTGATTGGAGATGTTGTTTTGTGGTATGAATATGGAGTGATCGAAAAGATATAAGTGTGGGGTTGGACTTGTGAATGCTATGATGCCGATTTTGGGTGAGAAACAAAAGAAAAAAAAAGGAAAAGAAAAAAAAAGAGAAAAAAATATATGAAAAGAAAAGATTATCTAAAAGAAAAGAAAAGAAGATTTCCGATGTGGAGATTTGATTTGGACACCTATGGCATGATTTATTTTTATGAAATTGGAATTATGATATGTATTTGCTGAAGGCTCAATAAAGTTATACATAGCCTTTGTTCGATTTTACTATGTTTATAGTGAAGGATGGGTCCAACATGATGAAATTTGGCCTTGATGTTAGTTGGTGATATAAGGAGGATATCCATGTTTTTATTAGCCTTGAGGATGACCTTTGTGATTCCTCTTTCTTTGATTATTATCCTACCTTATTCGAACCCTGAGCCATCCCTTTTCTAAAGATCCGCATGATTCTTAAGATAAGTAGCCTTTGATCTGTGGAGTTTGTTTCATGAATAAGCATATGGTTGTGGTTCATTTGTGCATGTAATTGGTATCTTTCTTGAGGTCTATTTCGAAATTCACTATCTATATAATTCTTGTGTGTGAAAAGCTTTTAAGCATATGCCATGTTCTTGAGAGAAAAGATTTGGAGTGCATATCCCTTGAGAATTGAATTTGAACTTGTTTTGAACATGTCGAGATTAATTCACCTTTGTTTCTACCATGTCTTACTTGTTACATCGTAATCTCATGTTTATTAACCAGTGAATTCATTCTTTCGATTTCAACTCTTGTGTTATTCTTGATACTATGATGTTGAAGATCTCTGAAACAATATCGTTGAAGGCTTTAGATTGAGTCATCGTAGTATGTTTTTGTTAGTGTTTGCTAAGGGACTAGCAAAGCTTAAGTGTGGGGTTGTTGATAGGAGCCTAAAAGGTGACGTTATTATGTGCTAAACACTCTTGTTTATGCTTTGTTGAGTCTATTTAGGTTAAGATTGAGTCATAATATAGTTTAATGTTGTTTTGGAAGAGTTTTTGGTAAAATGTGCTAAAGTGTTGAGAAAATTGGTTAAGTGTTAAAAGTGTGATTTCAAGGATTTTGTAAGAGCGTTCGCAGTGTCTTAAACATGGTGGAAGTGCATGAAAAATTGGGAATATAATCTTTGGTTGCTGAAATACATTGTGTTAAAATTTCAGGTCAATTGGAGCACGGGAAGACCTTGCGAACGATGCCAGAGTTGGCAGTCCGAGAAAAGAATGTTCCAGGGACTGAAGAAGTTTCGCTGCTACTGTGTCTGATCTTTCGGGGGCTGTATCTGACGCAATACTTGTAACTGGAAAACGTGCCATATACCATTTGAAAGGTCTTCGAGTCTAGTTTCTCTGGGACTTGGAATCACGACAATTGAAGCACTACAGAAGGAGATATGCTGGAATTACTAAGGCAAGGTCATGCTGTCGAAAACTGCAGTATTTTCCTGGATGCATCAGGAAAGTTTCTTTGGACTTTTTAAATTACAATTTCGACAATCATGGACCTTGGGGCTTGATGGACATGTCTATATGTGTTTAATGAAGAACTTCAAGCTGAAGATTCATCAAAGTGGCTGGCGAAGTGAAGGGAGAAAAGAGAAGCACATGACTTGCACATGGGAATAACCAAATCCACCTTGGTTTGGGATTGCTTTAGGGCCGATCCAAACCCTAGTTTTTCCCCTATAAAAAGCCTTGTAATCGCATGAGAAAAGGTATCATCAACATTGCAAAACTCAGCCGAAGCCAAAGCAGCTGCCGAAAATCCCATCACCATTCAAAGACCCCAATTCCGATCTTCATACTTCATCCTTTGATCCGAAGCACGTAGCCGAGGATCTCCGTGCACTTGAAGAATAGACCACGTAGGAATATTTTAAAGTGTATTCATCTGCTATTTTCGAATTGGTATGTCTTTGTTATGGTTGATATTTAGGTTTTTGTTTAAGTACGATTCAATTCTTGTCTATGAGATATTAAGTACTTTTGAATGATGTAAGAATTATGGTTTTTAGTTTTTAATCAATGATTTGAAGTTTATGCCGATAATTCTAAGTGTTTGGTTTTATTAATTTTCGATTTGCTTCATAATATTAACGTGTGATTAAGACAAGTAGTTGATGTTGCATTAGTTAATCCTTCAAAGAATTACATGACTTTGATACACGTAGTGGATAGGTTGATGTGTTCTTTGTTGTGTTCGAAAATTACATGCTAGAATTGGATTTAGATGGTGCTAATGAACATGTTAGTTTATTTGTGTGATACGTAATTGCATAAGTGAATTAGTATGTTAGAATTCGTGTTTGATACGTTGAGCATGGATGTGTGAAAGGTTTCGAATGAAACAAGTAGTCGATTTCGAATGCATCTAATGGCTTAGGAACCACGTAGGTACCTAATGTGCATGTTTCGATTCTAGCATGATTTAGGTATTTCGGCATAGATTGATATGAGATTAGAAATTGTTTTCTATATTCTTGCGTTGTGGTTTGGTGTTGGTTTGTGTAATTGTTGATCGATCACATGTATATATGTACAAAAGTAATCTAGGACTTTATTTCATTGCATCTTTCCGAAAATATAAAACTCCAAATCTTTAAAACTCTATGTTTATTTCGACAACTTTGATTAGATTAGATGGATCTACCCTGTGGTTGGATCCCCGGTTTAGAACGATACCCTTACTTGCTTTATACGATGACAATGACTGTGTACAGGGTTAATTGATGCGTGTGCAAATACGAACTATCAGTAACGAGCTTACCTTGTTTCTTACAGGAGTTCTCTGTGAGATCAGCGTACTGAGGCATAGTCTTGAAGATTCGAACGTTTATAGGACCACTCGGTCCATATCTCAACCAGGAAGTACTACTCATATCCTTGATAAACCCTAAGCGTCCAAAGCATAAAATGCCGATGGATCCGCCGCGGTCGGCCCATCACTCTATAGACACTAAGTGATACCAAGTATATGAGTTAGTAACAGGAAATAATAACCTAATGCTCTGATACCAATTGTCAGGACCCACCCCGAGTTAAATCCCTTTAACCCGAAGTAAATCCTGCGGGGACCACCTCAAGGAAATTTCTTACCGAAACCCCCTTGAAATGGACAACCCTTCCTATATACCAACTCCGCTCATCCATGAGTATTTAAAAACAAACCCTAACTCATGGAGGCCTCCTGCTCCCTAACCTACTTAACTAGCTAAACTGGGTTAGTCAGAGCAGTCTACACAGAAGTTACCCTAAAGGATTTGTGACGAAATCGTTTGTTAACAACCTGCAATTAAAAACCCTATCATTGGACTTATATTCTGCAAAACAAATCGTTAGTACTTTCAAAAGAATACAAGTATAAACATATATACAAAATATTATGGGGGATTTATGGAATGGTTTGAAACATATAAAGAAAATAAAGACACTTATTTACAAAACATGGTCAATCAATACTCAAGCATAAAACAACATAGCACCGTGAAGAAAGACATGTCACAGATTTCGCAAGTTTAAGAGGTCATATTGGCGTTTTCACAACTTGTAATTAATTCCAACTATTTAGACTTCTCATGTAAACATAGTGCCTACAATCGCCTGACACTAAGTTTGTATATGTGTCATCCTGTTCAATGCCTACAATCGCCTGACATTGAGACCGAATACACTGATCGAACGAGAGTCATTGGAAACATGGTCCTAGGTATGGCGTCACTCATCCTATTCATCATGCAAATCTCTCACCCTAGCAACCCTTGGTAGTGACTAAGAATCAAGACCTACAATCGCCTGATCTTAACCCTTAGAACACTACGTGTTTATATGTGGAACCTAATATTTCTCCTTTACCGGGTTACAATTCAAGAAATAACACCAAGTATGGTCAATTATTAAATATGCATCGTTTATTATGCTTGAACTACTGTTTACAGGGCCAAAGGCCAGTCAGACTGGAGAAGCCACTCTGGGTCCTTTGTCAGGGCCCAGTTCATTGTAAGTTTGAGGCAAAGCAAGGGAGTTCATTCCCACATTGGAAAAAGACAAAGTGCAGCCTTTAATGCTACTATAAATACCGGTGAGGACCTCCCGGTAAGGGGAGGAAGGACCTTAACTACTCGAGTTTTCTGCTTATCTGACAGTGTCTGACTTAAGCATCGGAGTGGCTTCCCTCGGTAAACCCGGGGACGCCCTTTGACGTGTTTGTTCTTTACACAGGAAAACTCGGGAGTACAAGGAAGTTCGCTATTTCTGGAACCGTGCAACCCGTTAAAGGGGCCACGAGCATCCCCGGAAACAATTGGTGCTCTCGTTGAGAGTCGAACTCAAGGCCTCCCAAACACGTATTTCGAAGAACGATGGAAATGGCAGGAGAACAAGATCCAACTGGAAGGCTTAATTTCTCAGGGGATGATAACCCAGGGACCTCCGGGACCCAGTTTGGCCAAACAGATTTAGCAGCAGCGTTCGAGCTCTTGAAAAAGGACTTTCTCGCTCAAAAGGAGCAATCTACTCGAGAACATGCTGAGTTGATAACGGTAAGGGAGCAGTTAGCGACTATCCAGGCCGAGCATGGGCTTCTTCAAGCAACCTTAACTCAAAGAGCGAATGCCATGGGGGCGTCAGCCAGACTTGCTGATATCATCACCCCAGAAGGGAATCCTCCGGGTTGTGGAAACCCGCGAACTTTTGACGGTGCATACATACCACCCGCTATTCTCCCAACCACTGCCCACCCTAACCCAAATCCACAAATGATCCATCTCTCCAATCCTTTGTTTAATCACAATCTTACAGGACCTCCTCCACTCCCAGAGCCGTTGTTAAATCAACCCCTTCCCCCAGCAGATGCCCAGACCCAGCTGCTGTCACAGTTGACACAAACTGTGACCCAACTTGAGCAGCGGCTAAACTCGGGAACGGGACCACAACAATATCAACCCTTTATTACCCGTGCGAGCCCATTCTCCGCACGGGTTCAAGCAGACAAAAAGCCACCAGAAGCAAAGCCATTTAAGATTAAGAGATATGCCGGAATGGGGTGCCCGTATGCACACCTTGAGTTGTTCCAGTCTCAGTTAGATTCAACCCGGTTCACAGACGCCCAAGCATGCCATGCTTTCCAGGAAACACTCAGTGAGGAGGCGTTGAGTTGGTTCCTCAAGTTACCGGCTTTGTCAATAGAGACCTATGGTCAGTTGACACAGAGGTTCCTGTCCCGGTTTATCCTGCTGTCAAGTGCCAATCGAAGCACCACTTCGTTATTCAAAGTCCAACAAAGGGATGATGAAAGCTTGAAAATTTTTGTAACCCGTTGGCTGTCCACGACTTCCAAGTGTGGGCACCTGGACGAGTCAGTAGCATCAGAGGCGTTCTTACAGGCGCTCAAACCAACCCGCTTTGTGGTAGAGCTCAGGAAGCAGCGGTTCAGGTGCTACGACGATCTAATTAATGAAGTAACTCGGCAAGCTCAAGCCGAGTACGACACCTTCGGGGAACGCCGGACGAACACCGGGTTCACAAGCCAGCGAGCTGATGGATGGAAAAAGGAAGGGCAGCATAAGAGTGGCCAGGGATACTACGGCAAAAGTTCAAACAGACCAAGGGAGAAACCAAGAGAGGCTCCATACCTTCGTCATCCAACCCGGGAGGAAAAGAACACTTACATCCCTCGATATGAAGTGTTAACCAACTTGACTGCCTCCTATGAAGAAATTTGGAACCGCCATAGGAATGAAGTTCCCCCGGCTCCAAAAAGAAAGTTTCCCAAAAGGACAGGGCCGGACAACGGGCAACATTGTGCCTATCACAACGAGTCTGGCCACACGACCGACCGGTGCTTTTCTCTTCGGAACGCCATTGAGTACATGATCCAGAACGGCAAACTACAGCAGTATAAATCACCCGCCACAGGTGTCAACCTCATTGAAGTATATGGGGAGATAATGACGATTCACGGGGGTGGCACCCAAGGGGTGTCCGGTCACCGGGCCAAAAGACTCTGCCCAAGAGGCCCGGAGTTTGAGATAATGCAGCTTCGTCAAGAATGCCGCAAGGAGCTGGTTCCTTGGGATACCGTGTCATTTTCTCAGTCTGAAGACACGCTGAAAGTGCATCACAATGATCCCTTCATAATCACTCTTCAGATTGACCACTGGAGAACTCGGAGGGTTCTAATAGACACGGGAGCCGCTGTCAGCGTCATGTTCAGCAGTTGCTATAAGGGGTTTAAACGAGGACGAGATAAGCTCTATAGGAACCACGAGCCATTGATCAGTTTTTCAGGAGAGACGACTCAACCGTTGGGGTCTGATCAACTAACGGTTACAGTTGGAACCGGCCACCAGTCCACAAGAATTGTAGTTCCCTTCATAATTGTGGACTGCCCATCCTCCTACAATGCCATACTCGGGAGAGATGCACTCTGGGGCCTACAAAGTTTTATAGCGGGTCACATGCTGCTTATGAAAGTGCCTACACCCGGGGGTTGGGTTACAATTCGTGGAGACCAAGAAGCCGCTGTCAGATGCAACGCGATAGCAACTCAGTCCCAGCACGAGATGTTTTCGGCCGGTTTTTCCTTGTCTCCATTTGACAAACCCGATGACCCCAGGGATGACCCGGATTCTTTGCCCATCAGCAAGACGGCACAAAAGAAGAGCCAGAAGTATCCTGCCAAGTTCCCCCGGCCAGCCCCAATTGAAGCAACAGAATGGATTCATATTTCAGAAGAATACCCGGAGAGGAAGATTTGCATTGGCACAGGCCTTGACCCCGAGGTCAGAAACCGAATGGTTGAGCTGCTAACCCGGAAACAGAAGGTGTTCGCATGGTCATATGCAGACATGCCCGGGATTTCTCCAGACGTTATGACACATTCCCTCAATATTATCCCGGGTGTTAAACCGGTAAGACAGAAGCGTCGTGCATTTTGCGCAGAGAAGTACAAGGCCATTCAAGCAGAAGTTAAACGTCTTAAAGACATCGGGTTCATTGGAGATGCAACATACCCGGATTGGTTGGCCAATGTGGTGATGGTCAAGAAGGCAAACGGAAAGTGGAGGATGTGCGTCGACTACACAGATCTGAATAAGGCTTGCCCGAAGGATAGTTTTCCCCTTCCAAAGATTGATCAACTGGTGGATTCAACCGCGGGCCACCCCCAGTTGAGCTTTATAGATGCATACTCGGGATTTAACCAAGTTCCGATGAATCCCGCGGATCAACAGCACACATCTTTTACAACAGACAAGGGGATGTATTATTACAGAGTGATGCCTTTTGGACTCCGGAATGCAGGAGCCACGTTCCAGCGCCTCGTAGTGGGCATGTTTGCAAACCAACTCGGGGATACTATGGAGGTTTATATAGACGATATGCTGGTCAAAAGCCGGGAAACAAGCAAACACCCGGATGACTTGGAGACCGTCATCGACATTGCCTTGAGCAAGGGGATGAGGTTAAACCCGGAGAAGTGTGTGTTCGGTGTTTCAGGAGGAAAGTTTCTCGGGTTCATGGTCAGCGCTCGGGGAATTGAGGCAAACCCCGACAAAATTCAAGCCGTCCTGGCCATGCAACCGCCGAAAACCAGGAATGAAGTTCAGCAACTTACTGGCAGGCTGGTAGCCTTATCCCGGTTTATATCCAGGTTAACAGATAAATGTGCCCCCTTCTTCAAAATTCTCAAGAGTCAACACCGCGAACGGATTACATGGCAGGAAGAGCACAATCAAGCTTTTGAAAAGTTGAAGGAATACTTGGCGTCAGTCCCTTCTTTATCCAGACCAAACCCTGGGGATATACTCTATCTGTACCTGGCGGTGTCTCAAACAGCTGTCAGTTGTGCCTTGATAAGAAAGCCAGACTCTGAAGAACTGCCGGTCTACTATACTGGGAAAGGATTCAATGATCCTGAAACTCGTTATCCAGATATTGAAAAACTGGCCCTGGCCTTGGTTGTAGCAGCAAGGAAGTTAAGACCCTATTTTCAAGCACATTCCATCCATGTACTCACCAACCAACCGCTACGGCAGGTTCTGCAAAACCCGGCAACTTCGGGCAGACTGGTCAAATGGGCAATTGAGTTGGGGGAGCATGATTTGCACTTTAAACCGCGAACGGCAATCAAAGGGCAAGCAGCAGCAGACTTCATTGCCGAGTTAATCCCAGCAGATTCAACATTTGCTGAAACTCTTCCTACACAAGCTGAACCGGAGAGTTGGCAAATATTTGTAGATGGATCAGTCAATCAGAGACAATGTGGAGCAGGCATTACGTTGGTAGACCCGGAGGGTAATATGTTTGACTATGCCTTACGCTTTAACTTCAAAGCATCAAACAACACGGCTGAGTACGAAGCTCTAATCAAAGGGCTCCAACTCGCTAAAGATATGGGCGCCCGGCATCTCCGCATACTAAGTGATTCACAGCTGGTAGTGCAGCAGGTTAACGGCGGATTTCAGGCAAAAGAAGCACATCTTTCGTCCTATCAAAAGTTAGCGGCTTTCTTGCTGGAGAAATTTGATAGCTTTGAGGTTACTCAGATACCGAGGCAGCGGAATGTGAGAGCAGATACCCTGGCTAGGATTGCAACAGGGGACGATTCCAATACCGAGTTTAAAAGCTTACTGGTCGAGACATTGGAGAAACCAAGCATCTCACTCTCCTTTTCTGAGATTTTCGCGGTAGAGGCAAACCCGCCACCGTCTTGGATGGATGAGTTCATCAACTTCATCCAACATGGAACCCTACCTGAGGACCCGGTAGCGGCCAAACGACTACGGGTTCGAGCGGCTCGGTATAGTATCCATGATGGGAAACTGTACAGACGAGGACAAACTTTTCCTGATTTGAAGTGTATTACACCCGAGGAAGGAGACCGGGTTTTGCAGTCGCTTCATAGCGGGGTATGTGGAAATCACTTTGGAGCCCGTAACCTGGCTTTCAAAACCCTAAGAATGGGATATTACTGGCCTTCTTTGGAACACGATGCCAGAATTGTCGTAGATTCCTGTCTTCAATGTCACCGATTTGCAAGCTTTCCACGTGCACCATCAGTCCCACTATCAGTAATAATTTCTCCATATCCATTTTGCATGTGGGGGATCGATTTCATCGGACCGCTACCCACAGCTCCGGGACAGCTCAAACATGCCATTGTCTCAGTGGACTATAATTCCAAGTGGATAGAAGCTCAACCCCTGGCACGGATCACGACCGCAAATGTTAAGAAATTCCTTTGGAACAATGTCTTTTGCCGGTTTGGAATCCCGGAGACGTTTATCACAGATAACGGGACGCAGTTTGACAACGATGAGTTCCGGGAATTCTTACACTCTAACGGGACAAAGGTCCTATATGCCTCCCCTGCACACCCGCAGACTAATGGACAAACTGAAGCCGTTAACAAGCTCATCAAGCAAGTTCTGAAGAAGAAGCTGGAGGACGCAAAGGGTTTATGGGCTGAAAAACTTCCAGAGGTTTTGTGGGCACTAAGGACAACTCCAACAGAAGCCAATGGGGAGAGCCCATTTCTTATGACTTTTGGATCTGAAGCAGTGATCCCGGTAGAGATGGAAGTCCCGAGTGACCGGGTACAACTGTTTGACAGGGAAACCAACGATGAAGGCATCCGCCTTAACATGGACCTCCTGGAGGAAAGCCGGGAGCGTGCACATCTCCGAAATATCAACAAGAAGCAAAAGGTGGCTAAACACTACAATTCCCGGGTTATCAACCGCCCACTCAAACTCGGGGATTGGGTAATGAAGGAGGTTATCCCTAAGCCAACGGGGCTTAAAGCTCCATGGGAGGGTCCATATGAAATCGTTGAAGTCGTGGGCCCGGCAACGTTTTACATCCGGGGTACAGATGGAGTTACGCTTCCGCGACCATGGAACGCCCAACATCTGCATCTCTTCCCCAAATAGGTACCGAGTTATCTATGAATGTCCAATTTTATTGTTTATGATGTTGTATATAAAGCCTTTCAGGCCCACAATGCATGAATTACCCTACCGGGTTATGTTTTATTAAAGAGTTTGTTGAAGTGAATGCAGCCTTTCACGGCCTTATTTCATGGTCAAAACTCGCCAAGCTCCGATAATCTCCGATAATCTCCATGACATGAAATATTGCAAGCCTTTCACGGCCTTATTTCATGGTCAAAACTCGCCAAGCTCCGATAATCTCCGATAATCTCCATGACATGAAATATTGCAAGCCTTTCACGGCCTTATTTCATGGTCAAAACTCGCCAAGCTCCGATAATCTCCGATAATCTCCATGACATGAAATATTGCAAGCCTTTCACGGCCTTATTTCATGGTCAAAACTCGCCAAGCTCCGATAATCTCCGATAATCTCCATGACATGAAATATTGCAAGCCTTTCACGGCCTTATTTCATGGTCAAAACTCGCCAATCTCCGATAATCTCCATGACATGAAATATTGCAAGCCTTTCACGGCCTTATTTCATGGTCAAAACTCGCCAAGCTCCGATAATCTCCGATAATCTCCATGACATGAAATATTGCAAGCCTTTCACGGCCTTATTTCATGATCAAAACTCGGCAAGCTCCGATAGATCTCTAATAATCTCTGATTACCGTGTTGTTTGGCAAAGACGCCCTTGGAAGTCCTAACGGACCCGTAAAGCCTTACTGCCCCTACTTTCACTTTATAATGTTAATATGCCAACCCGGCACTACGTGTGAAGTTGTCAACACTTGCAGGTTATGCATCGGGTTGAAAGTCCTTATGAACCCGTAAAGCCCTAGCGGGACTATTTTTATTTCCCACAAACCGGCATTATATGTGTGAATTTTATCAACACTTGCAGGTTATGCATCGGGTTGGAATTTCTAACGGATCCATAAAGCCCTAGACCTTTAAAGCCTTAGCGACACTATCTTTATTCACACAGAAAACCGGCGTTATATGTACATTTTTGTACTTATCAGGTTACCGTGTTTTGGCACAGGAAGGATTGCAAGAAGGAAAAATTTTATTACTTCAAAAATATCGATTACAAAAAAGTAGCAAACCGCTACAGGTAGACTAATCTTATAGAAATGAAAAATATCCTAAGGCTCCGTTGACGACCCCCTACCCCGGCCAGTGCTAGAACCGCCACGACCTCCCCGGGGCTGTATAATGAACTGACCCCTACGCAGAGGTGGCCGATTCCTAGGACCACCCACAATCCCACCACGGGAAGCACCTCTCCCGGCTGCTGAAGAACGAACTGGGGGACTCCGAGCCGGGTTCGCAGGAGCCCTAGGGTTCGCAGCCACGGCAGGAGTCGACCGGGAGGTGCCTGCAGCCTCGTCGGGTCTAACATGACCTTGATGACCGTCATAACCCGCCTTGTCCAGCCAGCCTTGGCGAATACCAGCGCTAACTATTTCGGCACGAGCCTCGGCCCTGGCCGACCGCAGCTTCAGGTCAAACTCTGCGCTCGCCAGAAACTCGGAGACCGCTAAGTCCTTGGCCCGGGAAACTGCCTGGAGCAAGTCTCCTTTTTGTTGCTCCAGGGAGGTGACCTGTTGCTGCAGCCCCTGGTTTTGCTCGGTCAGCTGGGCTATCGCGGCGTCTTGAGCACACCGGTCCTCCCGGTGACCTTCGATAACATTCTCCAGTTCAGAGTTCTTGGCCACCAGGTCTGCTATGTGTTCTTCCGCCTCGGCCAACTTCGCACTCGACGCGATCGCTGATGCGCTTGCGAATTCCCGGACCCGAGCCAGGTTTTCTTCGCTTGCCGTCACCTGGTCCCGGGCGGCCCGGAGATCATCCCTGAGGACTCTCTCCCGCTCGGGGATGCCTTCGGTTATGAGCCGGTCAGTCGCCAAGTACGACAACCTGACAGCCTACACAAATAAAACAACGGGTTAGTACAAGGAAACAAAAACAAAAAGATAACGAGTTACAGCAGAAGACTAACTTACCCGCATCAGCTTCTCCTGCGCCCTCCGGGCTACAGTCAACGGGTCCTCGTGCTCCAGGACATAGGAGTCAGCGGCGCAATTCTTCAAATCCGCTACCATCCTTTGGATGGCCGCGTCCGCCATTCCTGCACTCGCCAACTCCTCCATTATCTCAGTAGTGTCCCGCTGCTGCTTTCTCTCCCTCCTCTCCTTCCTCTCCTTCCTTCTCTTCCTCCTTTCGGACCTCCCCGAGCTGGATGCCTCCCGGGTACGCTTGCGAGAAAGCACGGGCTCCACTTCAAGAACCTCGTCACTCCCCTCACTCCCCTCCGGGTTCTCACTACCTATTTCCCTTTCCAACCCTCCGACCTCTTCACCCCCTTCGTCATCCTCCTCGGTAAATTCCTCCTCGCCCGGGAACACAGACGAGGGAACCGCGCTCATCACCGGTTCTTCAGTCTCATCGGCAAACGGTTCTGCAAATACCGGGTTGTCGTCCGCCTCCGAGGGACTCCCTTCAACCTCCTCTCCTTCTGGGTAGACTTCCGGCCCGAGAATCTCAGCCAAGTACGCGGGAACCTCGTTGTAGTAGGAGACGTCAACGTGGAACTGCCGAGTTTCCCCTTGCTCGGCGTCTGGGCGCAGAAAAGCCGCCTTCGATGTCAGGTCGATATCGTACGCCAGCCCCTCCGTGCCTTGCGCCCGGATCCCGGCCCATACAGCCTTGTCCTCGAACCCGTCGTATATTCCCGGGTTCTTTCGCTTCGTGAACTCCATCGGGAGAAGAGCTGCAACAAAAGATCTAACCTGTTAGACCGGGGCATGTAAACAAAAATTGTAAAGGAAACGAGACAAACCTGGAAGCTCCATCAATCGGCAACGGCTGTACACATACAGCCTGCAAAGCCGGTACGAGCTCCGGTCATCTTGACCTCTGAAGGCCCATAGCATCCTCCGGATCCTCTTCTCCATCACCGGCTCCAGAGGAATGTCGGGAACATCTGCAACACGTACAATATAATTATAACCCGGGAAAGATAAAGGAAAGAAGTATCCGCAGAGAAAGGACTTACTCATCAGTGGCTGGAAGTCACCCGGTACTTGAAACGCGTGTCCCGGGTCTTGAAAGTTTCTTATCAAGAAACTCTTTTCCCTCCAGGTCCGGCTCACAGAGGTAGGCAGGTCCTCCACGATCTTCTTGAAGACCCCTTTGGACTTCAGTTGGATGGTCCCACTGAAACCCGCCTTCCGGGAGTACTCGGCCCGGTACATGGCGTGTAACTCGTGGTAACTCGGCATCTGCTGCTTCAACACTTTGTACATCACGCACAATCCCAGCAGCTGCCTCCACATATTCGGGCCAACTTGCCCGATGGCGAAGTTGCTCGCAGCCAGGAGATACTGCACCTCCACCTTTAGCGGGAGTGACAGACCACAACATAGCTGGTACTCGTGGCATAGCGTCCACCCATCCCCGGGAGCGAAGAACTGATCCTCGGGTTCTAAAGTCCGAATTTCAACAGACTCGGGAATCTTCCAGTTGCTCCTTAGCTCCACAATCTCCTCCGCGGTCAGCGAGTACCCGGGAGGGTCAAGAGCGGTACCATCAGTGAAGGTAACTGAGGCAAACTCGGGGACGTGAGCATCCATTGCGGGGTTTGTCATCTGCAAAACAAGAAACAAGGGGACATCGTCAAAACCCCAGATAAACCCGGCGACCACAACGATGAACGCACACACTAACGCAGCAACCCAGTTTGGATCCCAGAAAACAGTACACAATATCGACCCAAAACATTCAAAAACATCGTAACAGAGAACAGTACCTTACTTGTAAGGGTTTCAAAGGATTTGGATGTCGATTTGCGTTTGGAAATCCAACAAGCACAGCGACAGCAGAGGACGAGAGCAAAGGCACGAAAAAGTTTTCGATTTCGAAGGTACGACAAAACTGTCACCCTCAACCCCTATTTATACTGTTAAGAGACGTACACTGAAGCGACGTTTGAGAGACGTACATAGAAAGGACGTTTCGGTTTTTCGAGAAAATCGACACGTGTCGCGCATGCCGCGTCCCAAAACCGAAAAACTTTTCTGTTTCCCCCACTTTAAAACCGAAAACTTTTCGTTTTCCCCCACTTCAAACCGAAAACTTTTCGTTTTCCCCCACTTCAAACCGAAAACTTTTCATATTCCCCCACTACAATACGGAGATGTCATTTTCAGTTCCCATAGTCAACGTGTCTGCGGGGCACCCTTGCGTACGGACTTGGGGGACTGGGTACACCGGGTCTGGATGATACCCTTGTAACCCGGTAAAGAAATGGTTTCAAGTCCCCACCCAAGCGTACCCCTTGACTGAGGACTTGGGGGACTTGTTTATATGTGGAACCTAATATTTCTCCTTTACCGGGTTACAATTCAAGAAATAACACCAAGTATGGTCAATTATTAAATATGCATCGTTTATTATGCTTGAACTACTGTTTACAGGGCCAAAGGCCAGTCAGACTGGAGAAGCCACTCTGGGTCCTTTGTCAGGGCCCAGTTCATTGTAAGTTTGAGGCAAAGCAAGGGAGTTCATTCCCACATTGGAAAAAGACAAAGTGCAGCCTTTAATGCTACTATAAATACCGGTGAGGACCTCCCGGTAAGGGGAGGAAGGACCTTAACTACTCGAGTTTTCTGCTTATCTGACAGTGTCTGACTTAAGCATCGGAGTGGCTTCCCTCGGTAAACCCGGGGACGCCCTTTGACGTGTTTGTTCTTTACACAGGAAAACTCGGGAGTACAAGGAAGTTCGCTATTTCTGGAACCGTGCAACCCGTTAAAGGGGCCACGAGCATCCCCGGAAACACTACGGCATATGAAACTCCCCCTAATAGCTAACTTGTCTAGATTCAAGCTAACCTAGAGTTCGATTACGTGTTCAGGTGAGGATTAATCAATTCAAGTTATTAATTACGTGAACACAAACAACTTAATCTAAGTTGTCATCCTAACATGCAGTTCTACACGTTACAATTATAAACACAATCACATGAAAATCACAAAGAAGAACAAGTAAACATGTTTATAACGTAAAACCGAAAACCAATACAAACATATATATAAATAACCATCATCCATACAGTAGATACACACATAAACCTTGATTGTATTCATACCTAAACCTACCCTAAGAGTCGGCAAGGATTGAAGAAGGGATTGATGGCGGCAAAGCTATGCAATCGGCAGCAGAAGATGCAGTCGGCAGCAGGGTTGGCGGCGGCGGCAAGGCTTTGTGTTTCTGTGTAGGGAGGGTTTTTAAGTAGAGCTACGCTATTCTAAGGCTTAGAGCAATTGAGAGACACTAAAATTGATGTACATAGGTCCTATTTATACAGAAAATTTCGAATAGAAACCCTAGAGAATTTGGGAGCTTCAAGGAGACACCTTCCTTGTTGAACTTGTAATCTTTTTTTGGACTTGGTTTCTTCTTTCTTCTTTGACAAGAATTTCGACTTGGACCTTGGATTTCTGATTTCTTGGACTCCTCTACATGTTATTGGATCCATGTAGGCCTTATACACAAGTTCTTGGGCTCATAGGCAGCCGAAATCATGGACAAACTCGGCAAGGACAGACTTTCCCGGTTTGACCGGAAAAGCTCCATACTTGGTTGTTTCGGCTGCCATGATGCATTCTTCGAATCTTCTTCTTCAATGCAGCTTCCCATGACTTCATTAAGCTTCTCTTAAGTCATTTGACATGCTTGGGAAGAATTTTGGTGAAGAAACATCCTCCCAAACTCGTGTGACAACTTAGGCAGAAACTGCCCAGTTTTGCAGCTTGACCTCCTTCTATTGTTTTGATCATAACTCCTTCATCTGAACTCCAAATGCTGCGATTCAAGAAGATCTGAAAACTAGACTTCCGTAGCTTTCCAATGATATATGGCTCGTCCTCAGATTCCTCCTGGATATTTAGATATGATTTTCCGAAGTTGATGTAGGATTTCTGTAAATTTCTGCTCGCGGGAGAGATTTCACTGGCGGGAGAGATTTCACTCGCGAGTGAGATTTCACTTGCGCGTGAGACTGACCTCCGGCCATTGTTTCCGGCATAACTCCTCCCTCAGAACTTGGATTGCTACGATTCCAAAAGATTTAGAAACTAGACATCCACAGCTTTCCATCCATATATGGCACGTTCCCTGGTTCCTCCTGGATCGTCCTAAGGAAATCTTTGAATTTGAGTTATGGTTTCTGGAAATTTCTGCTCGGATCAAAACCTTATGTTTCGGAGTTTCTTCTTTTCCATGGCTTCTTTTGTTGTCCTCCGTGAATCCAATCTTCATGATTCTTGTTCTCATATGCTCATTTACATGTCATCTACACATTAAACCAAATTCATCAAAAATGACAATGTAAATGTACGGTGAATCATAAGAGAAATAACCAAGTCTTATCCAAAATCGGTTTTACAACACTTAAGCACAAATTTCTGTATAAAGACACATATTAACCATTATTCTACAGAAAAACCCTTTTGACTCAATATAAGTAAAAATGACCTTACTAAGGAATAAACAAGGTACAAATGAGGGTAAAAACATATTAAAAACATTGCGTAAAATGCACTTATCAAACTATCCCACACTTACCCTTTGCTAGTCCCTTAGCAAACTGACTCTAAAACAAAAACAAAACCAAATGACTTAAAAACTTCTAATACCCTTAGAAAGATTGTCTCAGGATCTTTATCATGCATAACCTTCAAGTTAGAACATTCGAATGAAAAGCATAATTGCAAAGCTTCATAAGCATGTATCATAGCATAAACAAGTAAGATATGAGATCATATAGCACAAACATGTATGATAACCGTTCCACCTCACAATGGCATACTCTCTTCTTTTCACTCATCCATGGTATTCACACAATCGTATATGCAAGGAAAAAGATGATAAGATAACAAATAACTTGCATATTTCAACAAATAAAAGCACTATGTGAATAGAAATTCATGGAAAAACCTCATATAACAACAATGTGCAATAATGGACCAAAACCACATGCTTTAACTTATGAGAAAATCTCCACAAATCAAATTTAGCTATCTTATGAATCATGAATTAATCTCAATAATATGGTTGTAATGGGGCTTGGTTTCATAAGGTAGGAATTTTTAGATAAGTGGTGCTATAAGAAATCACCAAGACTTTAGCAAATCTCGCTCCTCCTCATGTCTTCACTTCACGGGTCGAATTTCTTCATGTTGGACTCATACGTCAATCTTGACTTCTCCCCATATTGTGAACAGGACAAAGGTCATATAAACACTTTTAGACCTTCAAATAATCACAACTCCAAATCCATAAAACATTACAAAAAACACCAAGAAAGAATTTGTGCCTTGAACTTTAATTCTATCTGAAATTTTTTTTTTCTTTTTTTTCGGACATATTTCTTTCTTTTTGTTCATACATGGCACATACATTTATAATCATATGGTGTTTTACCCCACACTTGCTCTTTATTACATTGTTCACCCCACACTTGCTCTTCAGCATCACGCATTACAGCTCCATCAGAAGTACTTTGCCAAGTCTTGATAACAAGGTAAAGGTTTAGCTATTCTAAGCAAAGGAATTCTGTTTAAAGGTGATGAAATAAAAGGCTCAATGTAGGCTCAAAGGGGTTAACTAAGGAGTCCCACGACGGGCACAAAATAGGCATAAAATTTATTTGGCAATGGTGGTAATCCTAAAGAGATTTAAATTCAATCATATTCAAAATCAAGACATGTTATGAGTATAAAGTTTCGAAAATCACATAAGCAAGTTTTAGAGTCCATTAAAAAGCTATAGCACATAGTTATTGAATATGCAAAGAATGATGAGGTTTCAAAAGATAGTGAAAATTTCGAAAAAAAAAAAATTTAGGCAAAATCGGCACAGAATTCACTCAAGAAAGAAAGTTTTTAGGCTCAAAAGCTCACATAGGTTATTTTGGAAACAAATTAATCAAACATGCATACTTCATTATCAATCAAGTCTCAAATATTCATACCAATTCACAGATCTATGAAACTTGCAATTTCTTAAAATAAATGTCAAACTATCATCTATGCATTCCAAGATAAAATCATCATAGACTTTTAAGGGTATATCCTAAGACTCAAAACAAAACATGTTACTATGTAACTTCTACCCCACACTTAGAAAATTACATTGTCCTCAATGTAAACACAAAATAATGTCATAATTTCCTAAGCATGCGTCTAAGTCACATAATAAACACATAAAAATAAAAACACAATTAATCCTAAAAATTAAATTCGGCACAAAAGATTGAATTGAAAACGAAACCGAAACAAGTGAAGGAGAAAAATTGAATATGCAAACTCTCGTTGATGGCTCCTCCACTGCGACGATTGAAATGAGTTGCCTCTCATGCAGCGCTTAATGTTTAAAGTCTGTCAGCCTAGACTTCTTCTCTTCTTTTTGATGATGGCGTCATCCATGAACCATTAGTGGTGGCTCATTCAAAACTTGCTCTTCCTCGTCGCGCTCTTGAAATGGTGTGTAATAAGGTTTAAGTCGATGACCATTCACCTTAAACCTATTTCCTGATAAGCTCTGAATTTCTACTGTACTATAAGGAAATATATTAGTAATAACAAATGGACCTGTCCAACGAGAACGAAGTTTACCTGGGAAGAGTTTAAGTCTTGAATTGAACAAAAGGACTTGGTGCCCTATCTGAAAGTTCTTCCCTCTTAACATCTTATCATGATATGCTTTCGTTTTCGCTTTGTAGATCATGGCGGATTCATAAGCGTCATTCCTTATTTCTTCAAGCTCACAAATCTGCAACTTCCTATGCAATCCAGCCTCATCTTGGCCCATGTTAAACTTCTTCACCGCCCACCAGGCTCTGTGCTCCAACTCAACTGGTAAATGGCAAGCTTTTCCATACACAAGCCTAAAGGGAGACGTCCCTATTGGCGTCTTGAACGCAGTTCTATAGGCCCACAGTGCATCGTGTAATCGATAACTCCAATCTTTCCTTGTAGGTCCTACAGTCTTCTCCAATATCTGCTTGATTTCTCTGTTGGAAGTTTCGGCCATGCCACTTGTCAGAGGGTGATATGGCGTTGACACTTTATGGGTGACTCCATATTTCTTGAGCAAAGCCTCAATAGTTCGGTTGCAGAAGTGAGATCCACCATCGCTTATCAGAACTCTTGGCACTCCATACCTAGAATAAATGTTAGTTCTGAAAAATTCTACAACAACTTTAGAATCATTAGTCCTGGTGGCTTTTGCTTCCACCCATTTTGAAACATAATCAACAGCCAATAATATATAAATAAAGCCTTTAGATGAAGGAAAAGGTCCCATGAAATCAATACCCCAAACATCAAAAATTTCAACAACTATGATAGGGGTTAAGGGCATTTGATCTCTCTTACCTAAATTACCTGTTCTTTGGCAACGATCACATGAAGCACATGTTGTATAAGCGTCTTTGAACAACGTTGGTCAATAGAATCCGGCTTCCAACACCTTTTTAGCTGTCTTGTTCGATCCAAAATGTCCTCCGCATGCCTCCTTATGGCAAAAATTCAAGATGGATTGATGCTCTTCGTCTGGCACACAACGTCGAATGACTTGGTCCCCACATTGTCTCCACAAATATGGCGCATCCCATAAGTAATGTAGAGCTTCCTTCTTGATTTTGATCCTTGTATGGTTCGGCATAGATGAAGGAAAATTCCTTGTCACAATGTAGTTTACCAAATCGGCATACCATGGTTCCTTAACTTCCATTCGAAACAGTTGTTCATCCGGGAACGATTCGGACATAGGAATGGCATCCTCCTCATGCACAAT